>CM045998.1:107372364-107895601 GCA_025175895.1 Wurfbainia villosa | reverse complement strand
CAGATTATCGATGTTCTCATGTACATCCGCAAATCAAGAAAGACTCCGGTTATGTGTGTGCAAAGGCGGATCATGAAGACACGCCAAGTCGATTATCTGTTGATCATTCGCTGCTATATTGTAAGCAACTAGTACATTTGAGGAGGTATACTTTGAAGACTCAGGTGAAGACTATCGATGGTGTTCTGGGAAGATGATGCACCGTCTCGATAGCAGAGATCATCACAGAAGATTAGGTTATCTCATCAGCAGCGACCTACCACCTCAGGCGTGGTTGGAGTTCCGTGATACTTCCCTTCAAGGGAAGTGATTTACGCAGCCGTATCAGTAGAAGACATCGTAGAAGACTCAGCAGACAACAATAATAGTTACCCTCAGATGTGGATTGACTTAGTACAGAGGAGAGAGTATACGATGATGATAATATCTATTCAGTATCCTACAATTATAGCTCGTAGGATTAAGTGATGGGATCAGACAATCCGGGAAAATCCTCATGTCATTCGTCGTAGAAATGCGACCGCTTTATCGCGGACTATTGGATCTGATCTTCTTCTCTTCGGAGAAAGGTCGAGACTTGCGAGGAGGCTTTGGATCGGATCGACAGATAATTGATTGTTCAGGGTTTTACTTTAGTTTACCCTCAAAGTTAATATATTGAGAGATACTTATAGTTTACAAGTATCTTTGTCTAGAACATTCTCAGTTTGGATTAGAAGGGTTCCTATACATCGACTTGTGGGTCGGTGGTATCTCTACCGTTAGGTGAGATGTGGACCAACAATTAAGAAGTTAAGGGATGCCCTTAGACTTGGATAGACATATCTTTACTGTAGACATACCCTTACGGATGGTCAAATTGTTGAGATTATGGTATGATATGTCTCTCGGATGTGCGTATAATCCGAGAGCCTTCAGATGTAGTTTCGGATGAACTCCTAGCCTTGCCGTTGCATAAGCAAGTGGAGTAGGCGATCGAAATGATTGCGGAAATAGTTCCGGTATCGAAGATCCTATACTGGGTGATAATTTGACTAGTATAAGCGTTACTAAACACTATGGGAATTGGAAGAATGTAAGTTGTGATCATAGGAGAAGTTGGAGGGGATAATTATCTGTCCCAGTATTTCTCCTTGAGAAGGATCCAGAACTCTTTGTTAAAGAGAGATGGACCTTTGAAATTATGCATCGATTATCAATGATGGAATGCGATGGTTGTTGAAAGTAAATATCCTTCGTTGTAGATAGATGATCTGTCTAGATCAGTTAAGGACACCTGTGTATACTTTAGGATCGATTTACGACTGGAGCATTGATATTGTAGTGACATGGTGTCATACAATTATCATTGTCGTTGTGATGATTAATATATATCATCAACTTAGAGTAAAGGGGATGCAGGTGTGTAGAGACGACAATTTCATACTTAGTATAAATTTTATGAGTTTTGATTAAGTTGTTAGACTAATTAACGATTTAGTCGCCACTGGATTTGAGAATCGTGTATCCTGGACACGATTGGATCAGTTTGTGGTTGTTGGAGTTGCGTAACCTGGCCACTGTTGATTGTGGTAGATGGAGTTGCACACTCGACCACCGTAGATGGTGGTTTGTCATGTATGTTTTGGTTAATTCTGTAGATGTGGATAGAATGTTTGACATTACTATACCACGGACTTGTTTTGTTGGTGCAGGGACACCTAAGTCGAACCTATATTTTGATTATGGCAAAAGACGCAAAGTCAAGGATATATCATTATCTCACGAGCTGAATCGAGTGTGCAGAAAAGTGCTAAAGCTGGAGCTGAAGGCTAGCGACACCCGGAGGAAGCCGCAGTGGTCGGGCGACACTCGAGTGACTTCGGAGGGAGCCGAAGGAATCGAGTGGAAGGTCGGAAGCAAAAGCGACATGGTAAGTATCGAGGTAAGCTCGTGTGTGCGAGCGTAAGTGAGGTCGTATCCTCCTTACGGGGATGGTCTTAAGCGTAGATCCGACCAAAGACATCCCATCGATGGTCTAGGTCGAGATCGGACGGTCGAAGACCGTTGAAATAATGTTTTCTTTAAGCTAACTTTGCCTTGTAGCAAACATCAATCGACCGCCACTGAAGACTCGATCCGCCACACCGATCCGGAGGTCGCAAGAATCGATCGATGTCGCCATCACCGATCGATGATGGCCATCACCGATCGATGGTCAATGATCAGATTCGAGGAGTCAAGGCTTATCACCCCATTTCAAGGAGATTGATGCTCAATTGTGATTGGCTAGGGTTCCTCTCGAAAAGGAGCTCAAAGGCTATAAAAGGAGGGCCAATCCTAGGGTTTCATAATCAATTCTAAGCTTCCAAGAGCCTCCGCAAAGCTACAACTCTCCGACAACGAAGTTCTTCTTCTCCGACGCTAGGTTTAATTTTCTTTTAGTTTTTGTACGTCGGTTTTAGATTTATATTCGTTGTTCATTTACTTTTTCGAAGCTCTTTTTCTATCATAACGAGGAGAGGGGGAGTGTCCCTCTACCTCAAGTTTTTGTTCTTGTATCGATTAACTCCTACCTCCAACGAGGAGGAGTTTGTTTAGTATTTTGCCCTCCGTGCGTGATCAAGGACCACTAGGGCCTTGGAGTAGTAGCCGAAGGCTACGAACCAAGTAAAAAGAATTGTCTCTTTTATTTATTATTTTTATTTCCGCTGCAAATTATCTATTCGACTTTCAAAGAACGATTTCGTAAAAGTTTTGTTTCGCTATTCACCCCCCTCTAGTGAACAGAATCGATCCAACATGTTTGACAAAGGTGATGATGGAAATCATTTAGTCGGAAGTCGTTAAACCAACATAGAACCTAGACTAGCTAACTTTTACACGAGTATTAGTTAATCCTTCCGGGGTGGATAAAAGGATGTTGTACGCAAATGTATCATTTCAGGGATTGGAGCGAATCCGATACAGTTGCATGAGACGTATCTTATGCCTACGTCAGTTGAGAAACTACGAGATAATCTGTTAGGCACGTAATGTGGTTCTAATAGAGATGAGCTTGTGTAGTAGTGGTATGGAGCAGAAGTGCTCATGGAGTTTTGACCAACTACTGTGTAGCTACTATAGGATTGCTACCAGAGGCACCTTAATTGAGAGTTGTTATACATCCTGGTGGTACTGGGATGTACCGAGATTTGAAATGTTTATACTGGTAGGAATGGTATAAAGAGTGATATTGCAGACTTCGTTGCACGATGTTTAGTCTGCCAGCGGGTAAAGGCTGAACATCAGAAATCCACTGGGTTGCTCCAGGAAATTTCGATTCCGGAATGGAAGTGGGAGCATATCACGATGGATTTTCGTTGTGGGATTACCTAGAACCCATAAAGGACATGATGCAATTTGAGTAATTGTGGATCGACTGACCAAATTAGCTCACTTTTTGTCTATTTGTAGGTCGGATCCATTGGATTGTCTAGCAGAGTTGTACTACCAAGAGATTATCAGACTGTATGATGGTACTTTTAAGTATCATGTCTGATAGAGACCCGTGATTTACCTTGTGATGTTGGCAGAGCCAACAACAAGCTATGAGCACAGAGCTTCGGCTCAGTATAAATACATTTCATCCGCAGACAGACAGATAATCTGAGTGTATCATTTAGACTCTAGAGGATCTATTAAGATCTTGTGTCATGGATTATGGAGGTAGTTGGGAGAATCATATTCCTTTAGTGGAATTTGACTATAAGAACAGTTATCACTCATCCATACAGATGACTTCTTCTGAGACCCTATACGGTAGATCTTGTAGATCTCCCGTGTTGTGGGAGGAAGTCGGGGAATTATAGCTATTGGGGGCCACAGAGTATCCAGCATGATGCAGAGTTGGTGCGCGTCATCGGATGATGGTTATTAGAGGCACAAGGTCGACAAAAGAGTTATGCAGACCAGAGGTGAAGGCCTTTGGAATTCTCAGTTGGGGAATAGGTACGTCTGCACGTTTCACTTACGAAAGGGGTGAAGTGATTTGGGCGAAAAGGAAAGTTATCTCCACACTACATTGGTCCATTTGAGATATTGGAGCGGATTGGGGGTGTAGCTTACCGGTTGGCTTTACCTCCAACACTTGCCGGAGTTCATAACGTATTGTATGTTTATATCCTGGGGAAATACATTTCGTGTTCAACTCATGTTCTGAAAGAGGTTCCGATTCTACCTCAGTCTATTGTGACCTATGAGGAGATTCCAGTGCGAATTCTTGGTCACAAGGCATGCCAATTGCGGAACAAAACCATCCGACTTATAAGGGTTGGATGACAACATCATACTGATGAGGAGGCTACATGGGAGCTGGAAGATACTATCCTAGCACGATACCCTCATCTATTTACTTGAGGTATGTGGTCATTTCGAAAACTTGCTTGAATTAATTTTCGCATTTAAGTACGAAATTTGGGGACCAAATTTTATTTAAGTGGGGAAGAGTGTAAAATACCACGAATATTTTTTTTTTACATTTCTCTCGATAGAATAGTATCTCTATTTTTTTTTAAATAGAGAATATATTATTGGATAAATTAAATTAGTATTGGATGGCTAAGGATTTATGTAAATCTAACCTAGGTTAAACTTACGGAGTTGATGAAACCTAAGCTAGGGTTGATCCTTATTAAGTAAATTGTTTCCTAGCCGACCCATGTATTGCCGTTTATTAATTTTTGTTGCCGTTTTCTTCTCTCCCGAACGCCTTCTCCCATTCGCGATTCTCCTCCTCTCTTCCGAAAATGTGCGACCCTCCCCTCTTCCGAAACGCAGGCTGTCGAACGCCCTTCCTCTTCCTCGCATTGCTGTTTCTCGCCGCAGCCGACCTCTCCCTCTCGTGCTTTCTCCTCGCGGTGGGCAGTGGTGACCGGCCTCGATGGAGCACAAGGACAAGTTGACGGTGAGCACGAGTGACGGGGAGCTTGGAAATCGGCGACGTTCGATTGTAATCTACCTTTGCGATCTCTGCCGAAGCAAGCTCAGGAACGGGCGGGGCTAGGGCAGCTCGATTACTTTTCTCCAGGCTCTCGTCGACCCCTTCGCGTCAGTCGATTGGCGACGTGATCGCCGCGACAGAGAGTTGCTTCCACGGGTCTCACGGTGGTCGCCGGAGCAAGGCTAGGGCAGCAGGATTTCCGACAAACAGATGGATTGGGGGGGGATTCTGGTGAGTATTCACCTCGAGCAAGGAATCGACAGTAACATCGTTGCTGTCACCGTTGCCCTAATTGCTGCAGTAATTAGGTAATAACTTGCTTTTGGCTTACCTTGGACCATATTTAGGGCTACGATGTATTTTCCTTTCGCTGAGCATGATCCATGATTTGGGCAGCATTTGGTGCCGGCGAACAGGGGATAGGAGAAGGGTTGGGCTTCCGATGGAGTTTGCTAGGGCTGTGGTTTCTGTCGGTGGAGTCCCAAGGGCAGGTAAAAAACTCGAACTGTCTCCTCCTTTTGGTATGTTGTTTGTGTTCTGTCGATGGTGTTGCTAGATGTTGCTCGGTTGTAAAAGAGTTGTGCACGACTGTGGAGTGGAGGTGGGTCGACTGTTATGTTCTGAGTGTGGAATTGATGACTGAGGCGGGGATGAGGTATTAGAGGAGCACACATAGATGCTCTGTTATGCCTTGTATTGGAGCTGGGGTTAATTTGAGGTTGAGGTAAGGTTTATGTTGATCCATGATTTTACCATGTTTTGTATGCTACATGTATGGCTGTGATATTGGAGTTGTTTACAGCTGTGAGATCTGGAGGGGATATTTGAATTTGGATCAAGAAGCTCTTACCATGGATTCGAAACTAGGTAAATTCTATGGACTATTACTTTAATTGTAGATAGAGATGTTCATTTAGATAGCTTGATTAAATTGACAGTTGGGATATGTTATAATATGGTAATGGGATATAGTTTCCTATTCGTTGTGTAGTGATAGATAATTAATTCAGATTTACTGGAGATTGGATCCTCTTTAGCCTATCAAGAAGGAGAGTAGGTTGAATCAGTGTGATGTATGTTTAGATTGAGATTTCTATGTAAATTGATTTAATTTGGTACTATAAGGAAATTCTACTTACAGTATATATGTGATTTACAAAATGGACTAAGATTGGCTTAGATTCATATTCCCATCGTATGCATGATAGCGTCTGGTTATATTGTATTCTACAGTTGGGGAGCTTGATTCAAGATAGGTTCATGGACGTGAAGACTATCGACACAGTTTACATATCATGTGGGTAATTTTCTACCCTGGTCAGGTAGATATAATTGCATTCAGATTTAGTCATGGATATGAGCATGTTAGGTGTTCATATTATCTTGACCCTGCTCTTATTTATCTTATGTTTGATACTTGTCGTCGGCTATATTTGCTCAAAGGTTGATATCATATTTTCTTTTATCATGATTTAGGAGTTACATATGTGATATAAGTAGATCTATAAATATTTAGTAGGGTGTAGATGTTGGAGTACGGATAATAACCTGATTTGTAAAGTAGGAAAAAGATCATTCGTGGGTAGGTAATGCCCTAAATGTAGGATTTATTCCAATACCCGTATATTGCATACTTATTACCAACCATGTGTTGGGTAATGATCAAGTGAAGGGTGATTAGTGTGTCGCTATGGACCGGTGGTCTAGCTTGATATGATTAGTTGAGTACGACTCTCTATAGAATAGAGAGTGTGTCGATCAGTAGAGTACGATTCTCTATTGGATAGAGACTTATAATCAGTTGAGTACGACTCTCTATAGGATAGAGAGTGCATCGATCGGATGAGTACGACTCTCTGCAGAATAGAGAGTGCATCCATCAGTTGAGTACAACTCTCTGTTGGATAGAGAGTGCGTCGATTAGATTGATATGACTCTCTACAAGATAGAGAGTGTTATGATCAATTGAGTATGACTCTCTACAGGATAGAGAGTACGTTGATCTTATTAGTACGACTCTCTGTATAATAGAGAGTCTGTAGTGGATGTCTATTTATGACAGAGCATTCATGTCATTTGCATGCATGCTGGCGACGTAGTCTCCCTTATGGTTGAAAGGGTCGTCAGTCATCCTGCCTCCACGGTTACTCATAGGAAGAGTAACCAGTGTGAGGGCAGAGCATTGTGGTACCGCACTCTACCACTATAGACGGTGGTAGTTGGATTTGCGTGTCGTAGTCCTACGTGTGTGGCACTCGACCACTCATGGGTAGTGACTGTCGGAGTGGCCAACAACAGGGACCCCCATCGTGTAGCTTGCTCTTCACACTTAGATGCTACTCGATCATACTGCCCACTCGGCCACTCGAGAGTAGTGGTTGGTGTTGAGTTGGGACAGTTGTCATGCTTGAGTCACCGAGGCCACACTGGGGTTGTGGTAGCTTTAGGGTGAGCCGACATGACCATGCATGCTGCATTGCTGTGACTTATGATATTTTTGCATATTGTCATATATATACATATATTTATGTATATATATATATATGGATGATCGTGATAAGTATATATATATATATATATATATATATATATATATATATATATATATATAATATATATATTTATATATATATATATATATATATATATATATATATATATATATATATATAGTATATATATATATTCTTGTTGTGATGTTGCATTTGATTGTACTATGCTTGCTGCATTTGGTTGTACATCATATTCATGCATGCTTCTTGCATCTGTTATACGGATGTGTCGGATACTTGTATATTTGTTGGACAGACCATTAGATACCTTGACCTGTATCATGAGCATATATTGTGAGTTAGTATTACTCTTTCTGTTATATATGTTGGATATATGCTCAGGTTGGATCAGAGTAGCGTGGCAGACTTTCAGGTATGCCTGCATTATACGTTGTTTATTTGGTTAGATGGTATATGCATGTATTTATATACTATGTTGGTATACCTATTGTACCTCTAGGTTATGCTATTGAATTGCATGTGATATTTGATATATACATATTTTTTCTATTACCTGCTGAGTTATACTCACCACCATGGACCCTGAGTTTTTACATTGCGGAGTAGCGGTAGAGTCTTCGTGCGGTTTGGAGCACCGTTGGCTGACATCTCATCTCACCCCCGAGACTCTGGTGGTCGTTTTGGGCTTTCCGTATGTGTGTTATGTATTTGGAGTTTTTTGTGGTGTAATGTGTTGTGGATTGTCATGTGATGTACTCACTTGTGGTTTAGGATCTTTGCCGATATTTTTATGTAGTTGTGATGTGGTTAGTCATAGTATACCTTTGTATAGTTTGTTATGTTGTTGTGGTTAGTTTCCGCTGTGGTTTGTTTAAATATATATATGTTGTTGTTGTTGTTGCTTACGGGCCTTGTATTAACACGAGATGTTGCCACATAAAGGGGAGATGTCGTCCGTTTGCTTTTCGACACGACATACTCTAGGGGCGTGACAACATTTTTGCCCAATCAAAAACTAACACAGTAGGAGAGTAGACACCCAGAAAATTTTTTACAACATGTGATTATTGTCCCTTGCTCTTTGGAGCAATTCTATTGCCTGTGCTAGCCACTTGATCCTCTCGTGGGGACTGATCTCATTTCCTACATTTATCTCGATGATTGCTTTATTTGAGGTATACCACTTGAATTACTTTGATTGAATTCATCAAATCATGACGGTTTCTTTTGATTCCTCTAACAACTAATCCATCTAATTTGTACCAGTCGACTATTTTAGGACCATTAACGTTATTAGAAGGGGATGAGTAGCGATTTTTTATTTATTATTCATTGTGCTTCTCTACAAAGATTAGTATACAACATAAACAAAAAAAAAATTCAATATAAATAAATACAAATCAATTTTTATATGGTTGGGAATCTTCGGTTCCTACTTCACATTTTAGTTCTATCAATACTTCACTAGAAATAGAAAAAAAACAAAATAACACATTTGCACTAATGAATTTGCCTTTAACCATTGTTTTTTTGCTTTTAGATTGCTTCTTAAGATCTGAAAATACAACGACACTCTCATCTAAAACTCCCAAGTGTCAGTGTCAAAATTTTTCATGCCTCTTTTATATGTTTCAAGTCATAGTTGATTTCCATCGAATAGTCGAATGCCATCATCATCAGTCGATTATTTTACTATTTTAAACTGTTTCATCTTCAAATAGCTTTTTCCAACTCATATTGGATCACATCATTCGACTGTTCATTACCATCAATCTACTGATGCTAAATAGTCAAATTTTATAGTCGAATTTTGAACTTTCCATTCGCTTGAACATAGTTGGATAGTTTAGTTTTAAATTTTCTATTCGGTCAAATAATAACATCAATTGAGTTTAAACTTTCTATTTGCTTGAATAGTGACATCAATTGACTACTCTCTAGTAATCGACTGATAACAATCAATCGAGTTGGACAATTGAGTTTCAAATTTTTTATTCATAATAATAACATCAATTGAGTACACCACTCGACTAAAGAATTAATCAACTGCTAATATCCAGTAGTCGATTATTTGCATCCAAAACCCCATAAACCCTTTCAAACTTCTGATCTCATAGTTTATGGATCATCAATTGATTGTTATTCCATAGTTGATTGTCTATTTCAATCTTTCTAAGATTGAAACCTCACTTTATTTAGTTTCCAATTGATCTCAATCTACCCAAACTTCTCTTGCTTAACATCTGATCATCCTTAGCATGACAAGACTTCACTTGCCTATCATCCGATCAATCTTGACTTGTTAGGATTTTACCATTACAAAATATTTGATCCTCCTTGATCTGTTTGGACTTCTCTTCTCGTGCCAAGTATTTAGTTAACCATGAAATGTTGAGACTTCACCATTTCTAAATATCCAATCCTCCTTGATCTATTTAGACTTCCATCATATGTCAAGTGTTTGATCCTCCATGTGGAACCGCCATATTAACGACCCCCCTACGTTTGCCCCATGTTTGAAGGAGAGAGGTAAATCAAGAAGTACTTGCATGGGTAGCCTCGTGACTCAACTTTCTGGTTTATCACTTCATTTGGAGGAAGATCCTGCAAATTTGCCATGGTAAAAGACCACGGAAAAAAAACTAGTATGGTTAGGAGTTAATTACATTTAACCTAGCTTAAGAAATTGTATTAGTTCAAATAACCTAGATTTAATTAAATCTAGGGTTAGTGGTTTATTGGGTTTAAAGCCCAACCCATTCAGAACCCCCGACCCGTTAACCCATTAAACACCGCCGTTTTCTCTCTTCCGTTTCTCACCGCCGAAACGACGAACGTTTCTTCCTCTTCCCAGTCTCGCCGCCGCTCGTCGCGCCCTATTTCCCTGCTTCATCTCTTCACCGACAATGCCGATCTCATCGGTGAAGGTGAAGGGGCGCGATTGTGGGTGAAGCTGACAACGCTGATTTCCTTTCCGTCGGTTTCCCCTTTCTTCCGGATCGCCTCCACTTCGCCCCTCTTCGTCTCCGAAGAGACCAAAGGCCGATCCCCTCCCGATCTCGACGACAAGGACCCTAAGGTCTACCCGACTTGGCGTCGCCCTCCTCTCAGCCACATCTTCTCCAGCAACTGTCGGCATCTTCCAAGGAGATCTCGAGACCGAGAGGGAGCCGCCTCCACACCGCCAGCCGATCTGCCGTCGTGCCCGCGCTAATGGCCGCCTCTTGAGTCGCTCGTCGCACACGCCATCGCTTGATCTCCCCTCGTTCTCCGGCGCAACCTCGATTTGACTTCTTCCTCCGGTACGCGCACCGCCCTTTGGTCGCCTCGAGCATGAGCTCGCCGCCATACGCCCTCTGTTCTTTGTGTGTCACCCTCTCCTTCCGATCTTCGTTCGCCGGACGAGGAAGAGTGAGACCGTCTTTGTTGTCGCCATGAATCGGCACTACCGATATCGGTATTTTTATTTTTCCCTTAGCAGAGTACCTCGTCGTTTAGGGTTGGTCGATGGTTTTCCCCATCAGTTCAAGCAATTCAGATGATTTCTTGTGACGATTTTGATCTTCCACTTTTGTCAGCGAGATAGTCGTTTGTGAGCTTGCTGGATTTCGGAAAGGGAGAGTGTAATTGCAATACTTCTCATTCGGAACAGTGCTCCAATGATTTGGGAAGGTATGCTATAGTTATAGCTCCGATTTATCAATTGTTGAATACTGATCTATTTAATTTCAATTAGATGATTAGTGAGGTGTTGTAGTAGGTATGCTGTGTTGATGAATTTTGAGCTCGAGAGCTCAGATCTGAGGGTTTAGGGCAGAGATTTGAGGAGTTGTAGTATATGGTTATTTATGTAGCTAATTTGATACTTGTTCAACGAAGGGTGGTGAATAGGGACATATAGATTCGAAGGGAGTTGTGGAAGCTGAACGATTAGGTGAGTTTGCAAATTGATTTGGATTGCTTGTTGTAAATGGATAAAGAGGCTTGGGTCCAAAACCGCTATGGAGCGAACGAGAATAGGTAAGCTTTTATAGAGTGTTGTTTAGATCTAATTACTTTAATTGATCTTGTGGATGTTAGTGGTCTGTTGTGGATTGAGTTCGGTGTAAATCGACCAAGGATGAATGTAGATTTGGGGTTACGAGAGGTGTGTGTTCGAAGTTCTAACTCGTAGATGAGGAAAGAACGAGAACCTAGAAATGACGTAGTAGTTAAGTTGTGCAGTTGTTTAACGCTTGTGCTTAAACATGGTTGTTATTATTGTGCAGGTTTGGGATACGGCTGTGTCGGTGTGAGGATTATTCGAGCTACGTATCAGGTAGGTAATTTTCTACCGGTCGGGTAGATGTAATGATTTTCAGATTTAGACATAGATATGAACATGTTAGGTGTTCATATTACCTTGACCATGCTCTGTTTATCGTATGCTTGAACTTACCGTTGTTATATATGTGTGCTCGATTATTGATAACACATATTCCCTAGCATGATCTAGAAGTTGCAGATGTGATGTAAGTAGGTTTAAGCTGTTTATAGGGGTGTGTATGTTAGAGTACTGAGGATGACTAAATTGTAAATTCGCAAAAGGTCCTCCTGTGGATAAGTACGGCCCTAAATGTAGGACTCATTCCATACTGTGATGTTGCACCTTTATTACCAACCACGTTGTGTAAATGGTTAGGTCGTGGATAGTGTGTCGCTACGGACCGATGGTCCTAGCTTGTCATGATCGATGAGTATGATCTCTCTGAGGATAGAGAGTGTCTTGATCAATTGGGTGTGACTCTGTTGAGCAGAGAGTCTATAGTAGATGTATGTATGTGAGGCAGTACCCTCATGTCATTGCATGCATCTTGGCGACATCGTCTCCCCTTGGGGTTGAGAGAGTCGTCGGTCATCCTGCCTCCCGAGGTTACTTCGGAGGAGTAATGGCGGTGTGAGAGCATAGCATTTGTTGTGCCGCACTCTACCATTATTGTGATGGTTGTTGGAGTTGCGTCACGATTGTCACTGGGTGCGTGGCACTCGGCCAGCTCATTAGTAGTGTCGGTCGGGTGGCGGACGGGGACCCCGTTGCGTAGCGAGCTCTTTGCGCTCACATGCTACTTGATCATCGCCCACTCGGCCACTCTATAGTAGTGGTTGGTGTGAGTTGGGGATAGTTGTCATGTCGTGCCACCTAGGCCACTGCTGAAGTCGTGGTAGCGAGTAGGGGTGGCGAGCATGACCATGCATCTTTGCATTCTTAGTATCATACGGTGTTTTGCATATGATTATATATATATATATACCTGCTTGTATATATATATATATATATATATATATATATATATATATATATATATATATATATATATATATATATGGATGATAGTGATTAGTATACATCTGAATCTGATCTATATGTATACTCACTTTGATGATGCATTTGTATGTACTATGCTTGTTGCATTTGTTTGTATATATTCATATATGCTACTGCATTTCCTGTATGGTAGTAGGCTGGTACTTTTATACATGTTGGTTATTCACGGTGATACCCTTGGATCATATTCAGGATATTGTGTGACTTAATACTATTCTTTTATACCCTATGATGTGGTTATTTGCGGGTTGGATCGGGATAAGTAGTATGATCGGTCAGTATGTACATCGTTGTTGTTCAGTTTATTTAGTGTATGCATGCATATATACCTTTTATGATGATGTATACCCGTTGTTCGAGTAGATTTAGACTGTTGAATGACATGTAATATTGATATATATATTTACATGTTTTCTCTGATTACCTGCTGAGTTTTACTCACCACCTCGACCACAGGTTTTTACATCGCCAGTAGTAGCGGTGAAACGCCTTTGTGGCGACTTGGAGGCTGCCGTGGCCGATCCATCCCATCTCCGTTTTCAGGAGTTCTTTAGTTATGTCTTGGACTTTGATATGTATGGACTTGTTGTTGTTATGGATTTTGTCGTGATATCGTGGACTCTATTTGTATAGTCGTTTTATTTACGGTTTTATGATTGTGGATTTGTCAGGTGGTGTAGACCTGTATGTTGTTGGTATGTATGTTGTGGGTATGTGCTCTTTATTTCCGCTGCTGTTATGTTGATATATTATGTTGTTGTTGTGGGCTCACTTGTATTAACAGAAATGTTGCCACGTCTGAGGAGATGTCGTCCGTTTGATTTTGACCTTGTATACTCTCGGCGTGGCGGCCATAGTTGGGGATCAAACTGTAGATACCTAAGAGACAAGCTGGATGGCCTACCATTGCACCGTAGCTCCGGGGACAAGTGTTTGATCTTCCATGATCCATTGAACTTCACTCATCTCATTTTAAGTATTTGATTCTCCATAATCCACTTGGAATTCATGTTTCATCTCATGCTAAATATTCGGTTCTCTAGGACCCATTTAGTCTTCTTACTCAACTAATAATCTCCTTCTCTAACAATCTTTTCAACAATTTGACCTTGATTACCTTTGACCAATAATTTATCTCTGAGAAAATTACTCGATCATTAATACAAATTGCTCAAACATCAAAACTAAATTTAAGTATGAACAATCTTAATGAGAGGTAGATTGCACCAATAGACTGATCATAAATAATCAATTAACTAGTCAAATAAAAACGTAGTACAATAAGTTTTTGAGTCAATTATCCAATCGACTATTTAAATTGAACCAATAGACTGATCATAAATTATAGCATTGAGTCTATTTAAATTGAAAGCCACCATCACTCAGTATAATTGCACTCAACTCTCAGCTCACCAACTTACTCTAAGTCCTTCTCCCTTTATATATCATCTTTCTCACTCGACTTATCTAATGTATTCTCAATAATCTTTCGCTAAGCTTCTCTTTCCTCCCTTCCGGTCGTGTCATTTTTCGATCTTGACTTTCATACATTACTCCTAACCACAATTTCTAATTGTAGTCGCCATCAATATTCATCTTCTTATGGCCCTTTAGATATCTCATAGAATCCTTCTCCAACCTCACATGAACCTTAAATACTCTAGACCAAGTCAAATATATATATACTTAAATATACCTACACTCTCAAACACATAAATTAAATACAAATATAAAATCAAAAAATTTATAGTCACGCTCTACCATTCGGTAATAAAAAAAATTCTAGTCACATCAATAGAAATTATCCATAAAATAAAGGCTTAATGTAACACCTAAAAAGTTAGGGTTTAAGATATTATTTCTCTTGCTTTCTCGTAGGGAAATATAGTTCACTTTTTATAATTTAATATTTAGATTCAACTCGTTAGAAATTTATAATTCAAAAATAATAATATACTCGAGTCAAAGTCAAAGTTGGTCATAACCTTCTCAGCAAAAAAAATAAAAACAAATAAAATAAAATTCCACTGATGACGAAATCTTCAACGTAACCACTTTCCTCTCACATTCCTTCAAAATAATTTTTTTTTATTACTTCATGAATGAAAAATATTTCTATCTCAATTCGATCGTTATAATCCAATCTTCTACACGGCACAACCTAACCCCCCTTATACGACAGTTACTTCGGTGTGGATTCATAATGATTGGGTAAAATATTGAAATCGTCAATTTAGCGGCTTCAATTGATCTATTTCATGATCATAGATAAATTATTGAGGGTTCTATGAGTATTGACGTGGTGGTCAAAATACATGAGGGTCATCTGAATATAAAAAATATTTTAGATCTTCTCCATAATTGATCCATACCACTTCTATAAGCATTGTCGTACCCTAGCTATCACGCCATGCAGAAATGGATTTATAATGATTATAATTGGATGGAACGAACATTTTCTTTTTTTTTTTATCGTTGCTCTTCCGAGCATCAACTGGGGGTGAACACAAATTTAGTTCGGTTTCGATTTATTCGAAAATTCATTTTTTTTAAATATCGGTTTAATCAATTTATTCGGTTCGATTTCAATTTCGAAACGAAAATAATCAATTAAACCAATTAAATCGAACTGGAGTCCATCAATTGACTGATTTGTCATATCAATCAACTGATGAATTTCAATCGATTGATTAGTACAAATCGATCATTGATTCGCAGTCTCGCGATCTTATTTTATCGTGATCGGTGATATTTCATCGATCGGATTAGAATCAATCGACTGATGATAAAAAATTTAGTTTGTTCGATTTTCAACTTAATTAATCCATTTTTTATCGGTTCGATTTATTCAATTTTATTGAAAAGTTCAATCGGTTCGATTTATTAAAAAAAAATTCGATTAATTCGATTTTGATTCAATCGATTCGATTATTAATCGATTGTTCCCCCTAGCACCAACTCTCTTATTGATCTTTTGTTTCTCTTTTTCATTTCCTTGCTCTTTCCACGAATCCCATGAATCCCTCCAACCTAAGAAGAAGCCAACAACACTTCTACCTCCATGGAAGACTAGTCGTTGACCGATCACCTCGTATTAAAGTCAATAGTGTATCAAAAGAAATATCGAACCAGTCTAGACTGATAAGGATTTCGATCGATAACAATAAATCGACTCCAGAAGCCATTTTTCGATTGAATTCTTTTGCAAACTCTTAAACTTCTCTTTTAGGATCATCTATAAATCTAAGTCCCCCTGTCAACTCACTGTGCCATAGTGCAAGAGCAGCCAACCATCCAGATCGGAATGGGATTCCCTTCCGATATGTACGATGTGGTACCGAAACCGATTGTGCTCTTCTTCCTCTACCTCGCCTATCTTAGGTTCGCCGCCTTGGTGGCTCTCCGTTTCCTCGGCCTTTACGCTTCGTCCGAGCCGATCATTTCCCCGTGGGAGGAGCATGAGCTTTACTTCCTCGACGGATGACCCGGAGACTCACGCCCGGCCTGTAATTCCGGCCAGCCCTCTCGAGATCAAGAGGCAACTGAGAGCGGTGGAATTCAGTAGCCTAGGGTGGAGGTGCCACGTGGAAGACGGCGACGATGAGGACGACGGACCCACATGTGTCATTTGCCTCGGTGACTTGGCGGCGCAAGACAAGGTACGAAAGCTCGGGAATTGTGCCCACGGCTTCCACGTGGAGTGCATCGATAAGTGGGTGGATTTGGGTCGGGTGAATTGTCCTTTGTGCCGGGCTGACCTATTGCCCGTGAAGGAGGATGACAAGTGGCGAAGTCTAGGTCGCTGTCAATGGTGGACCTGGTTCAACTAATGTCGGACCCATGCCAATATTTGGTCCAACCCCCATGTGGAAATTTTTATTCTCATAAACGAGGGATCTTGATGGCTATACGTATGTGGACCAAAAACGAACAAGCTAGAAGCTTTAAAGATGCAAAAGTTAGCATTCTAACTCAAGCTCGTCCTGATCGATTTCCATCTCCATCAAACTCCATCGAGCGAGCGATGGGCTTGCCGAAAGGAGGTTAATTGTTGTTCACCACAAAGCCATCCACCAACCTAAAAATTTAAGTGGTCGTAATGATCGATAAGGCCTCCTCTACCTAACGACTAAATTCATAGCTGCCACGATGACACTCGTGAATGATTCGACAAATTTAATACAGAACTACCTTCCTAACTCATTCTCCACGACGATCCAATTTGCATTACAGTGGTTGAACGACCCAAGAGACTCCATTATATTCCACCTACTTCCACATCTAAAACGTAAAATTCAATTTGAATCTACGATATTTTTAACCAAAAATAAATTTGTAGGATGATATTATAATTATAATTTTAATTTTTTATCATCTGTCATAAATGGAAAAGAAATTAGATTTCATTTTAGATTCTGTCGTTGTCAGCCACCCACTCCTCGGACTCATCAAGATCTAGAAAAAAAACACGTGACGTTTTTTGATTTAACCTGGATACGATACACGTGTTAAATGTTGATAAGCCTCCATTATTGACTCGACTTTTCCTAATCATCAAAGATTTGGCAAGAATTTAAATGTTAAACCTTTTTTTTAAAATTTAATTTAGTTTTTTGATCTATAAATAGTCCATTGGCAAGTATGTGATAGCTTAAGAATAACCAACCACCCAAAGGTCTCTAGTAGGAGGAGGCATCATGGGCTTCCCTTCCAAGGAGTACTTCGTCGTGCTGCCGAAGCCGGTGGTGCTCTTCTTCCTCTTCCTCGGCTATATTAAGTTCATCGTCTTGATGGTCTTCTATTGTTTCGGTCTCTACCAACCATTAGAGTCGCTCATCTCTCCTTTGGAAGAGTATGAGTTCTACTTCTTAGATGATATTGAAGTTTCACCGTCGACGACGATCAGCCCTTTTGAGATCAAGAAGCAACTAAAGGCAGTGGAATTCGCTAGCCTAGTGCATAAGTGCCATGTGGAAGAAGACGAGAACAACGACGATAGCGAGCCAACATGTGTTATTTGTCTAGGGAATTTGGAGGCGAAGCACAAGGTCAGAGAGCTCAAGAATTGTATTCATATCTTCCACGTGGAGTGCATCGATAGGTGGATGGATGCCGGTCGACTAAGTTGCCCTTTGTGCCGGGTAGGTCTATTGCCGACTCACTCAAAGGATGGCAAATGGGCGAAGCTTTCTTCACCATCGTTGGGGCTTTGGGGGTGATCATTAATAAATTAATAATACATGGACAGTCATATAGTTTATTACATAGATGAAAAAAAATGAAAAAAAGAGCATGTAATTATTTTTATTTATTTATACACAATTATCAAATTAATTTTTTTTGGTATATATATTAAGAAAACATGTTCATCATTGGTCAACAAAGTTTGGTGTCATTTGCCTAAATGCTTTGTATCTTGACTCGGGGTCTATTTAGTTAGTTGAGATTGGAATGAGTACGAAGAAAGTAAAGGGAGAAGAGAAAAAGAAAAAGAAAAAGAAATTTGTCGCGCAACTAGTGGGTAGGAGTTAGGATTAAGATTTAGAGTCGATGAAATTTAATTCGTTAAGGATCACGCTGTCGCATATGTATTCATAGTTGAAATTCGAATGCAACGGAGATAAGAAAGTTACTGATAGACTCCCTTCATTGACTCAGGGGCGGAGCTGTCCACACTGTCCCGAGTCCAGAATTTTTTTTCATTATTATTTTATTTAAATTTATATAGTAACAATTATTATTATTATTATTATTATTATTATTATTTTATTTAATATATTATATTATGTTCACATTGAATTAACATTTTAGTTTTGCCCCAATCATTGTCATAGGCATCCTCTATTATCTGAGGGTACAGTATGCATGTTTTGATACTTAGTACATTGTGCATTTCCACGGGGATGATCGGTTGGGTAGAATAATATGGTTATGTTGCAATGAAACAGAGATAAGATCTCAACGAAGATCTAATAACCCTCCTTGGGCTGAACCAGATCCCCCGCTGCTTTGACTAATCGGTCAACGGACATAGTTCCTCCGTGATTTATCTTCTTCGTGTTGGCTGTGAAATCGATTGACAAGGATGCTGAAAGTGAGCGAATCACTTTTTACTACAATTCACATAAAAAAAAAGTGATCCTACACAGGATCTTATTTTAGATCTATAGCAACCATACAAAAAATGAAATAAAATCAAAGCATAATAAAACAATAAATATGCATTTGTAGCAGTAAAAGGTGATTACGTTCGCTCCCAATATCCCTTATCGTCGGTCCCTCGGTGATGGGGAAGGGAGGTAAATCACCGGAGGGGAGAGGGGCTTTGCCCTTTGATCCATTGGCCAGAAACAAAAGAGGGCTTTTGAACCCGAGTGAGGGTTTTAGATCTCATATCGATATTCGACCATTGTCCATTTGTAACAACATCTACGGACAACAATAAATATGCACTTGAATTTAAAGATTCTCTTACTTTCATCGTTGTCGGAGGAATCTGAAGATTGCAAACAAAATAGTCGCAAAGGTACGATCTTTCACAGGTGCGAGGGAGATGATTTCGAGGTCTTAATTCAAAGGGAAAAAGGAGACAATTGTCCGATCACCTCTCCGAAGAAGATCACACTTGTATTTATAGTGAATCTAAATTCGTTAACAATCCATCAATGTTAACGATAACGAATTAAAAAGTCCTACACATATGGTTCCACATCCAAAACACAAATCTGTGACTAAAACTAAATTAGATCATTTTAATGAGTTTATCCAAATGACAAAATTTGTATATTAAATGGTTAAATATGTTTGCCACCTAATGAAAACTAAATCCAACCATCTCTCACTTTGAGCTACATATGATATCTTATATAACACACAATATAAAGTTGATGGCAACAATGCCAAAATTTTATGGAATAAATGCTCCTATAAAACAATCTAGTTTATCAACTTGATTGGCATATGACTAAATTGAGCATAGGTACATTATATATAATCGGTAAAATTATAATATCAATATAATCAATGATATAGATTTAATGTGGTTGTGTAGTATGAGAAATGTATGAAATTTGATCTTTTTGACTGATCCTCTTTATGATCCAAAAATTAGATCTCGATTATGTTTGCACGCACCATATGCTAAACCGTAGTAGCAAACCATGATCACCTTATGATTCAAAATTGAGTTTTATATCACATTTACCAACACCATATGAAAAATCGCATTAGTATATCATAGTATCATTATTTAGAGTGTCAAAAGTTGAATACATATGTAAAAGGAAAAATTTTATTCCGTACGATAATCAAAATAACGTGTGTTCATTATATATATAGCATCCAAAATAACAAATAAATATAGACTTTGACTAAATGAGTACTTCATCCATACGAAGAATCCTCATACACATCACATGCTGATAAAACGCTTTGGGCAATAGTTCCTTAGTGAGTGGATCCACCAATATATAGAGTCTGTCTAAATATGTCTTATTATTATTTGATCACTTTGGACTCTTTCTTTAACTGCTAGAAACTTAATGTCAATGTGCTTTGACTTCGATGAACTGTAGTTGTTCTTGGAATAGAGTTTTGCAGCTTTGTTATCATGAAAAATTTCAATGGACTATCAACGTCATCAATGATCTACAATGCTATAATAAAATTCCACAATTATATCTCATGATTTGATATTTCATAGTAGGCTATAAACTGTCTTCATCGTGGAAGTTACTATAAGTGTTTGCTTGATACTTTTCCACAATATAACTCTCCCAACAAACATGAAGACATAATTTGAGACAGACATTTTTCTATCTAAGCATCCAACAAAATCAAAGTTTCAATATCTAATTACCTGCAAGCGACTAGATCTCCGATATGTGAGTATCTATTCTTTGAAGATACCACATAACCCTCTTTATGATTTTCCAATGCATTGGTCTAAAGTTACTTAGGTAGCCTTTGGTTTGTAAAAAAAAAATTCTAATTCTCATTTTCTATTTTTATTTTTGTGTTTTCTAATATAGTTTTTAGAAAATAAAAAATTCGTTTGGTATGATATGCTATTTTTCTATTTTATAGAAAAGAAAATTGGAAAATGCATTTGGTATGCTAATATGAAAAATTATACGTACGTGTCCCATCTGAGTTGTTTGGCTTGAATCAATTGGAATCGGCTCTTGAAAACCAAAATCACCTTCAACTCCAAATATGAGCATATCATCAGAAGAGTATTCCATAAACAAATTATCCATTGCATGATGTCGATGTATGAAATTATACACCACATAACATGCAACTGGAATTAATCTTTGCCTAGTAATTGGATAGTTTGACATATCTTTTAAAATTCAAAACCTTGCTTTGAGCATCCCAATGCACTACTCTATAATATTACATGTACTGTGCTTATAATTGAATAACTCTCTCTAGGAGTGAGCAAAAATTTAGTTAAACCGAATAAATCAGTCGAACCAAACTTTTCGATTTGGTTTATTCGAAAATTTGATTATTTTTTTTAAAATATCGATTTAATCAGTTTATTCGTTTCAATTTTGGTTTCGAAACAAAAATAATCGGTTGAACCGATTAAACGAAACTAGAGTCCATCGCTCGACTGATTTATCATATCAATCAACTGATAAACTTCATTCGACTGATTAACGTAAATCGATTGGTGATTTCCTCGAGTCACCATCATCGATCGATATTTCACATCAGTCGACTAACCATAATCAGTCGATCGATATATATCAGTTGACTGATGATAAAAAATTCGGTTTGTTCGATTTTCAACCTAATTAACCGATTTTTTATCGGTTTTGTTGAAAAGTTCGATCGGTTCAGTTTGTTCAAAAAAAGTTTGATTTATTCAATTTTTGATTTAATCGGTTCGATCGGTTCAGTTATTAATCGATTGCTCACCCCTAACTCTTCCTTCCCCCTTGGTTTGCCTTGCCCCTGATAATCTCTCAAGTGATAGTGTCGACCTTGATATGGAGCGAGAAATCCCAACATGTTTGGGTAATCAAAATCAACAAGATAAAATTGATATGTGATAATGTTTCCATATTAATGATGTAAAACACCAACATAAATGAATATATATAAAGAGTTTTATCTGTTACTTACCACCACTGTGAGGTTTTGGAAAATTATTTTCATACCTTGTCAATGAGTCTATGAACACTTTGGAATCATTTGTTGTCCCCTCCCAACCAGTATACATAAATGTGAAAAGCATATCAAAGTTGCATCCAAGCATAAGATTTTGTGTAACAATAACCTTTCTACCACGAAGATGTCTAAATTGATGTTGGTGCCCATGACACGTGAGTCTCATTGATAGCTCTAAGACAATTCTAAAAATACACAATATGTTAGTAAGGATATATTGTTAATGTAACTAGACACATTAGGGTACATTATATACCTTAAAATACGGAAATCACTTTGGTTGTTAGGATGAACATCATTGGGTTCATATGGTCGAATAATATATGTGCCCAACGTACAAACAACTCGTATAACTCGTTTGAACCACTTGCTACTAGTGTAGAATGAATGTTGAAATCGATCTGCACATATTCAATGTTGTGTGTTGTGTCTGATGATTAGTAAGAACATAGTGATACTTTCACCAACTGTAACTTTCTTTCCATCTTGCAATAGATTCATCTCTTTTAATGTTCTATAAAAATTGACAAGCACATGTTTTGACATACGAAAATTATCAAAGCAAACTTGGGGGTGCCTATCAAATATTTCTTGTATGTACATCCTCTCGGTAAGAGATGAAGTCTGACACAATATTCGATCAATGTATCTAAGAAATTCAGTCATCATATCATGAAACAAATCATTTGTGAGACCCCAAAACTATAAGCAAATTGATATCTGGGCCTAATTCATCAAATTCATCATCAGAGTTTGACATGATCTGCAACAAATCGATATTAAAATCAACACACATGCATAAAATTAAAGATAGATTCATCTCAAACCAATATACAATTCAAATTGAAAAGCTCAACATAATCTTCAACATTAAATTACAAAATATCAAACAAGTTTTAAATATTCAAGCCACGAAATCAAACAAACTCCATTAACATTAAATAGTCCTCTGGGTAATAAAAGCAATCCCCATCAACTTGGCAACATATGGTCCTACACATGCTCAAGATTGAGGCAATCCAACCATTCAACTTTCCTATTTGATAGAATTTTCACGAAAATTTCACGCAGACCATGTTTAAGGAAAACTTCTGTAGCTTTTGTGTATGCTTGGGTAGATGAATTATCCATCCATTTAAAATCTGCATGCACATGTCTATAGAGTAAGGATCATTGAACATGCTAGTTCCAGAAGAGTAGGATATATTTTGTTCACGTTCTAACTTAGCAGCCCTCATATTTTTTTTTCCAATTTTTGAAAGTTTAGGATCTTTATGTCGACGACTATTAGATGATTTTGCACCACAACGCCGTCGATTATTAGGTTCCCCTCCAACATCCTCATTTCTCGTCATCAATGACTTCAACATATGAGTTAACACCTCTATTAATGAATGATTTTTCGAGCTCTGTCTCTTCATTAGATGTGGGAGGTAATTGAGTAGAGACCACATGCATATTACATTGCAGTTGTTCCACCAAAACTTCACTAAGAATGTGAAAATGATCACAACCTTCCTTTCATATTGCCTTGTACTCCTTTTATTTTTGATTAGGAAAAGCAACATTTTATTATACACTAACATACAATAAAAATATTTACCATATAAAATTTTTCCCACATCCTCTGGAGCATTCACTTTATCGGTGTCTGGATCCATTATCACACTAGTATGAACAAGCAATGCAGCAAAAAGTCATTGCCTAGTGCGTAGACGATTCCATTTAGCTTTGAGCTTATTTACACCATAATTCATCTTCGTGGCTAGATATAATTCTTTGTTGATCTCCTCCCAAACCATATTACTAAAGCTAGATATTTGTAACTTATTTTGCTTCACTTTTTTATAAATGATCTCAACAAACATGACAACATTAGCCTTTGACCACTCATATTTCTCCACTTCGATACTAGGATTATGCCCTCCTATAATGTCTTATATAAAAAATTGTCTTAGTATTTAGGAAATTTTAATGTAATTCTAGAGTAAACAAAATATACAGAAATACCAACATTTAGTCAATGCTATTTGCATAAAATGGTATGAAAGAGAAGGTAGTGCGATGGATACCGTTGGAGGTAAGTAACGCTGCGGCTGACGAGCTTTGTTCATAGCGAGAGGAAGATGACTGCAAAATCATTGTGGCACCAAAACACCACTCGGTGGTGTTGGGAACACACACTGACATTGTTGGGAAGGCGAATGACATGCTACGATCATTTTGTGGTCGCACGCATAGCTCTAGTGAAACATCGAAGTTGACCTTCGAGCGTGGCTGGACCCCTGGTGATCGATGTAACGACCGGGCCCCTATTGGCGGTCGGCGACTTATTGGTCGACGATCGCCGCCTGTTGGCGAATTCGGTGACCCCTATTGGTCAACGCGCCTGTTGGCCCGTCGTTACTCACTGGACTTCCCACCTGGAAGTGGGTTTTGCCTTCCCGAGTTGAACTCTAGACCTCCAGGCTAAGTACTAAAGTTTATCAATCCTGGTAACCAAGTGATCCTTGGATCACTTGGTTACCAGGATTCATAAACAGTGCTGAGATCAGGTCTGAGAAAACTCGAGGAAGTGAGGACGACGCGCACGGCGCCGCGACGACCATCAAATCGCCAACAGCGCGACGTCGCCGATCAATCGTCGAAAGGCCCGATCGACAATAAAAAGCGCCTTTTATTGTAACGACGGGGCCCCTGTTGGCGGAATTCGGCGACCCCTATTGGTCGCCGACCGTCGCCCCTGTTGGCGGAATTCGGTGACCCCTATTGGTCAACGACCGTCGCCCCTGTTGGCCCGTCGTTACTCACCTGGACTTCCCACCCCTGGAAGTGGGTTTTTGCCTTCCCCAGGATTCGACCTCCAGACCTCCAGGCTAAGTACTAAAGTTTATGAATCACGGTAACCAAGTGATCGGGGATCGCGGTTGCAGATTCATAAACTTTTAGCAGTCAGTGAATCTGAGGAAAAACCTTCGGTGGGTGAAAACGAGAACGGCGGCGACGGCGACAATGACGGTCACCGGCCCGCAACGGCGATCTCGACGATAAGTCGTCGATCCGAAATCGCCCGGCCGATAACAAAAGCG
This sequence comes from Wurfbainia villosa, assembly GCA_025175895.1. Lineage (NCBI taxonomy): Eukaryota > Viridiplantae > Streptophyta > Magnoliopsida > Zingiberales > Zingiberaceae > Wurfbainia > Wurfbainia villosa. The sequence goes on along the minus strand of CM045998.1, from coordinate 107,870,494 downwards.
CCTTTTTCTAACGACCGGGCCCCTATTGGCGAATTCGGCGACCCTATTGGTCGACGACCGCCGCCTGTTGGCGGAATTCGGTGACCCCCTATTAGTCAACGTCGCCCCTGTTGGCGTCGTTACTCACTGGACTTCCCACCCACGGAAGTGGGTTTTGCCTTCCCGAGATTGAACTCTAGACCTCCGGGCTAAGTACTAAAGTTTATGAATCACGGTAACCATCGGTTGCGGATTCATAAACTTTAGTACTTAGCCCGAGGTCTAGAGTTCGAATCGGGAAGGCAAAACCCACTCCAGGTGGAAGTCCAGTGAGTAACGACGGCCAACAGGCGACTTCACGTCACCAATAATGTAAAATATTGAAATTAAAAATATGAAATTTAATGGCCAAAATTTCGGGGAAATAATCCTAGGGATTATTTTCGGGATTTTTAGGGAATTTTAGAGATTTTTCCAGAATTTTTCTGGAAAAAAAGAAACGGAGTTTATACGGGGTATTTACAGGGATAAGAAAAATAGGCTTTAAAAGGGGGATAAATTAACCTAGGTTATAAATCTAGGTTTTTAACTTCCGAATTTCCCGATTGTTTCTTTCCCCTCTGCGCCCGACGCCCGCTACCTTGCGGTTTCTTCTTCTCCTCGCGATTGCGGCTACACCGACGCCTCTGCCGTCGCCTTCTCTGCGCTCGCCGACTCCTTCGCCACTGACGCTGCCGCTCGACCTTGCGGCCGCCTAGCCCTCGGCCACCAGCGTCGCCGTCTGCGCCGGTGACTCTCCACTCCGGATCGCGCGTCGCATCGACCGCCCCTCCTGTCGGTGCGCCGCCACAGCCGTCCGAGCCTTAAGCCACCCACGCTACAGATCGATCCCTGCAGCTGTCCGAACATCCGCGATTCGCCTGGAAACCATTTCGATCTCGGTGTTTGCGGCGATTAGGGCTGGAAGGTTGGAGCAGCGGCGTTCCCCAGTGTCCCGATCGTGAGCTGCTCCATCCATCGCCAAGCAAAGGCGATGGCGTCTGATGGGTCTTTCGGCGAATAGGGCAGGGTTGGGGAACTCTCGGTCGGCGGAGTCTCAGGAACTGGTAAATCTCGACCCCCCTTCTTTTATCAGCAGATGGTTTGATGTTATTGATTATGGAGGTGATCTGATCTTGGGGAGTATCTTCTTGATGGAGTAGTGGGACGGAGGTTGCCGGTTTGAGTTGTTAATTTGTACCGTGTGTATTTTGTGTACGGGCAGGTATTGGAGAGTTGCGCCGGCTGTGCGCGACTGGAGGTTTCGTTGATGGTCGATGGTGCTGGCAACATTTTTTCGACGAACAGGACAGATCTAGGGGAAAAATTGTGCCGGTGAACAGGGGATAAGGGAAGAGATGTTGGCGTAGCTCTATTCGGTAAGTGAGATTTAACCTGTGTGTTTCATTTGTTAAATTCTGTATGTAGTCGTTGTGTTGGCTGTTGGTTTCTACTGAGTGTTGGTTGACTGTGAAGGGTTGTAAATGGATTTGTGGGTACCAAATTGTGGGATCCAAGTGTTGGATCGTGTTTGAGGTAAGGTTTGGATGAGCTGTGTATGTCACCTAGAGTTAGTGTGGCTGTGAGTTTGATTGGTCGGTTTGGATTGATTCGGGTGTTGATCGGTTGATTTGTATGATATTTGGAGGATATGAGATTTGGGTTTAATTGGGATATAAAGGAAATTGATTTATTTATTCGATTTGTCGGTGAATTGTATTTTTGTGCTTGACTATAGTTATGTTATATGCAGGTTTTGGTCACGAGGCAGGTTCCCAGTCGTGACGATTTGGTTATTCTTGCGGATATATATACAGGCGGGTATTTTGACTTAACGTTTAGATTAAGTCAAATTGATATGCTAGTAGGATAGCTTACAATAACTTTTTCATGTTTATATGCCTGATATGCTTTTGGTGCCTACTAGATACATGCATGTGATAGGATATGACTATATTTTCCGGTTTGATTTGGATCATAGTATATGGATTAGGGATATGTACATATTGATTGTACATATTATTCGGATAGGTATTTTGAGTAGGATTTACATGTTTTAGTATCATGCACCATTTTCGCATGATTGCATGCTAATGACGGGTTCCATTATTGTTGAGCCCGATAGTTACATGGCCTGCACACCACGCCACTCATGGGTTAGTGGTACATCGAGGAGGTGTGCGATTGCTCACTGTCGCTCACCGGTCCGCCATGGGTAGCGATGAGGCGTGGTAGCGAGCGAGATCCCTCCTCCGCCTATGACAGGAGATGAGAGCTTAGCTCCCCACTATGTTTAGGGGGGGAGGATAGGTGTACTCACAAAGATCCTCGGCCCACTCGGCCACTCAGAGCAGTTGATGGCAGAGTGCACCCTACCCACTCGTCTTCACCATTGCGTGTAGGCGGTATCGCGTCGGGGTGACCATGTCATTGGCACGGCATGCATTTTGCACATTGCATTTTGTATTGTGTTCTTTGTATTGATGCCTTGGATGTATATGATTGTCATGCATACAGATACATGTTTATATATGGTCGACTCTATTACTTCTAGTCGTGCACATGCTCCTATATCGAGTAGGAGATTCGGTGAAATCTGATTATTTTGTATTTCTTGCTTGCATACCCTATTTATGTGAGGTATCGGCATGATATTTTTATTGTTAGCTATACCTTATTTTGCATATCTACTATACCCATGAGTTCTTTGAACTCACCCGTTGATTTATATCTATTTCAGATGAAGTTGTCGAGAGTGCAAATTCTTAGGAAAATATTTTATTTTGGATATTTGCTTTATGGTTAGCAAATTTTGGTTAGAGGAAATGTAGAGCTTATGAGCATGATTTTGTAATTGGATTTTTGGTGTCCGTATGGATACCTTATTCGATTTTTGATTTGATTGGATTTTGGTGAGTATTCCTGCCCAGATGGCAGAAGGGGTAAGTTGATTTATGGTAAACTGTTTATCATTTATTTTGGTTGATGGCCTGAGGCCAAATTATATAACTGCGTGTGAGTTTGGATTCCGGTCGTGTTGACCGATGTATAGTGGCCGTGTAGGCCTTGTATGTAAATTGAGATTGTCACCCGTCTGCAGGAGATGTCACGGATTTTTAAATGCGTGGTCTCCTTCGGGGCGTGACAATGGAGGTCATAGATGTTGCAACGCTGCAAGGTAAGGGACTGCGCGTGCAATTTTCCAAGGAGGCGATCGCGACGACATTGTCAACGACCGTTAGTGGTAGAGGTGACCCCAATAGACAGGGAGGTGGGACCGATAATGGGCTAGTGCGGCATGTGTTCAAAGGGGAGCGAAGGAGGAGCGACGGTGCGATAGAAGAGGAGGTAGGGCACGGGAGGAAATGGGGAGAGGAGGAAATAAAAACTTAAGAGGTAGTTTTGTGCACTGAGTTAAGGACCTATGTTTTTCCTTTTCTTAGAAAATGACTTTTAGACATTCTCTATTTTTCCCATAAAATGATATATCCTTTTCTAGAAAACAAATGTGGAAATTTCCAACCAAAAAAATGTTTTTTATTTTCTAAAAAAAATGAAAATAGAAAATTTACAAACCAAATGCTCTCTTAGATACGCCTTTAACATTCCAACTATGCATGCAATCTCGGATGTGTATATACTTAGGCATACATGAAACTCCCTATTGCCAATGCATAAAAAAATTTCTTCATCTTCTTGATTTCAAGTTCACACTATAGACATTGTTGCAAGCTAAATTTGTTACATCTAGAGTCCTAGACATAGGTGTGTCTTCAGGTGTGCAATTATGCATGTCATATTACATGGGCACTTTTTAATGTAGGTCTATTGTGACAATCCAAATATACTCTTGGATCTATCACAACAAATCATGCATAATACAAAAGATATTTCATTTAAAATTATTTGATAGAAATGACTTGGTTTCATATAGTAGATATTTATTATTGCTTGCTAACAAGATATCCACATACAAGATAAATATTACAAACTTGCTCTCATTAAACTTGATATATATGCATTAATAATTGGGTTTTTCTTAAAATCAAAATGAAGCTTGGTTAAATTTCTTATACTACTGACGGGATATTTGCTTTAAGCCATAAATGAACCACTTTAACTTGAAGACTAAGGCTGCATTTGGCACGTTGTAATATGTCTTATAATGTAATCCAGATTACATTACAAGGTTGATTACTTTGTTTGTTACTGTTTTAAAGTTGTAATGTAATGTAATCTGGATTACAAAAGACACTAAAGTTTTGTAATATGGATTACGAAGTAAAACCTATGTAATCCGATTACATTCCAAATTGTAATCTGAAAAGTATTAGATGCTCAACAATCGAAGTCAATTGTCGTCGTCGATCGATCGGTCGTTGTTGTTAGTCATCGCCGTCGGTCGACCATCGTCGTCGCCGTTGTCAGTCACCGTCATCAGTCTGCCGACCGCCGCAGATCGCTTTCCACTGTCGCCGACGGATCGCCGATCGCCGTCGCCAGTCGCCGTCGATCGCTCACTGCCGTCATCAATCGCCCGCCCGATCAACCGTCGTCACCGCCCGACCGGCTGCCACCGGTCGCTCACCAATCGACCGCTGCCGCCACTGCAGCCGCTTTCGCCATCGGTTGGCCACCATCAGTCGATCAATCGGCCATCGTCGGTCGATAGGCCGACCACCGTCGGTCGACCGACCGACCGATCGCTCGCCGTCATCGTCGACGCCGATCGATTCCTATCGTTCTTGTAATGGACATCAAATAAAAGAATGCAATTACTTTTGTAATCCAAGATTACATATAATTTGTATCAAACATAGTAATGTAATCAAGATTACATTACATTCTATTACAAACTTGATTACATTACAATGTTGATTAGATTACGTCCAACCAAATGTAGCTTAAGTGCTTTGAATAATCAGATTCAAAGTTCTCTAGTTGCATCATGTATATAGTCTCCTCATATCTCCATTAAGGAATACAATCTTGACATCTATTTGATGTAGCTCTAAATCATAATGAGCTATAAGTGTTATAATAATCCTTAAAGAGTCTTTCATAAATACAAGTGAAAAAATCTTCTTGTAATCAATTTCTTCATTTTTAGTGAATCCCTTAGCTATAAGACATCTTATACTTTTTGACATTGCCTAGTGTATGTTTGAATTTAAATATCTATTTACAATCGATAGGTTTCACTATTGGGTTTCTCTGGCACTGCAGCGAGTGTGTGTTCGAATATGTTTCGTAAACATGTGCACAACGAAAGAATTAAAAGCAATAAATCTAATTTATTACAACACACACACCACATGCATGTAAGATACAATATGTATAGATATAATCGCAGTTTCAAATTTTACAATAAAAGGAAATTATGCTAGTTATACCTGACGTATCACGTGCAGCGGGAATGACATCAACCAGAGCAACTCACGCTAGAGTTGCCTCTATCCGTATCCACGTCGAGTACCGTCGGGATAGCTTTGACAAGCTACGAGCCTCGTCTTCGTAGGAGTCACTAGCCATGTGTCGAAGATGATGTGATTGAGAGAAGATCACAATCCGAATCAAAATTTGGATGCCAAATGAGTCTCTAAAACTCGCTTCTCCGAAGAGATATTCGTCAACCGATTGATGAATCCTTGGTCCTCCACCTATGAGGATTACTGGAGATCCAATCCCCGACAAGGAAGTCATTGTCGGAGCTCCAAATGTCGTCCAAATGACGCTTCGACAAGAAGAAAACAAGCTATCCAAAAATTGGACAGCTTGGTGGAGGACTTGGTGTCGACCAAGGAAGAGGGTCGGTTGGTCCTTGGTCACCGGAGCCAAGGAGGGTCGCCGGAGGGTGGCCGGTAGCAGCTAGATGCCGGCGACACAAGGTTGGATGGTGGCACAAGCTTGGGCGTGGCTTCCATGGGCGGCGACAAGGAGAAGAGAGGGAGAGGAGAGGAAGAGAAGTTTCTAAAAATAAAACTTAAGGCTCTCCAAACCTCTAGCCGCGCTTTTAAAGAGCGTGTGTTTCTTAACCATCAAGAAACCTTCTCCTTAGAGTTATTAGTTCCTAACCAAAACCCATTAACCCGTTCCAATAACTTAAGTTAAAATAAATCGAACCGAGTTGGTCTATTTTAAGTTAAAACGAACCGAACCAACTTTGATTCATTCGTTTAAAACAAACCAAACCACTTTGATTTATTTTCCACCATTGGATTAGAACCAAACCAATTTGATTCATCTATCTTGTCTTCATAAGACTTGGCTCATCCATGCTTCTGTTGCGACTGAAACGATTTCATGCTCGCTCCTTGTTTGGTCCAACCAAACCTAGTTTCTCTCGATCTGAGAATCTCATTCTCAAGGTCATTTTAAATCCTTCGGATTACGCTCATTATGCGTGTGACCAAATAGGTTCCTAGTTTATGTTGGTCGTCTATAATTAACCATTAATTATAGAACGATCATGAGTGACACCTAGTAGTACATCATGATCCCCAATTAATCAAAAAATCAACGGTTGATCCCAGAGCCATTTCTGAAATCCTTCAGCATCTACAATGAATCGTGCCCCATTCCTTCACTCATCTTATACCCACTTGATTCATGACATGGTCTATAGTGTCAGTCTCCACTAGGCTGACTACGTCACACCTAGCCCAAGTATCATTTCCTTGTCCTACGGATTATAGTTACTGCACATGTATCCTAGAGTACCTTACTCTAAATATGTAATGCTTTGGCCAAAGACTTTAGTAACAATCCGACGAGAGGCCAAGGATATACATCTCCTCGCAAGAAGTGGTGAATTCTTTATAGGCTATTCAAACACCTTCGGACATTTCGACTTATACCCAATCATCCCGGGTCCATATCTCCTTGGAGATGCTTGCTTAAGATGTCAAAGCATAAGTTTCCATGACTAAGATGACTTGGATACCGTAAGTCAAAGGAACATCGCACTTAAGCTGCAGTAAGAACTTCATTGACATATCCATATATGTAGAGAACCATATGAAGTCTTACAGTTGATCACTCTAATAAACTAGTTACCATAACTAGCATCCACGATTAACTCCGGACATCACAATGTCTCCAGTCAGTGAGAATTAGCTGCTTGGATACACCAAAGAATATACCTCATTCTAGTCTCGGCCGGAATTGATGGTGTTCAAATCCATTAAATCATTGACTATGGATAATTCTAATACATCACAATTACACATGTAGAGATACTCACTAGTTGTGATCCAATCACAAATTCTCTCATGCTGTGAATCGTATCGTGGACATTCAGTAAATGAGTTTAAGATCTAATCAAATACATGCAAATATGTATACTCAAATAGTGAATCTTCATTTATCATATAAATGGTTCAAACATAAGGAAATTGCCTTAGGACACCTCTTATATATAACTAACAGTCACTCCTTTAGACAATTCGACTAGCTCCCATATGCCATATCGTCATGGAATTCAACTCATCCTTTTACTTCATTCTACTTTTCAGGGTAGTACACTATTTGATTTCCTAGAAGGATGTAGGATCATTTTTCAACCCTATGTCAAATTCATACTATTAGAGATAAACGTAATCACATGAAACCATGATTCTTTTTTCCCCAGTGAATCATCTTAGAGGCACTTGTGGAGAAACTTGGGGAACCTTCTCAACCATAGAAGAGAATGCCTAAATCTGAGCAAATGATTCTTCTACTTGCATAGAAGAGGACACGGGACATCATGAGATACTACTCTTCTTGGATGTGCAACACTAATAATATATAGTATGGAAATCATACCGTTATTGGTTGCATCTGTAGTACCCGAAGCAAGATGACTGATACTATCCTCTTCAAAAGGTATATCCCTAAATTTATTACTCTCACTGTCTTCAATGAACTTGATAGTTGTTGTCTAGAAAAAGCATCTATTTGAGAGGTTATTAAACTTAAAGCCCTATGATTTTGCAAAATAACCCACAAAATGATAGCTACTTGAGTTCTTATGTTTAGTTTTCTTTTTAGGCATATAAGTCCTAGCCTTAGCTATACAACTCCAAATGTGTAAGTGTCTAATGCTAGGCTTCTTTCTCATCTATAGCTCATATAAAATTTTACTCACTGCCTTACTTGGTCCTTTATTAAGTAGGTAAATTGTAACCTTGAGTGCTTCACCTCATAAAGACTTCAGTAAAGAAATAAAAGACATTGTAACTCTCACCATGTCCTTTAGGATTTGGTTCCTTCACTCAACTATACCATTCTGATGAGGAGTACCATATATGATGTATTGAGCCACAATCCCATATTTACAAAGGTAATTGATAAAAAATCCTAGACGTTATTCACTGGATCTATCATAATGACCGTAATATTCACCTCCACAATCAGATCGAACAACTTTGATCTTCTTGCCTAATTGATTTTTAACTTCGACTTTAAATATTTTGAATACATCTAAGGACTCTGATTTCTTATGCAAAAGATACAAGTAGATATATCAGAAGTAGTCATTAATGAAATTGATAAAATATATTTATCCATTCTAAGATGCTTTAGGGAATGATCCATGTATATTTGTGTGATCCATATATATTTGTGTGATCCATATATATATATATATATATCATTTCTAAAGTGCTACTATATTTACTTGTACCTTTATTTCTTTTATTAGTTGACTTTTTTTTGACACACTCTATGCATACATCAAAGTTTGACATGTCAAGAAAATCTAGAATTCCTTATGACATTAATATTTTTAGCCGTTTTTTGGATATATGTCCTAAAGACCTATGCCACAACATTGGCAAATTCTCATCAGTTAAATTATGCTTCATACTATACTATGCATTATTTCATTGTTCATGAAAGTTATGGTGTTTAACTTATATATCTTATCAAAATAAGAAACCTATACTAATAAGTCTTGAATTTTAAAAAATATTGAATGTTTCATTCCTAAATGAACAAGAGTATCATGATTTGTCCAGACAAGAAATGGAAATTAAGTTATGTCTAAATGAAGGAGCAACAAATGTATTCTCCAAATCTAAAAATATATTGGTCACTAGATAAAGTCGAAAAACACCTATAACAATCAATTTAGTCTTCTTGTCATTACTCGTATAGATGTATTTTTCACCGTCATTAAATAATCGACTTCTGGGACAAATATATATAGTGATATTAATATGAGTTGTAGCTCTAGTGTCTATCCACCAAGTATTTGTAGGCACAGTGACAAAATTAAGTTCATCATTAGACACTATAATGTTACTAATCTTACTCTTATCAATGGTCCTTTTATTTTTAATGGTTTTCCCATTTAATGTCATTGGAATGGTTTTATTATTAGCAGATATCATGAGTTTTGTAAAATAGAAAAGAAAGAATAAAATAAATACTCACATTAATAACGGTCGACTAATCAACTTGCTCAATTTCATCCATATTAGTCAACTGATCCACAATAACGGTCAACTAATGTACATCAATCGAATGCATTAGTTAACTTGAAAATATTTTATGGATGACTTTATGAGCATCAGTCGACTGGAGGTTAATAGCAGTCAATTGATAAAATCAGTCAAGTGATCCAATCGATCAAAAACCCTTTTGTGTGCAACCTCAGGCGTGTTAGTCGATTGATTTTTTATGGTAGTCAACTGATACTGTCAGTCGAGTATCTTAGTCAACTCAAAAATATTGTATGCCCAATTAAGTCCATTCACATCAGTCGATTGATCTCAAATGACAATCGATTGGTTTGTTCAATCGAGTTCCACAGTCGAACCACAAATATTCTATTCACAATTTCACGCACATCAATTGACTAGTCCTTATGATAGTCGATTGATGGAGATCATTCGAGTGCCCCCAATCAACTTAGAAATATTATGTGTGCTATTTTTCGACCAATAGTCGACTGATGGTTCATATTAGTCAACTGATATTTATATAGTTCAGTTTCTATAGATCAAACACGATGGTTTTCATAAAAAATGGTGACGGTTACACCATTGTTCTTTGTGAGAAAATTTGAAAAACTCAAATGTGATGCATATTCTAGGATCTCTAACCTCTAGATTCAACAAAATGCATGTTTAAACACGTTAGATTAAAATCTAATGGCATGCATTCAGATCAAAATTATCAAAAAAAATCACATTTTAATGTTGTATGACCAACTCCACCTAGCTTGTGACTCCGATATCAATTAATGGTGTTGGTAATTTTCTCATCTCTTCGAGTTAATCTAAGTGAAATAAGCGAAAGAAATGAAAAAACTGAAACTGTACAAATACTTATAGAGGTTCGTCCGAATCTTCTCGCGTTCTAGCAGTAAACGAAAAAGACCTTTGCTCTCTGTCTAAGGAACGATCACAGCGGAAAGCTTCTCCTCCTCCACAAGCCATATTCCGGACGCGCCTTGATATTCGCTCTTCTCTCCGACAGCACTTCACTCTCACTCCCGGCAGCACTTCGGTCTCTCTCTCTCTCTCTCTCTCTCTTGGACGCACACCCCCTTATAAAGGGGGTGTATCTTCTGCGCTGCACGAAGTGCACCAACTGCACTTCGTGCAGCGCATGTACACGTTGCAAAGCAACGTGTGCACGCATAGCCGCCAAGAGCGATTACATCTCCCACTCGTCCAAAGCATATCACATAGACAAAATGGTCACATAGGCCAATAAAAAGTATTTAGTCATATAGACTAAATAGAATCGGAGTCATTAGTCTCAAATGACTAATAGAAGTATCCAGTCACATAGACCAGAATCGTGTCGGAGACCATAGTCCCAAAAGACTAATAGAACAGAGATTATTAGTCACAAAGACCATTAGAACAACCAATTCATACTTAGGAAAAAGGCTCGTGCGACAGCAAACACACTAAGCAATCCAATGCTAAGAAAGTTGTTACACCTTACATAGCAGCTCACAGAGCGATTAATGCAAAAAAAAGTTGTTACGCCTAACTTAGCTGCTCTTCAAAAGGTACATAACCATTCTCTGAATGACACATAGTCACTCACCTGATGACCTATTGCCATCCTCCAGGTGGCTCACAACCATTTGCCAGGTGGTACTAAATCATTCTCCTGGTGGTACTTAACCGTTTTTCTAGATATAATGTCTTGCTATTTGCCCAGATTAAATAATCTCCACTTATATCAATATGAACGTCTCTAATCTCTCATAATGACCATCAAGTCAAGAGCACGTTCTGTATTCTCAATATTCATAAATATTTCTATACATAACAGGAATATGTCGACCAGTAAACAATTCTCAAAGGATGTAAATATATTTAATCTTCCTTTTTAGTGTGAATCTATTCATTTTAATCAGTCACTTTCCTAGTCATGTTCCATAGATCGAATCATCCATAGTCAATAGGTTTACATGCTAAAGTAGCAGACCCTGATTAAAACTTCAAGCAGACACCTAAATAGTCACAAAGGGCAAATGCTGAGATTAACATATAATCTCAAAGGGCTCACATAGTAGAGAAGCAGAGATCCATTCTCCTACTACCCTTATTGTCGCCTTAGCACACGTGGTATGAATCACATGCTACGATGTTATTCTCTTCATCAATAAAGAGCGCATGTTTACCTCAACATCGTACAAATTTTGATCTAGACATTCCAAATGTCTAATCCTAAATTCAACATATGAATTCTAATCTGGCTCATAAACAGATATAGTAAATGGTGGGAACATTTACTTCGATCACTTTTCTTAAATAATCTTATCTTGATACACATATCAAGACGATCCCAACTTATAGGTATGTATCCCATACATATAGCTTCCAAAGCTATCCTATAAGCAATAGTCTTACCCCTATTCATACATAATAAACAGAGATGATTTTCCATGTGAGAGGATCAATCACTACCTGTCAACATGCTCACTGAGATCTTATTAGAATGTAACATCACATATATTGAATGAATTATGGCTTGCATTAAAAATAATCAAATTATAATATCCGATTGTCATTACAAAACTGTTACATTCTACGAAGTCCCATGGACTTTATATGCTCATTAAATGACTCTCTAGTCATTGACTTAGTAAAAGGATCTGCAAACATAGCTCGAGTAGGGATATACTCAAGAATCACCTTCTTCTTAGCAACAATATCCCTTATAAAGTTATACTTTATAGCAATATGCTTGCCCTTGTTGTGATATTTGGGATCCTTGGAAAAAGCTATAGCATCTTGGTATTACGATGAGAGATCGATCATGGACTCTCACGCCTTATCTTGGATGCTTGAGAACCTCCTTAGCTGCACCGCTTATTGTATGCACTCTTGAACATGTCACATATTCATCTTCCATGGTTGATAAGGCCACACAAGCATGTTTCTTGCTGTTTCAGGAGATGGCGCCACCATTCAACAAGAACGCATAGCCTGATGTGGATTTTCTATCATCCAGGTCTCCAGCCCAATCTGCATCTGAATAACCCTTCAGGCTCATATCTGATCCTTGATAACAGAGACTATAATCTGTCGTCGATTTCAAATATCTGATCCTTTTCACTGCCTTCTATTGTCTCGGTCCTGGGTTTGACTAGAACCAGCTGACTAAGCTAATAGCATAACTGATATCGGGATGAGTACACAACATAGTGTACATTAAACTACCAATAACACTGGCATATAGTTTTTTATTCATCTCAGCTATTTCATTAGGAGTTTTGGGACTCATACTCTTGCTCAGAATAGTACCTTTTATAATAGGTGTCTGTTCACTATTGCAATTAGACATGCTGAAGTGTTGTAACATCATATTTATATAAAACTCTTGAGACAAATCCAAAAGTATCTTAGATTGATCCCTGATGAACTTTACTCCTAGGATATATTTAGCTTCTCCCATGTCTATTGTGTCAAACTGTGATGAAAGTCACTTTTTGATTTTTACCACAAAATCGATGTCATTTCCTGCAATCAGCATATCATCAACATATAATAATAAAATGACATATTTTCCTTTGTCCTTATTTAAGAAAATGCAATGATCCTCATTGATCATTTCGAAACCATAAGACAAAACCACTTCATTAAATCTTATGTTCCACTGTCTTGATGCTTACTTTAGCCCATATATAGATTTCTTCAATCTACATACTTTATCTTCTTGACCTTTAGCAACGAAACCTTCTGGTTGAGCCATATAGATTTCCTCATCAAGCTCACCGTTAAGAAAAGTGATTTTTACATCCATCTGATGTAATTCCAAGTCATAATGCGCCACTAAAGCCAAAATAACTCGGATTGACACAAACTTTACTACGGGAGAAAATATCTCCTCAAAGTCAATATTCTCCAATTGGGTAAATCCTTTTGCAACCAAACGAGCTTTGTATCGGTTAATCGATCCATCAGTTTTTCTCTTTATTTTGAGAATCCATTTATTCCCAATATCCCTTCGGCCAGGAGGAAGATCGACTAACTCCCAAACATGATTCTCAATCATTGACTTCATTTCTTCAACCATCACAACTTTTCACTTTTCTCCAGCTCTAGAGCCCAGAGCTTCCTTAATCGGTGAGGTTTCTCATCGCCGTCAGCGAAGTGTCATCATTGCCTCATTCTCAATATCAAATCTCTTCTTAGGTTTGATCTTACAAATACTTTTCCGTAAGTTGGGCTGATGAGAAGTCACCCCGTGACTAGGCAAAGTACTCCCACTGGGTTGACTAGTTCCAGGTATCCCACTAGACACCTGTCCAGTTGACAATAATTCTTCCTCCTCAAATATAAAAACTTTCTTATCAACTTCACCACTAGCTGGGAACTCAGTTTCGAGAAAAGTAGCATCTCTCGAATCCAATTCGAAGATTGTTCCATCTTGTTGCTCACTTATGAAAACATAACCTTTTGAAGTATTAGAATATCTTATAAAGATACACTTCTTACCTCTAGGTCCTAGTTTTCTATACTTGTGAGAACTATCGTAAAAGCTGACCCCCAGGGTCTCAGATTTCTCAAATATGGTTATCTGCCTGTTCAACATTCATACGGGGTAGATGGAACTGATTTTGAAGACACTTTGTTAAGTATATAGGCTGCAGCTAGTAATGCATCTCCCCAATAGGAGATCGACAAATTAGCCTGCGCCATCATAGACCTAACCATTTCGAGAAGAGTCCTATTTCTTCTCTCAGCAACCCCATTTTACTGCGGAGTTCCAGGGTTCGTCAGCTGTCTAATAATCCCTTTATCATTACATACTGTCTTGAACATATCAGATAAATATTCTCTTCCACGGTAAGTGCATAAAGTTTTAACCTTACGTTCCGTTTGATTCTCAACTTCATTCACATAATGAATGAAGCAATCCAATGCTTCAGATTTGTAAGAAATCAAATACACATGATCGAAACGAGAGAAATTATCAATAAATGTAATGAAATAGGAAGCTCCATGTCTAGCCTTCACATTCATTGGATCACAAATATTCGAATGAATCAATTACAACGGTGACTCTGCCCTAATAGCCTTACCGAATGGTTTCCTAATTGCTTTTCCAGCAAGACATGCTCACATACAGACAAGCTAATCTTAGCTCGAGAGCCCAATAAGCCCTCTTTAGCTAACCGATTCATGCGATCTTGTCCTATATATCCTAATCTAGCATGTCAAATATAATCAGTTATTTTTGCATCATTAGTAAGAACAATATTTGAAAAACAATTATCAATAGCAAAATTTACATTTGGTTCCACATCAAGAACCATAAAACCATTCGTTAAAAAACCATAATCGATTGACACTGAGTCAATCTTGAGTTCAACACACTGGCTGTAAAAGTTTATACAATATCCTAAATCAAGAAGACAAGTAACAGAAACAAGATTCCTGCGAATCTCAGGAGCATACAAGACATCATGTAGAAACAAAGTTCTTCCACTCCGAAGGTTAAGTTTGCAAGTGTCGACTCCTTTGACTTCGACTCTTGCATTGTCTCCTACATATATCCATTTGTTGCCAGCCGATACCCTACGGTACTCCACATTTGTAACTCGGTCCCGAGCTACATGGTTGGTTGCTCCCGAATCTATAATCCACAAAGGATAAGAATCAGCCAACAACACAGAACTAGCAATAAAATGCTCAGAAGACAGACTAGAAGTTACCTTTCTTGGCTCGGTACACTCCCGTGCGTAGTGACCCTTTTTGTCACAATTAAAGCAAGTCACCTTGCTTTTAGGTTTCTTCCATGTCTTCTTGTTCTTCTTCTTCTTGATTGGGCATGTCCCACCTGCAGTAGCAACTTCTTTCTTCTTTCCCTTTCCCTTCTTGAACCATCTCTTTTTCTTGGATTCAGATGATCCAGCAGAATCGGCAGCCAAATAGGCTTGGCCAGAAATCCTCGCAGATTCTACTCTCTCCGCCTCTAGTTCAACATGACGTGAGACATCAACGAAAGTCTTAATACTCTCACTGTGAGTAAGGGTCTGCTTCATGGTCTTCCAAGAATCTAAAAGGGATTGAATAACTGCTTGAACCTGTTGTTCATCTGTCATCTCGTGACCAGCAATTTTAAGCTCCCGAATCATATTCGACATCTCCCTGAGATGTTGAACCATAGCGACATTCGGACGCTTCTTGTAGCTATCGAACTTGATCATCAACTGCCGAAGCTTGCTTAGACTAACTCCGTTATACTTATCCTTAAGGTCCACCCAGACAGCATGAGCCGAAGTATACGACTCATATTCAAATGTCAGGTCATCCACCATTGAACTGATCAATATGCCCTTAGCAGTGGAGTCCTTTTTCTTTCATGCCTTATAGACATCAAGATCTCGTATGTTTTGTGCAGAGGGACCATCTATAAGTTTTATCAAAACTTGATTTACAGCCTCTAGAACTTCCTGTTCCTCTAGGACATACTATATCCTGAGGTGACATTTTTTGTAGTTATCCTCATTCAGTTTTTCACTCTTATTGAGTTCAGCTATAATGTTTTTGGTTGTCATAACCTAACATAAATAAACATATTATTTAGTTATTCAGTGTATGCCTTTATGTATGTAATCTCTAAATTGACTCAATGTAAATTCGACTTGGTTTACAAAATCAAGTGACAATCAAATTCTCACTCATCATTTGTATGTGACAATCCAATCGACTTTGATCAATTATATTACATACATCCCATCTTAACATGATATTATTAAATGAACATATCATTTAAATTGTACTCATTATGAACAAATCAAGGAGTAAATAAATATCACACATCATGTAGAGTTAACAGCATAAAATGAACATATCATTAAATTAAACTTGTTGTACATTGTTAACAGATAACAAGACTCCACTAAGAATGTTACACATAACATTCTTCCTACTCATAACCGACAAATAAAAACAATAAACAAACTAGATAGATAATTATTACTCCCACTAGTACAAACACCAGCGCAGTAACGATCCAAACATGCATAATCATCTTGGGCTAAACTAGGACATCCCCCGCTGAGATGCTCTCAAGATGATGCTAGGACGCAGAATCTTCTGAAGGACACCTTTGAAGCGATCCAAAAGGAAAAACTTCTTCAGGTTCCTCTTCCGAATCTACCTCTGGATCTTCTCGGTGCACCTCATAGTCCTCGTAGTGAAGCAGCTCAATGCATAACTGGGTATATGAAACGCGCCCCTCATAGCGCCCCCAGATCTGATGCGCTATGTCACTAAGGTGTTGTGGCAGTGAGCGAACCAGAGCCCAGATCCTGTAATTCTCCAGAAAAGGAAACTCCTACATCTCGAGTCTCCAGAATAGTTTGTCTAATCTCCCTATGTGTCACCCGTCTCCATGTGTTGAGTCATACTCTATCCCCTGGATAACCTCCCTCAGTCGGTTACGCAACACATCGCGCCTGGTCATCGTGGTAATCATCCGTGCTATCTGAAAAAAATTGAAATTAATTAAGTCAGTACATAACTGACAAACTAGTAGTCATACCGGCTTAATTCAATTTATATTTCGGCATAGAACGAACACATTCAATCAAGGATTAATCTCCTTGATTCTGTGGAGAACAGTCGACTGATATGCTTAGACCAGTCGATTGATACATTTACCAATCAACTATCATCTAAGTCCAATCGATCTAAATTGTTTTGACATGACCATTAATGCGAAAACTAAACACCTTCATTTCTCTCCGAATACCCCAGGCACTCGAGTGACATGAACGGTTGTTTATTTTCACATCGTCCCTAGCCATCAACTCTAGTTCTTTTTGACCTATCTCTAAGTTGTTTTATCCGAGTTCTAGTTGTTCCAAACAACTACTCGAAGATTTTGTTATGAGTAAAGTTGACCAAAGTCAACTTAGTCAACTAATGTTGAACAACAGTAGAACTAGCCCTCTGCCCGAGCTCTTACTGTGGACCCCGACCACTTTTAGTGCTTCTTACTCTAGACTTCCATATTTCCCGCTCGAGTCCAAGGAAATCCCAAGCCCTATATGGAAATCCTAAGCAGTTGTAATGCTAGCTAACTACTTTTAAATGTTAGCTGAGCATTCTTTGCTCTGTCCGAACATTTAGTCTACTAGCAGAGCACTAAAATTGGAAATCTCGACTTGTATTTCAAAAATCCAGACTAGTTTCTGGAATTTCAGACCGGTTTGAAAAATTTCAGATCGATTTCCTGGAAATTCTGACTGGTTTGATCGATTTCAGACTAATTTCTTGAAATTCCAGACCGATTTGAGCAATTTCGATCGATTTGAAATTCGAGCGATTCACGTGAATCGCTCTCGTCTATAATCCAGATTGATTTTCGTCTATTTTCCAGACTAGTGAAACGAGCTAATTTCGAGCGATTCACGAATTCATCACGCCGAAGGAGACCCCGCGCGAAATCCGACAAAGATCTCCCCGGGTGACAATCCCGATTTACATACAAGGCCTACACGACCACAATACATCGGTCAACACGACCGGAATCCAAACTCACACGTAGTTAATAAAATAGGCCTCTGGCCATCAACCAAAATAAATGCATAATATCTATCACAACTATACTTACCCCTTCTGCCATCTAGGCAGAAATACTCACCAAAATTAATCCAACAAAACCGAATAAAAGTCCAAAAGGACACCAAAAATCCACGAATACAAATGTCAACCACCAATCCTAAACATGTCTCTAATCAAAATCCAAATACCATAAAACAAATATCCAAATCAGACATTTACGACGAGTGGGGTTTGACAGCTGCACTCTCCTGACAGCTTCATCCTGAAATAGATATAAATCAACGGGGTAAGTTCAAAGAACTTAGCGGATATAGTCGATATGCAAGTAAGATATAGCTAACAATAAAAATCATGCCAGTACAGTCTCATATATATGGTAAACAAGAAATAAATGCAAAAGAACTGTACTCACCTGAATCTCCTACCCTGATATAGGAGCAAGTGCCCTACTATAAGAGTCATCACCATATACAAACATGTATCCTGTATGCATGTATATCACATCCAAGGCATCAATAAAAATGCAATAAACACAATACAAATGCAATCCGTGCAAAGTGCATGTCGATGACATATGGTCACCCACGCCTTGATCGTAGCCTCGCCAGCGATGGTGAAGAGTGGGTAGGGCTATGACTGTGCACTCTGCCATCACTTGCTCTGAGTGGCCAGTGGGACGGGATCTTTGTCGGTACACCATCCTCCTGCCCCTGCAGTGGGGGCTAAGCTCTCTCGGTGTCATGACGGAGGAGGGATCCTGCCCCTACCACGCTACCTCGCCGCTACCCATGGCGGACGGCGAGCTACGAACAGCGCACACCCTCGATGTACCACTAACCCATGAGTGGCGGTGTGTGCGAGCCATATAACTTATGCGGGCTCAACAATAATGGAACCCGTCCGGCCCGGCATGTAATCATGCAAAAATGGTGCATGATACTAAAGCATGCAAATCCTACTCAAAATACCTATCCGAATAATATATACAATCAGTATGTACATATCCCTAATCCAAGTACTATGATCCAAATCAAACAGGGAAATATAATCATATCCTATCACATGCATGTATCAAGTAGGCACCAAAAGTATACCAGGCATATAAACATGAAAAATTATTGTAAGCTATCCTAACTAGCATATCAACAATGACTATATCTAAAAGACAAGTCAAAATACCGCTTTGAATATATATCATAAAGAAAAACGTCACGGAGGACACGCCCGTGGCCAGAAACTTGCATATAGCATAACCTTTGTTAAGCACAAAAATGCAATTCACTGATAAATCGAATACTTAATCGATTTCCTTCATAACCCAATTAACCCAAATAAATTTCCAATTGTCCTTGTCCACAAATATCCATACAATTAATTTAGCCCACTAAATCAATTGATAAAAATTTTGATTAATTAATGATAAGCTAATTAATCTATTAAACCTGGATTAACCCGCATTTTAACAACCTAAGCAAAATAAAAAAAATTTAATGGCTTTTAATTTATCCAATAATTGTACCTATCAATTTACCAAATTAATTCCTAATCACTTAACCTAATTCATCACCTACAAAAATCCTCAAGATCAAACAATATCACCCAACCATCCCATATCCTCCGAATACCATACCGATCAACCGAATAACACCAAAATCAGCCCAAATCGACCAATCAAGCTCACCCGCCCTAGGAATTCCACCGGCAGCCAATATCCCCCAAATCAGATCCCCAACTCAAATTACAGCGACTCAAACATTATTCACAGCCGACACATCCACCCACAGCCCACTAATCGACCCTCACAGCCCGCTCACACCGATACACGATCAGCCGAACAAAACCCCTAACTCAGATCGTCCGAAATAGGAAAAAGGGTCATCTCTTACCTGCTCCGGCGACCTCCGGCCAGAAATCACAGCGAAGGGGAAACAAAAGAGGCACGGGCGGTCCGATGGCAGAGGAGTCGGTCGCCACTGGTGTGGGCGGCGAATAGGGCACCACGGCGCCAGATGCAAACCCCTCGGCTGAGCACGGGAAGGCGGCGATGTTTCACCGGCTGCGGAGAAGAGGCGTCGGGCAGCGGGGCTCGCGGGTGTGCAAGTGAGGGTTGCGGTGGACGAGAGAAGGCTCGACTGCTGCGGAGGAAGAGGCGTCGCGCAACCGTGGAGGGAGGTTGCGGTGGCGGCGGTTGTCGGGAGAAGCGGTGGTCGCACGAGAGAGAACGAGAAAGAAGAGATGACTTGGCTCGAAGGAAGGAAAAGATAAATAGAAATTAGGTTTTCCGGTTTAGGTTAATACCCTTTAAATAAAGCCTATTTATTTTATCCCTGTAAAAATCTCGTACGAACTCCGTTTAAATCCAGAAAAATTTCGGAAAAATTCCTAAAATTCCCTAAAATTCCCAAAAAATTTCCAGGATTATTTCCTTAATTCTTTGGCCATAAATTTTACATTTTTAAATTTTCCAGTATTTAACATTCTCCCCCACTAATAAAAATTTGGTCCCCAAATTTCCTACTCGAATGCAATGAGTAAGAAATACTCTGATTCACGAAAATATACCTCACGTACCTTAAGTAAACAAGTGGGGGTATTGAGCTCTGATCTTTTCCTCGAGCTCCCAAGTAGCTTCCTCGTCCGTGTGGTGACTCCACCCGACTTTGACAAGTTGCACAACTGTCGTTCCTTGTAATCCAAAATTCGTACCGGAATCTCTGCGTAAGTAGCGTCAGGTTGAATGGAACCTGACACATCTGACAGAATATGTGTAGAATCTGACACATACTTCCTCAGCATAGACACATGGAACACATCGTGTATACTCGTCAAAGATGGTGGTAGCGCTAGACGATAAGCAACTGCTCCGATCCTCTCCAAAATCTCAAATGGACCAATATATCTAGGAGCTAGCTTACCACGGAGTCCAAATCTCTTCACCCCTTTCATGGGTGAAACTTGCAGGAATACATGATCACCAATAGATAACTCCAAAGGTCTCCGTCTACGATCTGCATAACTCTTCTGGCGATCCTGCGCCTCTGTCATCCTACGTCTGATGGTACGGACCAACTCGCCTCATCGAGCTCTCTGAGGTCCTAAGCATGGGCCTCCCCACCTCCTCCGGAGGGTGGGTGTACGACACTGTCTACCATACAATGCCTCATACGGGGCCATTTGGATAGCCGAATGATAACTGTTATTGTAGGTGAATTCCACTAACGGCAAATGATCCTCCCAGTTGCCTCCGAAATCTATAACACAGGACCTCAGCAAATCCTCTAGTGTCTGAATGGTCCGCTCAGACTGTCCATCGATGCATGGATGGAATCGATGCTAAAGCGAAGCTGCGTGCCTAAAAGCTGCTGCGGACTACTGCGAACCTAGGCGTGAACCGGGGATCTCTATCGATATAATGCTCGAAGGAAGACCATGCAATCGATGATCTCCGAGCAATACAACTCGATCGATCCGGAGAGTCGGTCTTAGAATCGATAAAAGTGTCTTGATTTGATTAGTCGGTCTACGACTATCCAAATCGCGTCATGGCCTTGACGTGTCCTAGGCAATCCCATCACAAAATCCATAGTAATATGATCTCACTTCCACTCGGAAATAGGAATCCTCTGTAGTAATCCAGCTGGTCTCTGGTGCTCAGTCTTTACCTGCTGACAAATCAGACATCTAGCTACAAAATCTGCGATGTCCTTCTTCATACCGTTCCACCAATACAACCGCTTTAAATCTCGATACATGCAGGTTCCGCCTGGGTGGATCGCAAATCGAGAGCGATGAGCCTCCTGTAGTAACTCCTCCATAATCGGGTGAGGCTGAGATACACATAATCTGCCTCGGAAATAAATTATACCTTCATCATCGCGGGTGAACTCAGTCTGCTGTCCAGAAGTTATCTGACTACCAATGAACTGTAAATCGATCAGCTTTGGCACGAGCCTCCCGGACTCGTCGTCGGATAGATGGTGAGCAACCATGGTAACAGAATGCCTGCTCATCGGTCCTGCTCCTCAAGGCTCAACTCAGAGAAACCCTGAATCAAATCCATGACCAAAACTCGGAAGGAAGCTAAAGTCCCTTGGGACTTCCGGCTAAGTGCATCGGCAACCACATTGGCTTTCCCTAGGTGGTAGCTGATGGTACAGTCATAATCCTTCAGGAATTCCATCCATCTCCTCTGTCGGAGATTGAGTTCCTTCTGCGTAAATAGATATTTGAGACTCTTATGATTAGTAAGAATCTCAAACGTAATACCATATAAATGATGCCTCCAAATCTTCAAGTCATAGATAATAGCGGCTAACTCTAAATCATGAACTGGGTAGTTTTTCTCATGATCCTTCAACTGGCGAGAAGCATAAGAGACTACCCTGCCGTGCTGCATCAATACTGTTAGGGCAATCTCTTGCCATGATTAGGTTTTGATGTGTGTGGCAAAGGGTTTAAGTTAGTTTGTTATGTTGATTTGATATGTGCGTTGAAGTTGTGCAGGACTTAGTAATTCGCACATGGAGCCGTGGCGAGTTTCACATCTCATGACTCGGTCCTTGAGTCGGTGAAGGATTGCTTTGCGAAAGCCGTGCGCTTGGAGCATCCGAGGGACCGCCAGACGAGAAGCTTGGAGTGAAGCCGGAGGAAGTATACTTCGAGGCAAGAGACGCGAAGAAGCATTGCAGAGCCGTGCGCCTGATGCTGCCGAGGGACGTGGCCGAGAACGAAGAGAACTTCGAAGGCAAGGGACTCCGAGAGATGAGAGTGAGCGAATGTAACCCGGGAAGGGGTAGTTCTTAGGTGAAACTTGGCCATTTGGCTAAGTGTCGGATGGGTTTTCCCGACACCAGTCGACTGCCATGTCATGGCGATCGCTTCGAATCGATGGTTTGATCGGTGGTTTAAGTCGGTGAATCAAGTTGATCGATCATTGCGAGCATGGGCATTTGGTGATGGCTTGATGATCGATCCGCCAGGGACTGATGATCGGTGATGTCACCGCGTGCACGCGAGTTGAGTCGACCTTATTGAGCACTCGACTGATTGACATCAGTCGACTGATGGGTGCCATCAGTCGACTGATGCCAATACCGTTGGATGGAATCCAACGTGGAAAGCGGCGTTATTGGGCAACGGCTACGGGATCAGTCGACTGATCGAGGGCATCAGTCGACTGATCCTGTGTCAATGGGAAGAAACCCTCTTCCTCTATAAAAAGGAAGGGGGTGGGGCTTTGGGAGGCTAATGCTTGAGCTCTAAACTTCTCCCAAAGTGTCATACACGATTCCCTACTCTTCTACTTGTTCTAATCTCTATTCTATTGTAGAAGAGTGATCCTTGTGTAAAAGAGGTTACCTCCACCTAGCTTTGTGCAAAGGAGAGATCTAGTGGATAGATTTGGAGGAGTGATTCACCTTGGACGAATCGGACCGTGGATTAGCGGCGTAGTCGTGAACCATGTTACATCTCGTGTTTGTATTGCTTGTCTATCTTTTGTGTTGTCTTTATTTGTATTTGTATATTCCGCTTGCGCTAACGCTTTGTAGACGAGAGAATCCCGACATCCATCGTAAGAGGGCTATTCACCCCCCTCTAGCCGGCCAATCGATCAACCATCAAGTGGTATCAGAGCGAGATTGCTTGTCACCGGACTAACCGCCGCAACAAGCACTTCATCAAAAGATGGCCGGCTCGAACATTCATCCGCCGAAGTTCGAAGGGGAATTCGCTTGGTGGAAGAAGCGAATGGAGGTATTCTTCGAGACCGATTTTGATATTATGCTTATAATGGAAAATGGTTTCGAGTTGCCTAGGGATGAAAGGGGTGAACCAATTGAAAAATCACGTTGGACTAAGAAGCAAAGAGAGGAGCACCTTGCAAACTCAAAGGCAAAACATCATCTTCTCAATGTGCTCCCTCAACAAGAGATCAACCGGATTGGAGAATGTGCTAGCGCCAAAGAGATGTGGGAGAAGCTTGTAGAACTCCATGCAGGCACATCCGAGGCCAAGCTAGCAAGGAGAGATGTCTTCCGCTCCCAACTCAACAACATTAAACTAGAAAAGGGAGAAAAGGTACTTACATTCTCGTTTCAAGGAAATTATAACCGGTTTGTCAAGTGTAGGTGAGGAGTTATCAAACCGGGATATGGTAATGAAGGTCATAGATGCATTTCCCCGGTCCTCAAGATGGAGCTCCATGGTGGACTCATTTTACATCTCCAAGAACTTGGAAGTAAGTACCTTGGAGGAGTTTTTCTCAACAATGGAGCTCCACGAAACAAGGCTTGAAGGAATACAAGAAGAGCCAAAGTTTCCAACTTCAAGAGGAGTAGCTTTGATAGAAAACAAGGGGAAGAAGAAGATAGAGATCCCCTCCTCCTCCGATGACGAAGCGTCTTCCTCCTCCTCCATGGATAGCACCGAAGAAGCCTATATGGTAAGGAGGGTAAGACGTGCGTTAAAAGGTTTTCAATTTAATAAATCTCATGATAGGAGAAGAAGACCTAGGGGGAAGGTCATATGCTACAATTGCCAAGGAGAGGGGCACATAAGGGATAATTGCCCCCTCCTAAATAAGAGTAAGGAAGAGAAGAAAAAGAAAGAAGAAAAGAGGAAGAAGAAGGGGAGCAAGAGAAAGGAAGAAGAAAAGAAGGCAAAAGAAAAAGGGAAGGTCATGGCATTCAAAGCAAAGACATGGGATGACCTTGCTTCCTCATCCTCATCCGAAGAAGAAGAGCATGTATACTCAAATTTAGCACTAATGGCTCTTCATGACTCGGATTGCTCCTCCTCCTTAAATGAAGAATCAAGCTCAAGTGGAGAGAGCTCAAGTGAAGGGGGAACCTCCTCTACATCCTCATCCGAAGAAGAGGACTTGGTAAGTGAGGTAACGAATCTACCCCCTAAGCAAATTATGTCTATGATTTCTAGCCTCACTAAGGACTTATTTAGAGCTAAGAAGAAGAACAAAAGCATGCTAGATCAAATTAAGGCATTAGAAAATAAGCTAGAAAATGCATGCTTAAATGAAAATGATAATATCTCTTCTAGGTTAAATGATGCATGCTCACACGATAATTATGTGCCATTAGATGTTAGTGATGCATGCATAGAAGAAAATAGGGCATTAAGGGAAAAGGTAGATTATTTAACAAAAGCCCTAGAAAAATTCACTATTGGCTCCAACACCTTGAACATGATCATAGGGAGCCAAAGGGCAAGCTTTAACAAAAAGGGTCTAGGTTATAAAGAAAAGAAAAATGAAAAGGCTTACAAATGCCTAATTGCTAGGGGACAAGATAAGAAGAAGGTAATTGCTAGGAAATGGATCCCCAAGGAGTATCTAGTGAACCCCATAGGCAAGAACTTATTTTGGGTTCCAAAATCCGTCCTTAAGGGTTAGGAAAACCCTAAGGTAGTCAACCATATGCAATTGACCTATATTATATTTTGGTTGACTTAGGATGGCGGGACAACATTTTTAAATAGTGTTAGGTGATGATAACGTGCCTATAAATAGTTAATAATGCTTAAATCATGATGATTAATATAATTGTTACACATGTTTGCAATCATGATTTATGATATTGATATTTGGCACATAATCATGGGAAATAGGTTTGAATCATGCTTTAGGTGATACTTTGTTTATTATCATCATATAATACCTAATGCATGATTATTATTTGATGAATACATGAGTTTCATGATCATAATGTAGAATTCATTCATATATGTCTTTATGATCATGAGGATTATTAGGTTGATACTTAACCTTGATAGAATTGTATGAATATAATGGTTAAGTATATACAAATACCCCCTAGGATGCATTTCACACTCACTATAGGCTAACTTGATTGCAAACTTAGCATGGGTGAGATGTTAGGATGATACAAATGTCCACTAGTGCCTATGACATTTAGATGGTCATTTAAGGTATCAAAATAGCAATAATAGACCAATCATGGGGAAGGCTTATGTTTAATTCATAGACATATTGCCCAAATATCATGGTTGGATATTTCATATGTTTTCAAAACAATTTCTTAATCTAAAATCTATGTATTCATGTTTTGAGACAATTGGAACCAAAACTAGGTGTTAAACTTGATACTAGAATGGTCAAAAACCTAGTGATTTTTAAACCTTTTGGATTTTTGGCAAAAACGTGAAAATATGATGATTTTTCATGAAAAATTATTTTTCACTGATAAAGAACCTTACAAGAAATATGTTCCCAAAATTTCATGATTTTTTAAATTTTTTGGAATTTTTAACGCATTTCTGAAATTCGGTTTGAAAATCAGAATTTTTCGCTATGTAGTGATCATTAGTAATAGAACGATCATTGGTGAATTTAGTTTTTAAACTAATTTTTGGTATTTTTCTTTCTATTATACTTGATGTCATGAGTTTATAACCTAGTGTTAATCTTTTTGATGGTGTCAAAGGGGGAGAAAATATTATGTTTAAGTTAATTATGATAGGGGGAGAATTTGTAGAGAGATTTTCATGGATTAAGGGGGAGTTGCATGTTGCTATATCATGTTTATGTTTACATGCTTTCTTACCTTAGAAATTTTTATCAAATGTTTTTACCTAACTTAAACGGATTGCCACACATCAAAAAGGGGGAGATTGTTAGGGCAATCTCTTCCCATGATTAGGTTTTGATGTGTGTAGCAAAGGGTTTAAGTTAGTTTGTTATGTTGATTTGATATGTGCGTTGAAGTCGTGCAGGACTTAGTAATTCGCACATGGAGCCGTGGCGAGTTTCACATCTCATGACTCGGTCCTTGAGTCGGTGAAGGATTGCTTTCTGCAGCCGTCGCTTGGAGCATCCAGGGACCATGGACGAAGCTTGGAGTGGCCGAAGGAAGTAGACTTGAGCCAAGAGAGGCGAAGGAGCATTACTGAGCCGTCGCTGATCTTTAGGGGCGTGGCCGAGAACGAAGAGAACTTCGAAGGCAAGGGACTCCGAGAGATGAGAGTGAGCGAATATAACCCGGGAAGGGGTAGCTCTTAGGTGAAACTTGGCCATTTGGCTAAGTGTCGAATGGGTTTTCCCGACACCAGTCGATTGCCATGTCATAGCAGTCGACTGCTCTGAGTCGATGGTTCGATCGACTGGTTTAAGTCAGCTGAATCAAGTTGATCGATCATTGGGCATGGCGATCGATGGCTTGATCGATCGGCCAAGGGCGACGATCGTGATGTCAGCGCGCGCGGGCACGAGTGGAGTCGACCTCGTTGAGCACTCGGTGATTGACATCGGTCGGTGATGATGGGTGTCATCGGTCGGTGATGCCAATCTGGATGGATGGAATCCAACGTGGAAAGCGGCGGTTATTGGGCAACGGCTACGGGATCAGTCGACTGATCGAGGGCATCAGTCGACTGATCATGTGTCAACGGGAAGAAACCCTCTTCCTCTATAAAAAGGAAGGGGGTGGGGCTTTGGGAGGCTAATGCTTGAGCTCTAAACTTCTCCCAAAGTGCCATACACGATTCCCTACTCTTCTACTTGTTCTAATCTCTATTCTATTGTAGAAGAGTGATCCTTGTGTAAAAGAGGTTACCTCCACCTAGCTTTGTGCAAAGGAGAGATCTAGTGGATAGATTTGGAGGAGTGATTCACCTTGGACGAATCAGACCGTGGATTAGTGGCGTAGCCGTGAACCACGTTACATCTCGTGTTTATATTGCTTGTCTATCTTTTGTGTTGTCTTTATTTGTATTTGTATATTCCGCTTGCGCTAACGCTTTGTAGACGAGAGAATCCCGACATCCATCGTAAGAGGGCTATTCACCCCCCTCTAGCCGGCCAATCGATCGACCATCAA
The DNA here is from genome assembly GCA_025175895.1 of Wurfbainia villosa. NCBI lineage: Eukaryota > Viridiplantae > Streptophyta > Magnoliopsida > Zingiberales > Zingiberaceae > Wurfbainia > Wurfbainia villosa. Next base: position 107,842,596 of record CM045998.1, on the reverse strand, counting down.
ATACTGCGCCTAAACCCTGGAGTGACGCATCGGTATACAAAACAAAACCATCGTCCCCTGATGGCAATACCAGGATTGGTGTTGACACCAATCTCCTCTTCAACTCCTGAAAACTAGTCTCGCACGCCTCTGTCCACGTGAACTTCACGCCCTTCCTGGTAAGGTGTGTCAATGGCATAACAATGCTCGAGAAACCCTCAACGAACCGTCTGTAATAACCGGCCAAGCCTAGGAAACTGCGAACCTCTGACCGATTTGGTGCTCCCAGCCCATAATGGTGACCTTGATCTTCGGGGTCAATCAAATACCTCTACAAACCACATGTCCCGAGCGGTGAAGGTAACCAGAACACGCACTTATTGAACTTCGCATATAGTCGCTTCTGCTGGAGCCTATCGAGAACAAGACGAAGATGCTGCGCATGTTCCTCCTCGGTACGAGAATAGACCAGAATGTCATCGATAAAAACAATGATGAACCGATCTAGGAAATCCATAAATTCACAGTTCATCAAATCCATAAATACCGCTGGAGCATTGGTAAGCCCAAATGGCATTACAAAAAACTCATAGTGTCCATATCCGTTGCGAGCGTTGTATTACGAATGTCGAATCTCTAACCCTTAATTGATGATATCCGGACGCGGATCAATCTTAGAATAGTGATGTACCTCTAAGCCGATCAAACAAGTCCTCAATACGTGGCGAGGATATTTATTTTTGATAGTGAGGCGTTCAATCGCTGTAGTCGATGCACAGTCTCATCGAACCATCTTTCTTCTTCACGAAGAGAACCGGAGAACCCCAGAGTGATACACTAGGGCAAATAAAACCTCTGTCCAAAAGTTCCTGGAGTTGAACCTTTAACTCGTCCAACTCTCTCGGGGCCATACGATAAGGAGCTGATGTACGGCGCCCGGTATTAACTCAATCATGAACTCCACTTGCCTTCGGGAGGCAGCCCGAACTCCTCCGAAAGACATCTGAATACTCTCGGACAATAGGGATGTCCGCGATCTGAGAGTCACCACTGTCTTCTACATTGATCATAGATAATAGAAAACCTTGGCAACCGTGCAATAAAAGCTTCTGAGCCTGAATCGCAGAAATGGTCGCTATACCGTCATCCCGAATGCCAGTGAAATCCCATGAGGGTTGGTTCGGAGGTCGAAATGTGACCACCCTCGTCTGACAATCAACTGTGGCATGATATGCTGACAGCCAATCCATGCCAAGGATAATGTCGAACTCGACTATATCCAGTACCAACAAATCTACAGTAAGAACGATGTTACCAAAATCTAAGGGACAACCTCGGACCTCCTGGGTAACGTCCAATGTATCGCCAGATGGTAGGGAGACGACTAATCTCTGTGATCTACTAGTAGGTAATCTACCAATCTCTCTCATAAAAGTACGAGAAATAAACGAATGCGAACTACCAGTATCAACTAGCATAATAGCTGAACATGCATAAAGTGAAACCGTACCGCAAAATACGGATTCGTTGGCTTGCTGTGCATCCTCTCTAGTAATCGCATGAATCCGCCCAGTCTCTGATGGAGGTGGAGGTGGTATCACTACCAGAGGTGGTCGTACTGGGCACGGGAATCACGAAGGTGTACGTAGGCCGTCGAAGATCGGTATGAAGGCGCAGAATCGTATCAGACGGTAGCTGCGCGCTACGAACGATGGCGGAGGCTACAACTAATATCAGATCGACGCCGCTGAGAATGGTACTGCATCGATGCGGGGATCGCATCTAGAACTTGTTGGATCGATGCGGTTCGCTAGAGGGGGGGGGGTGAATAGCGAAAAGCCTTTTTCTTTCGAATTCGTTTCAAGACAAATATACGCAGCGGAAATGTAAATGAAACAAAAAGAGACAAGTTTGTTTTTTTACTTGGTTCGTAGCCTTCGGCTACTACTCCAAGGCCCTAACGGTCCTAGACCGTGTACGGAGGGCAATTCACTAAAACACTCCTCCTCGTTGGAGGTAGGAGTTTGACGATTACAAAAAAAACTTCGAAGCAAAATGATAGAGAGACAAACCCTCTCTTCTATTAAAGTAAAATGCAACGATAGAAAAACCTCGAGTAAAGGAGTTGCAATATTGAAAACAATAACAAGGATTATACCAACAACTAAAAAGAAAGACCTTAAGCTAAGGTTGTTGGCAGCACTTCGTAGTCGTAGAGTCGTCGGAGAGTCGCAACGTTGCGGAAGCTTTTGAGCACTTAGAATTCTTGTAAAAACCCTAGGTTAGGACCTCCTTTTATAGCCTTTGAGCCCCTTTTCGAGAGGAACCCTAGCCAATCATATTTGAGCACCACTCCCCTTGAAATTTGGTGATAAACCTTGACTCCTCGAGGCTGATCCTTTGACGGCCGATCGTGATGGCCATCACCCGATCGTTGGCGATCAGTCGAGTGCTAGCCGTAGTCACCCGACTGATGGACGGCAGTCGAGTCCTTCAGGTTGGCAGTCGACTGATGCTGGCTGCAAGGCAATGTTAGCTTAAAGAAAACATTATTTCAACGGTCGTTGACCGTCCGATCTCGACCTAAACAACCTATGAGATGTCTTGGGTCGGATCTACGCTTAAGTCTTTCCCTGTAACGAGGATACGACCTTACTTACACTCGCACAAATGAGCTTACCTCGATACTTACGTGTTGCTTTTGCTTCCGTCCTTCCACTCAATTCCTTCGGCTCCCTCCGAAGTCACTTGAGTGTCGCCCGACCACCGCGGCTTCCTCCGGGTGTCGCTAGCCTTCAGCTCCATCTATAGCAATTTTCTGCACACTTGATTCAGCTCGTGAGATAACAACATGAGCTTAACTTTGTATCGTTTGCTATAATCAAAACTCAGGTTCGACTTAGGTGCCTACTGCACCAACAATCTCCCCCTTTTTGATTTATGGCAAACCCACATACAAAGTTAAGAAAAAACAAATTAAATGCATTAAGTAAAATGAGCAAGAGATATGCATGAATGTGTAGGAGTATATAAAAACTCTTTTTCAAGTGCTCCCCCTTGAGGAATCCTCCCCCTTGACCGAGGGTGAGTACTTGAGAAAGAGTTTTAACTCTCCCTCTTGATATTTGCTACTAAAAAAGAATTAAGTAACTGAAATTACTTAATATTGGCCATAGTATTTAAAATAAGTTTTAAGTTAAGAAAATGATTTCTTAACCTTGGCCTTTACTTTCGTTTTGTTAACAAGTTAACTTAAAGTTAAGTAAATTATTTGTTAACAAAAACAAGTTAACTAAATATGTTTAAGTTAAGAATTCCCTTAAAACAAGTTAACTAAATATGTTTAAGTTAAGAATTCCCTTAACTTGTAAGTTAAGAATTCCCTTAACTTGTTTTGTTAACTTAAAGTTAAGTAAGCCTTGGCCAAAAAAAATTGATCCCTTAACTTTGGCCGATCCCTTAACTTTGGCCTTTTTCTCCCCCTTTTGCCATATATCGAAAAAAGCGAGGGTGTGTGTGGAATATGTATTAATTTTAAAGTCCAAGCATGTTCCACATTATTTCAAAAATAATATACTGAAAATAATTTCATCTATAAAATGTTCGACTCATATTTGGCAACACAGACTCGAGCCGAGAAGTTGACAACAACCACTCGTGCTCTTTCTATCGAGCTTACTACCGACATAGTCCGAATCGGAGTAGTCGGCTAGTTCGAACTCGGTAGATCTAGGATACCAAATACCGACATTAAGTGTACCCTTTAGATATCTAAGGATACGCTTAACTAGGGTTAGGTGAGACTCCTTAACACAGGTTTGAAACCTGGCGCACATACTTACTGCGAATAGGATGTCGGGTCGACTCGCAGTTAAGTATAAGAGACTTCCTATCGCGCTCCTATAGTACTTTAAGTCAATGGACTTACTTTTTAGGTCTTCCCCTATGTTAACATTTATCGCCATTGGGGTGTTTATTACCTTAGTGTCTTGCATTCCAAATCTTTTAATTAACTCCTTAGTGTATTTTTGTTGATATATGTATATACCATCCTTAGTTTGTTTAATTTGTAGACCTAAAAAGAAACTTAACTCTCCTACCAAGTTCATTTCGAACTCACTTTCCATGAGCGAAACGAACTCGTTTAGTAAGGCTGAGTTAGAGGTTCCAAAAATTATATCGTCTACGTAAATTTGAGCTATGAATATTTCTTTACCTAAGGTTTTTACGAAGAGAGTTGGGTCAACTAAGCCTTGGTTAAACCCTTTTGACTTAAGATGGATTGAAAGTCTCTCGTACCAAGCTCGAGGAGCTTGTTTAAGTCCATAGAGAGCTTTCTTAAGTTTTAGAACATGATCGGGTTTATCTAGATTTTCGAATCCGGGGGGTTGGCTAACATAAACTTCTTCTTTAATGTATCCATTTAGGAATGCCGACTTAACATCCATTTGAAATAGCTTAAATCCTCGATATGCGGCATAAGCTAGCAACATTCGAATGGATTCGAGTCTAGCTACTGGGGCATAGGTTTCGTCGTAATCTAAGCCTTTGACTTGACTAAACCCTTTGGCGACTAACCTAGCCTTGTTTCTAACTACTTCACCTTTATCATCAAGCTTATTTCGAAACACCCACCTTGTTCCAATTATCGTTTTGTCTTTAGGTGGTGGTACTAATTCCCACACTTCATTCCTAGTAAATTGAGCTAGCTCTTCTTGCATTGCAATAATCCAATCGGAATCAAGAAGAGCTTGTTCAATTGATTTAGGTTCTATCTTTGAAATTAAGGAAATTTGACTAAGGTTCCTATAGGATGCTCTAGTTCGAACTCCTAGATTAGGATCTCCTATCACTTGATCGATAGGGTGGTTAGTCTGAATCCTAGATTGGGTTGGGTTTGTGTCGCCTAATGCTTGATCAATGGGGTGACTTGGTTGAACACTAGTTTGACTAGGATCACTTGTCACTTGGTCGACAAGAGAAGTTGGTTGATGTGGATTAGACTCGATCTCAGGGTCGGAGACGAGTTTGGTATCAGTGGGCTCAACACTTGGGGTCATTAAGGGTTTTGTAGGTTCGGGTACTTCATCGAACACTACATTAATAGTCTCTTCGACTTTAAGGGTATCGTGGTTATATGGCCTATAGGCCCTACTCGTGGTTGAGTATCCTAAGAAGATTCCGGTGGAGGTTTTGGATTTGAATTTCCCTAGGTGGTTCTTAGTGTTTAAGATATGTACTTTACATCCAAATACCCTAAAGTACTTGATGTTGGGTACTTTATTGTGATAAATCTCGTAGGAGGTCTTAAGGTGCCTCTTTACCATAAGGATCCTATTCTGGACATAGCAAGCCGTGCTAACGGCTTCTGCCCAAAACCTATCAGGTAGGTCGTATTCGTTCAACATGGTCCTAGCGGCTTCTTGTAGAGTTCGGTTTTTCCGCTCCACTAGGCCATTTTGTTGAGGGGTCCTAGGGCAAGAGAATTCATGGTGGTATCCGTTTAGGTTACAGAAGTCGGTGAACCTTTGATTTTCGAATTCACCACCATGATCGCTTCTAAGTCTTTTAACCTTAAGGTTTTTTGATTCTCGATTAATTTGAATAGATTGATTAATTGATCTAGGTATCATTTTTATGTTTGATGAACCTAACCTGTAACCTGGAGTAGTCGTCAATTATGACTAAGCAATATTGGCTTCTATTGAGTGACTTGGCTCCATGTGAATCGAATAGATCCATATGCAGGAGCTCAAGTACACTTGAGGTTCGTTCTTGGTTAGTTAACTTGTGTTGTGTCCTAGGTTGTTTTCCTTGTTGACAAGCATTACAAATTTTATTAACCAGATTGTTGAGGTTGGGTAAGCCTCTGACTAAGCCACTCTGACTCATCTTGTGGACGAGTCTTGGGTGCGAGTGACCGAGTCGTCGGTGCCACAACCATGATTCCTCTTCCTGTGTCATAAGACATTTGGCTGAGGATTTGATTAAGTTAATTGTATAAATGTTATTTGTCCTAGTTCCTTTGAGTATTGTTTTAGCTGTTTTATTTGTTTTAATTACACATTCATTTTCTAAAAATACGACCTTATAGTTATTGTCACATAATTGACTTACGCTAAGCAGGTTATATTCAAAATTCTCTACAAGTAATACATTTTTGATAACAAAATTCGAGTTAAGCTCGATATCACCTGATCCGATGATTTTGAGCTTGTCGTTATTCCCAAAGGCTACCGATCCTTGTCGTTTGAATCGAAGCTTTGTGAATTTGAGTTGATCCCCAGTCATGTGTCGGGAGCAACCGCTGTCCAACATCCATTGATCCTACACACAAGGTGGTTGGATTGGATGTTAGATTTTTAAAAAATTGGTTGTGAGTTGTTAAACCTAGGTCATCTCACCTGTGTCTATATGATCAAGCATGTTATACTTATGTGTTTTTTGTGAGATGACTTCCAATTAAGTTGATTAAATGCATTTAGGTTCAAGTAATTTTATGTTAGATTTGGATTTGACCCTAGGCTTGTCAAGTTTACCTTTTCAAGATCATGGCTTCCAGGTCGTGGCGAGGCACAGGGGCCTTCTTTTATCGGATCATCGACCACTTTCTTAGACAAAGTCATTTTCAAGAAAATGATGACTTGACTCACCTAAGATTATTTCCTAGTCTAACTGGTTATTTTTGAAAAGAGGCTCCCCGAGGCTCAATCTTTTCGAAGAATTTTAGTTGGTTATGTTCATGTTTTAAGTGAGTTCACAAGTTTTAAAGCACAAACTTTCTAAGTTAAAGCATGCAATTTCTAAGTTAAAGCACAAACTTTCTAAGTTAAAACATGCAATTTCTAAGTTAAAGCACAAACATGTTTTGTACTGGCTCTCCCTAGACCGTTGAATCGGTTCGGTCTATCCACATAGTGGATTTGGTCCTTGGGAATCCAGTACGGGTTGGATCCTAGAGTTGAAATCAAAAGGTTCTTAGGGACCCATGCTTGGACATGTTTCCTATGTCGACTCACAATCGACATATACGACCTATTAGTCGTGTTTGAGTTAAACCCTAGTCCAGCCTTATTGTACACGGCCCTTTGAGATCCAAGTAGGAGGTCAAGTCCTTTGGATCCCGAAGTGAACCTTTCCAACGTGTTCCTAAGATCTTCGACTTGACTTTTCAAGAGTGAGTTCTCAACTTCGAGTTTTTCAACCCGAGTTGAGTCCTTCTCTTGAACTCGACTAGTCGAAGAGGTTAGGGAGACCTTGTGTTTGAGGAGTTTGACCTCCTCAACCAGGGTCTCGACCTTGGACTCGGATTTAACTAATTTCCTAGGCAAGAACCTAACCGTATTTTGTAAAGTATTAAATAAAGTTCGACTTACTTTAAGGGTATCTTTTGAACCGGATGCGTATCCGTGGCTTGACTTGAAGGTAGCTTCATAGTCCGAGTCATCCTCAGGTTCTGAATCAAGTTCAGGTTCGGTCTCCATGTCTGACTCAATTGATTTTGCCATGAAGACGTGGTCTTCGTCTTCTTCGGATGACGCTTCTTCCCATGTCGCGTTGAGGGCCTTCTTGTGCTTAGGTGCTTTGTGGTTGAGCTTGGGGCACTCGGACTTGATATGTCCAAACCTGTTACACTCATAACACCTAATATTAGAACTTTTAGGCTTACCTTGGTTGGGTCGAGTTGTGGTTCGCTTTCGTCCCTTGGCTATCCTTTGAGCTAGGTTCATTAGCTCGTGATCAATTCCGGGTTAACTTCTTCTGGACTCGCCTCTCCTCCTCGGTTGGTGGTGGCTTGCTTGCAATTTTCTTCTTCTTTGAACCTCGCAAACAAGGCTATACCTCTCGGTTCAGTTGGGTATTCATGTAATTCAAAATCGGAAAAGAGTTCATCTAATCTAAGTTTAGAGAGGTCCTTGGAGACCTTGTAAGCATCAACCATGGATGCTCACAAGGTAGTCCTCGGAAAAGAGTTTAGAACATACCTTATAAGGTCACGGTTTTCGACCTTTTGCCCGATTGCGTGTAGGTTGTTGACTATGTCTTGGATACGGGCGTGGAGTTGCGTCACGGACTCGTGTTCCTGCATTTTTAGATTATATAATTTATTGAACAAGATTACATACCTTGGCTTCATCGGTCCCTTCGTGTAGCTCCACTAGTTTTGTCAAAGATCTTTTGAGCTTATGAAGGGGCGATCGATTTAGCTCCTCTTTGGATAGGCCGCATTGGAGGATTTGTGTTGCCTTGGCGTCGGCTTCGACTTGTCGTTTTGTCGCAATGGTCCATTGATTGTAATCCAAGGATTCACCTTCTTCATTAGTAGGAAGGGTGAACCCGGTTTGGATCACAATCCACATCTCTATTTGGGATTTTAGGAAGCATTCCATCCGACCCTTCCAATAACGGAAGTCATCTCCGTTGTAAAACGGAGGTCGGACGGTGCTAAAACCCTCGAGATGGGCCATTAGAACAAAAGACACAAGGAGACGACGACGAAGAAACTAGCAACGACAAAAACACAAAAACAAGTGCCAAGACTCGCATCTTGGATTAGTAGTGCGGGAGAATACTTAACAAAGCGAAATAAATCCAAAAAAAAAGAAAAAAAAAATAGAATTAAAAGAAACAAAAAAAAGTAAATCTGTAAAAATGGCTAGATTGGTGGTTTCACCAAATCTTAGCAACCCCCGGCTCTGATACCAATTGTTGGATCGATGCGGTTCGCTAGAGTGGGGGGTGAATAGCGAAAAGCCTTTTTCTTTCAAATTCGTTTCAAGACAAATATACGCAGCGGAAATGTAAATGAAACAAAAAGAGACAAGTTTGTTTTTTTACTTGGTTCGTAGCCTTCGGCTACTACTCCAAGGCCCTAACGATCCTAGACCGTGTACGGAGGGCAATTCACTAAAACACTCCTCCTCGTTGAAGGTAGGAGTTTGACGATTACAAAAAAAACTTCGAAGCAAAATGATAGAGAGACAAACCCTCTCTTCTATTAAAGTAAAATGCAACGATAGAAAAACCTCGAGTAAAGGAGTTGCAATATTGAAAACAATAACAAGGATTATACCAACAACTAAAAGAAATACCTTAAGCTAGGGTTGTTGGCGACCGTAGTCGAGAGTCGCTTGAGAGTCGCAACGCTATGAAGCTTTTGAGCACTTAGAATTCTTGTAAAAACCCTAGGTTATGACCTCCTTTTATAGCCTTTGAGCCCCTTTTCGAGAGGAACCCTAGCCAATCATATTTGAGCACCACTCCCCTTGAAATTTGGTGATAAACCTTGACTCCTCGAGGCTGATCCTTTGACCAGAATGATCGATGGCCATCACCCGATCACTGGCGATCATGAGTGCTAGCCGTAGTCACCCGACTGATGGACGGCAGTCGAGTCCTGCAGGGTGGCAGTCGCCTGATGCTGGCTGTAAGGCAATGTTAGCTTAAAGAAAACATTATTTCGACGGTCGTCGACCGTCCGATCTCGACCTAGACCACCTATGAGATGTCTTGGGTCGGATCTACGCTTAAGTCTTTCCCCGTAACGAGGATATGACCTTACTTACACTCGCACACACGAGCTTACCTCGATACTTACGTGTTGCTTTTGCTTCCGACCTTCCACTCAATTCCTTCGGCTCCCTCCGAAGTCACTGGAGTGTCGGCCGACCACCGCGGCTTCCTCCGGGTGTCGCTAGCCTTCAGCTCCAGCTATAGCAATTTTCTGCACACTCGATTCAGCTCGTGAGATAACAACATGAGCTTAACTTTGTATCATTTACTATAATCAAAACTCAGGTTCGACTTAGGTGCCTACTGCACCAACAGTACTGCGGTCCTGAAACTGAACCCTGTGACACCGTATGGGCACTGGTGTACTCCTGTCCATGAATACCATAGGCGACTCCTGCAGGGGGAGCTGTCCTCTGTGGGCGTTGCGAAGGTTTGGCTGTCTGCCCCCCCTCTCTGAGTCCCAGACTGAGGCAACGGTCCTCCCTGAATCGAAACCCCGGAAGCCACATGCTAAGCCTTCAACGAACAATCTCGGCTCAGGTGTCCAGGCAGTTTGCAATAATAGCAAACTAACTGCCCAAGGTGCAGGCTGAGACGATATGCTCTCTCGATCCGTAACGAGTATAGTGGGTGTCACTAGTGGGCGGCCTCCGACTCTGCTGAGAAGACCGAGAGGGCCTAGCTAAAGATAAATCCCGATTTTTAGTGGCTAGATGCCCTGAATGACTCCGATCGATCGCGGTCACTCTGTTGTTGTCCAATAGTCTGTGGCTGCTGGGTCTGACCTGTAGTTCTTTCGGTCTGTTTCCTCTTCCTATCTGTATTAACTCTCTGTTAAGCCGACTCGATCAACAAAGCTCTGTCTAATGCCTCTCGGTAGGAAGAACTACCAAATCCAGCCATCTTGACCTGTAGATGCCCATCTAGTCCCTGAACAAACTGCATCATCCGTGACCTATCCTCAGCAAGTAATTCTGGACAAAACCTGGCTAACCGATTAAATTCTATATTATACTCCATCACGGAGCGATTATTCTGTCGTAGACTCAGAAAATCCTGACGTCGCATCATCTGATATGCCCGTGGGAAATACTGACTCTCAAATGCCTCTCTAAATCTCGCCCAGGTAACCTGCTGCTCGTCGATAATTGAGCGTTGCATATCCCACCAAATCTCGGCCTCACCTCGTAAATGGAAGGCCGCCAACTCTGCCTTCTCCCACTCGGAGCAGACCATATAGTAGAAGGTACGCTCCATCGTCTCGATCCAAGACTGAGCTACACTCGGATCAGTCTCTCCGCTGAATAAAGTGAACCGACTTTTCATCGACTTTGCTAATCCTGGAATCCGAGCTCGTGCCGCAGCTACATCAGTAGGATAAGTATGGGTCATCGCAGGAGCTGGTGAAACTACCGTAGATGGTGCCGCTGCCTGAGCAGGGGCAGATATCGAGTGAGGGCCGACCGGCTCCACTAATGGGCCTGTCGGGTCTGTAGTAGCAGGTCCTACTGGCGGGGGTGTCTGATGTGTAGCAGCAGGATCTCCCACTGGTACATCAGATACTCCAGAAGCGGGTATCTCGGGAGGAGGATCCGTCGAGAACTGAGGATCCACAACTCCCGTAGCACCCTGTGGAATCTGAACCTGATCAATAATCTCGTCCTCAGTAGATCTTCCTGGCAACTCTGTCGCCAAAGATCTCAGGGTCCTCTGGCGTGGCCGTCCCACACCACGTCTCGGTGCAGAAGCACGCCCATCTCGTCTCATATCTGTTAAATGAATACAGATATTACCACAAATAAAAACATATCAAATTAATCATCATACCTATTTCATCGTCAAGAGAGGTCCCGTCGCCGCCAAAATCCCATATTGATCTCGTAAAAAATCCTCGAATTTCCGAAACATAAAAATCATCGGAAATTCATACCAAATCCAAAATTTCCAGATTGCCTCGCAAAACCTGCCAAAACATGGCGAACTCCGAAAAATCCAAAACCCCCTAGGAACTCGAAAACCTAGGCGCTCTGATACCAAATAAATTATCACCCAAGGAGACCCGCTGCAAAAATCCGGCGAAGATCTCCCCTGTACGGGTGACAATCCCGATTTACATACAAGGCCTACACGGCCACAATACATCGGTCAACACGACCGGAATCCAAACTCACACGCAGTTAATAAAATAGGCCTCTGGCCATCAACCAAAATAAATGCATAATATCTATCACAACTATACTTACCCCTTCTGCCATCTGGGCAGGAATACTCACCAAAACTAATCCAACAAAACCGAATAAAAGTCCAAAAGGACACCAAAAATCCACGAATACAAATGTCAACCACCAATCCTAAACATGTCTCTAATCAAAATCCAAATACCATAAAACAAATATCCAAATCAGACATTTACGACGAGTGGGGTTTGGCAGTTGCACTCTCCTGACAGCTTCATCCTGAAATAGATATAAATCAACAGGGTAAGTTCAAAGAACTTAGCGGATATAGTCGATATGCAAGTAAGGTATAGCTAACAATAAAAATCATGCCAGTACAGTCTCATATATATGGTAAACAAGAAATAAATGCAAAAGGACTGTACTCACCAGAATCTCCTACCCTGATATAGGAGCAAGTGCCCTACTATAAGAGTCATCACCATATACAAATATGTATCTTGTATGCATGACAATCATATGCAACATCCAAGGCATAAGTAAAAATGCAACAAACACAATACAAATGCAATCCGTGCAAAGTGCATGTCGTGCAAATGACATGGTCACCCCTGACGCCAGTCAGCCGCCTCACACGCGATGGTGAAGCCGAGTGGGTAGGGCTATGACAACTGTGCACTCTGCCATCACTGCTCCTAAGTGACCGAGTGGACAGGATGCTGTCGGAGTACACCTATCCTCCTACCCCAAACATAGTGGGGGAGCTAAGCTCTCATCTCCCGGTGTCATAGACCAGAGGAGGGATCCCTGCCCGCTACCACGCTGCCTCATCGCTACCCATGAGTGGACCAGCGGAGCCTGACAGAGCAACTGCACACACCCTCCTGATGTACCACTAACCCATGAGTGGCAGTGTGTGCAGGCCATGTAACTAGCTGCGGGCTCAACAATAATGGAACCCCGTCCAGCCAGCATGCAATCATGCAAAAATGGTGCATGATACTAAAGCATGTAAATCCTACTCAAAATACCTATCCGAATAATATGTACAATCAGTATGTACATATCCCTAATCCAAGTACTATGATCCAAATCAAACAGGGAAATATAATCATATCCTATCACATGCATGTATCAAGTAGGCACCAAAAGCATACTAGGCATATAAACATGAAAAATTATTGTAAGCTATCCTAACTAGCATATCAACAATGACTATATCTAAAAGATAAGTCAAAATACCCGCCTGAATATATATCCGCAAAAATGAAAACCTAATGACCGGGGACCTGCCTCGTGACCGAAACCTGCATATAGCATAACCTTTGTTAAGCACAAAAATGCAATTCACCGATAAATCGAATACTTAATCGATTTCCTTCATAACCCAATTAACCCAAATAAATTTCCAATTGTCCTTGTCCACAAATATCCATACAATTAATTTAGCCCACTAAATCAATTGATAAAAATTTTGATTAATTAATGATAAGCTAATTAATCTATTAAACCTGGATTAACCCGTATTTTAACAACCTAAGCCAAATAAATAAAATTTAATGGCTTTTAATTTATCCAATAATTGTACCTATCAATTTACCAAATTAATTCCTAATCACTTAACCTAATTCATAACCTACAAAAATCCTCAAGATCAAACAATATCACCCAACCATCCCATATCCTCCGAATACCATACCGATCAACCGAATAACACCAAAATCAGCCCAAATCGACCAATCAAGCTCACCCGCCCTAGGAATTCCACCGGCAGCCAATATCCCCCAAATCAGATCCCCAACTCAAATTACAGCGACTCAAACATTATTCACAGCCGACACATCCACCCACAACCCACTAATCGACCCTCACAGCCCGCTCACACCGATACACGATCAGCCGAACAAAACCCCTAACTCAGATCGTCCGAAATAGGAAAAAGGGTCATCTCTTACCTGCTCCGGCGACCTCCGGCCAGAAATCACAGCGAAGGGGAAACAAAAGAGGCACGGGCGATCCGGTGGCAGAGGAGTCGGCGAGCACGGCTGTGGACGGCACAAATAGGGCACCCACGACGCTTGCTGCAAACCCTCGGCGGCCTGAGCACCAGGAAGGCGACGACGTTCGCCGGCGCTTGCGGAGAAGAGGCGTCGGGCAGCGGGGCTCGCGGGTGCGCAAGTGAGAGCTGCGGTGGACGAGAGAAGGCTCGGCTGCTGCGGAGGAAGAGGCGTCGCGCAACCGTGGAGGGAGGTTGCGGCGGCGGCAGTTCTCGGGAGAAGCGGTGGTCGCGCGAGAGAGAACGAGAAAGAAGAGATGGCTTCGGCGCTTGGCGCGTGAAGGAACTGCCGAAGGAGAGTGTCTAGGCGGGGAAGGAAAAGATAAATAGAAATTAAGTTTTTCGGTTTAGGTTAATACCCTTTAAATAAAGCCTATTTATTTTATCCCCGTAAAAATCTCGTACGGACTCCGTTTAAATTCAGAAAAATTCCTAAAATTTCCTAAAAATCTCGAAAAATTTCCAGGATTATTTTCTTAAGTCTTTGGCCATAAATTTTACATTTTTAAATTTTCCAGTATTTAACAACTACTTTCTTTGATGTAATCGCACGGTTTCGCACGATCTATTTTCCGAGACCCGAGTGTCTGAGCCAATTTCTAGGGTTCACGAACTACTCATCGGTCGTAATCCAGACGATTTATTTCCCAAACCGGTTCGACGTCTAGACCAGCCCCCAGATCGGTTTGACGTCTGCATCGATCGCGATCGCGAACGATCGAAATCTAGACCGATCTAATTTCAGGGTAGTTCCATGAATTGCTCTGTTGGACCGATTTCCAGACCGGTTCATTTCCCAGACCGATCTGACGTCCATACCAATCCCAAACTAGTCTGATATTCAGACTAGTTTGAACCGCTCTGGAAGCACTGAAACTGCTCGACAGTTTCTGTTAAATACTGGAAAATGTAAAATAGTAAATTAAATGGTCAAATAATTAAGGAAATAATCCTGGAAATTTTTCGGGATTTTTAGGGAATTTTAGGAATTTTTCTGGATTTAAATGGAACTTATACGGGATATTTATGGGGATAAGAAAAATAGGCTTTTTAAGAGCCTGTTTAGATTATTTAATGGGTTTAAAATAACCTAAGTTATAAACCTAGGTTTTTCTATTCTTATTTCCCCATCTCTCATGCGGTTAGCCGCCGAGCCTTCCCCTTTCTCGCGACCACGATTTCTCTCTTCTTCCTCTCCGCGCACCTTTCTCTCGCGATTTCCTTTTCTTCTCGCCACAGCCATCGCCTTTCCCCTCTCCACCGAGCCGCCCGAGTCGCACTCGCCGACGACCAGTCCGCATCCTTGCCGACGCTGTCGCCTGAGCCTTGCAGTCACTTTCTCTCACAAGCACCGCCGTCGTGCACCTCACGACCGGACCGTCGCGACCGTAGCCTCCGATCGCCGCACCGGTAGCCCCTCCCGCTTATGCGCCGCCATAGCTGCCCCGCAGCGACACCCTCTCCTTGCGGCAAGCGACGACAACTCGCCTGATGGGGCCACGGACGCGCCGACAGTGAAGGGTCGTGTAGTTGGGAGTCGGCGTTGGCAGCATTTCGATTGAGGTCGTTCTCCACGATCTCCGCCGGAGCTATACTTTCTGCGTAAGAATTAGGGCAGAATTTTCTCGGTGAATGGGTAGAGGAGTTGTCGAAGAGTCGATTTACAGCTATTGTCGTAACAAGTACCAATGGAATCGGAATATTGTCTCAAGGCGCCGTAAGATTAATCGATGGCTGTCCGCTTCATGTTAATTAGTCAATTTAGCTAATTAACTAATTTGTTACGGGATTAATCATTTTAAACAATAGAGTTAATCTGATTAATCTGTTATTCGGAGGATATGGGATTTGGGCTAAATTAAATTGTATGGATTATTTGTGGACAAGGAAAAATTGGAAATTGTTTGGGTTAATTGAGATATAAAGGAAATCGATTAATTATTCGATTTGTCGGCGAATTGCATATTGTGCTTAACAATAATTATGTTGTATGCAGGTTTCGGTCACGAGACAGGTCCACGGTCGTGACGGTTTCGTTGTTTTCACGATCATTATAGCAGGCGGGTACTTTGACTTATCTTTTAGATATAGTCAAGTTGATATGTTAGTTAGTATAGCATGCAATACTTTTCATGTTTATATGCCTAGTATGTTTTTGTGCCTACTAGATACATGCATTTGATCAGTATGTTTATATCTTCCTGTTTTACTTGGATCATTGTATTTGGATTATGGATATGTACATATTGATTGTACATATTATTCGGATAGGTATTTTGAGTAGGATTTACATGCTTTAGTATCATGCACCATCTTGCATGATTGCATGCTGGCTGGACGGGGTTCCATTATTGTTGAGCCCGCAGCTAGTTACATGGCTCGCACACCGCCACTCATGGGGGTTAGTGGTACATCGGGAGGTGTGTGCGATTGCTCTGTCGAGCTCCATTGGGCCGCTCATGGGTAGCGGCGATGAGGCGGCGTGGTAGCGGCGAGGATCCCTCCTCTGGTCTATGACAGGAGATGAGAGCTTAGCTCCCCACTATGTTTGGGGCGGGAGGATAGGTGTACTCGAGCGACATCTGTCCACTTTCGGTCACTCGGGAAGCGATGATGGCGAGTGCGATTGTCATAGCCCTACCCACTCGGCTTCACCATCAGCGTGTGAGCGGTGGTAGCGTCGAGGTGACCATGTCATTTACCGCGGCATGCATTTTTGCATGGATCGCATTTGTATTGTGTTCTTTGCATTATTGTATTGATGCCTTGGATGTTGCATATGATTGACATGCATCTGAGTTCATATTCTTATATGGTGATGACTTTATCTCTTATAGTAGGGCACGTATGCTCCTATATCGAGGTAGGAGATTCGGTAGTCTGATCCTTTTGCATTTATTTCTTGCTTACCATATATATGAGGCTGTCTTGGCATGATTAGTATTGTTAGCTATTTCTTACTATTCATATCGACTAGTATCCAGCTAAGTTCTTTGAACTTCACCGTTGATTTATATTTATTTGAGGATGAAGTCGGGAGAGTCTTGCCAAAACCCCTCGTCGTAAAGTGTATTTTGTTATTTGTGTTTACGGTTTTGGGTATTTGGATTAGAATATATGTTTAGATTTGGAAGTTGGATATTTGTACTGTGGATGTTTTTTTGGTATGTCCTTAGGGACCTTTGATCGGATTTTATTTTGATTGGTTTGGTTGAGTATTCTGCCCGGATATGGCGGAAGGGGTAAGTCTAGTTAGAGTAGACTTTTGTTTACCTAGATTTGTTGGCACGAGGCCTTATTATTATCTGCGTGTGATGTGGTATGATTCGGTCGTGTTGGCCGATGTATAGTGGTGTAGGCCTTGTATAAAATTGGTATTGTCACCGTCTGAGAGATCTTTGTCGGATTTTAAATGCAGGCGGGGACTCCTCGAGCGTGACAATTTATTTGGTATCGAGCGTAGGTTTTGAGTTCCTTAGGGTCTTTGGGTTTATGGAGTTACTTGAGTTTGGCGAGGTTAAGCTGGGTATTTTGAGTTATGCGGAGTTTGGCGATTTTTATGTTTGAAATTCAGGTATTGTGAGGTCAATATGGGGATTTAGTGACGGGACATCTCGGACGGCTAAGGTAAATAAATTCTAGAAAATTTTCTAGATTTAGTGCATATTTATATTGGTTATATTTGGTTATGCGGTGATATCATGTTTTATCTAGTATTGTTTTAACTGATATCTACAATTAGATTTTTAGATTTTTAGGTTCTTTGGTTTATAGATAGCATTTGGTTATAAATTGCTATTCTTGTTATCGTAGCTTGTTATCATTGTGATATAAATGATTAGATATTATTGGTAGATGTTTACCTCTTAGGATTTGACTAGTATTATGATTGGACTAGTTGAATAATATGAATAAGATGGATAAATTCGTAGAAGGCATGAGGACATGATTACATAGCTTATGTAGTTTAGAGTATATATAAGGCATCGATGCTTTATTGATTTATTGCCTTGACTTTGTTACGGCATGACCCTTTAGTTATACTCTAATTAATTTGACCATTGATTGTATTAGTAGGACTATCTTTGTCGTTTATTAGACAACGTGTTATATGTTTATTTGGCTATGTGATATTGCGTGGATACCATGATTAAGACTAGTAGAGATAGAATAACTTAGATGAGGTTATTAGGTAGCGGATCTCGAATGAAACAACGTTAGTAGAACCCTAGGTGTTGGAACCTAGGCGTAATAATCCGGATGTGCATATTGGTATATGTTTATACATTTACTATTTGGTGATATGGTGATCGGATTAGTAGAGTCATATGATTAGGATCACGATTAATCCTTAGAGGTATATCGTTGTTCATATTTATGGAAGAGAATATCACCCATTCGTGGTTGAGAAAGTTCTATAGGTTTCCCTAAAGGGGCTTTGTGTATTTGAGTCGAATAGGTCTCCCATGTATGGTTGAGATAATCTTGAGGTTATACTCTTGCGTTATTCGTACAGAGTTGGTGATAATCGGATTCGTATGATGTCTGTAGCTAGATAGCTACTTTACAGGTTAAGTAACCACGAGATCTGTTCGTGGTAGCATGTTGTAGCATGCATGATTGAGCTGGTAGGACGATATAATTTGGGATTAACCCTCTTGAAGGGCTTGATAGTAGACTTGTGGTCCTTATTGACCTTGATAGACATTTCTGTTAGTTGGGATGAAACCCTATGATTACTCGTCTCGACGAGTTTATTAGTGGACATATGACTTTTATCGACCTTGATAACCATTTATATTAGAAGGGTTAGAACCTTAGACTAACCATCTGGAGGAATTTATTTATAAGTCGATGATCTTTACCGACTTTGGTAACATTTTTTGTATTAGAGGTGTTGAAACCCTCGCTAGACCACCTCGATGGGTTAAATTGTAGATCGATGATCTTTGTCGGCGTTGAAAGTCGATTTTATGATGTATTGGATAACCCTAGGCTTAACAATCTAGGATAATCATTGCCCATGCGACCTATTGGTGGTAGTTTAATGCGCTAGTGCGTCCGATCGATAATTAGATATTTATATATAGCTTGTCTATCCACGAGTCTCATTCGTGGTAGCATATAGTTCTTGCGTAGACCGTGTTATTGATTATCGGCCCATGGGTTACGTTCGCGGTAGCTCATAGATAGTTCCCTTTTTGTGCGAGACCCACGAGACTTTGTCGTGGTATCCGGATGTACCTTTGCTTGTTGCGATGGTTATGTATATTGGGTATATTTGTTATCTGTTGATGGGATAGTAGTGGTGATATTGGTACTCTGAGGGTTGGGTTACTTTAGTTTGTCCCTGTGACTTTCATTATGTGCATTATGATTATGCACTATTGTCTACATCCACAGTGGTTGTACTTACCCCCTCCTCACTTATCCTCTAGGTTAGCGATGGAGGGCGTGTCATGATGACCTACCTTGTCGCTCGAGAGAGTTCCTTGGTGCTTGTCTCCTGCATCGTCGAGATCTTTGCTTTATTTACTTTATCGGTGTTGCATTTTGATTATGCACTTTGGATTTTTAGTATTAATTTGATTTGGTGTCATAAAACTATTTTACTTTGATTGATATATGTTTAGTCGCATGCATGCGATTATTGAAATACTTGTATTTCTATAATTATTTGAGGTTTTACAGATTTGGTCCAGTATTTGGATATTGTCACTAAGGGCTCCTCCATCATTTGGATGACGGATATGCCCCCAGGACGTGACAATTTTATTGGTTTGCGGTTGTGGTTTGTGGGTTTTGGTGTATCGAGGATTTTCTTTTCCTTGGATTTTTGGGAGTTCTCGTGTTTTGGGAGCAGCGTGAAGGATATCTACGAGCTATAGGAAAAGTATTGTCTTTAGTAGTTCTTGTACTTTAATGGTTAGGAAAAGTATTGACTTAGTAAATTTCCCTACTCATGGTTGTGGGCGAGTTCGACGTATTGATCTTGAGGAATCTAATGATGATTTGAGTGCTACGGACTCTTTAGAGTGTGTGATGTCGAATTAGGAAGCTAGGGATTTGGCACGCTAGTCACCCAATTTGAAGGACAAGGAGTAAACCCTTAGAGAATATCAGTCCTACTAATAGTGATTTGGTTATGGATAAGGCGTGTATACTTACACTGGTCAAGACGATGAAAGATCGTTTTACCTTATTATAGGAGGTGTTGGATGGGATATTTATCTGTCCCAGTATTTTCCTAGAGAAGATCCGGAACTCTTTGTTAAAAGAGAGATGGACCTTTGAGGTTATGCATCGATTATCGATGATAGAATCAGTTGTGGAAGGAAATGAATATCCTTCATTGTGGATATAGATCTATTTAGATCAGCTATAGGACACCAGTATATACTCTAGGATTGATTTATGGTGGTGATGATATTGTAGTGACATGGTATCCTACAATTATCATTGTCAGTTGAGGATGATTGTTATATCATCAACCTAGAGTAAAGAGAATAGGTGTGTAGCGAAGACAATTTCATACTTGGTATGAATTTGTATGAGCTTATGATTATCTTATTAGACTTATTGTGACTTAGTCGTCCGGATTTGAAATCGTGTATTACGGACACGATTGGATCATTTGTGATGGTGGTAGGAGTTGAGCACTCGGCCAGTAGATGATGATTTTTTTGTATTGATTTGATTATTACCATAGATATGGATAGGATGTTCTAGTAGTACGATCTTGGACTGGTGATGGAATTTAATTGGTCTAAAGCTTGTGAAATTAGTTTTGGCTCGAACAATGATTGACTTTACACCCGTGTTGTTTGATCATTCTCGGGTGGAAGGGTATTGTATCTGGATGCAATGTTTGAGAGAATGGAGGCGTTTAGATGCTTAGTTGATCGAGGCGTATCCTAAACTGTTTCGTCGAATGAGGAACTACGAGATGGGTTGTCATATATTTATGGCGTGGACTTGTGATTATTATATGGTTTAGAAAGGTGAGGAGCGAAATGCTCATGGAGTTTTGGCTAGCTCTTTGGATAGCTACTATAGAGTATTTGGAACACGAGTTGTAACAAGGAAGTTTGGTCGCGATAGCCTCCCATGCACTTACAGAGTGTGTGGTGGAGTGGATTTTGGACGGTAGATGAACTACCATCTCTGACTCCGAGGAGGATAATGGTTTCCGGAGTTGCATTAGTTTAAGGAACATATGCTTGAAATTCGATTCGGAATGGAAGTGGAAGCATATTATTATGGATTTTTGTGGTGAGTTTGCCTAGGACACGTCAAGGCCATGACGCGATTTGGATAGTCGTTGACCGACTAACCAATCCGCGCACTTCTTAGCGATTCGGAAGACCGACTCTTTGGATCGTTTGACAGAGTTATATATTGTCGGGATATCATCAGATTGCATGATGTTCCTTTGAACATTATATCAGATAGAGATCCCTGGTTTCATATCTCGGTTAGCGAGTCTGGCAGACCTTAGGCACCAGCTTTGTTTTGGTATTGCATTCCATCCAGAGATAGATGGGCCGATGCGAGCGGACCATTTAGACACTAGAGGACTTCAAGTCTGTGTTATGGATTTTGAGAGCAATGGGAGGACCACGATTGCTAAGACCATAGAGCTCGATGAGGCGAGTTGGTCCGCATTATCGGACGTAGGATGATAGCGAGGATCGCCGGAGAAGAGTTATGCGGTCGTAGAGCGGAGACCTTTGGAGTTCTTTGTTGGTGATCATGTATTCTTGCGAGTCTCACCCACGAAAGGGGTGAAGATTTGGACTCGTGGTAAGCTAGCTCCTAGATATATTGGTCAGTTTGAGATTTTGGAGAGGATCGGAGCGATTGCTTATCGTCTAGGGCTACCACCGTTTTTGGCGGGTATCCAGGATGTGTTTCATGTGTTCATGCTGAGGAAGTATGTGTCAGATTCTACACATATTCTATCAGATATGTCAGGTTACATTCAACCTGATGCTACTTGAGGTTATGATGCAGATTTTGGATTTCGAGCAGCGATTCGATAGAAATCAAGAGGTCAGGTCGGGTGGAGTCACCTCGCATGAGGAGGCTATGGGAGCTTGAGGAAAGATTCAAGCTTCAATCCCTACTTAGTACTTGATATGTGGTTTTCCTCAAGTACTTGAGTTGGTTGAGGTGACATTGCTTGTTGGTATTTGAGTAAGGAAATTTGGGGACCAAATTTTTATTAGTGAGGAGAATGTTAAATACTGGAAAATGTAAAATAGTAAATTAAATGGTCAAATAATTAAGGAAATAATCCTGGAAATTTTTCGGGATTTTTAGGGGAATTTTAGGAATTTTTCCGGAATTTTTCTGGATTTAAATGGAACTTATACGAGATATTTATGGGGATAAGAAAAATAGGCTTTTTAAGAGCCTGTTTAGATTATTTAATGGGTTTAAAATAACCTAAGTTATAAACCTAGGTTTTTAATTTTCTTATTTCCCCATCTCTCATGCGGTTAGTTAGCCCCTTTCTCGCTCTTCTCTCTTCTTCCTCTCCGCCCTCTTCTTCTCGCGATTTCCTTTCTCTTCCTGACCATCGCCTTTCCCTCTCCACCGAGCCGCCTCGCGTCGCCTCGCGACCACGACATCCGCATCCTTGCCGCGTCGCTCGAGCCTTTTCCACTTTCTCACAAGCACCGCGTCCATCGCGATCGGCGACGAGCGCCTCCGATCGCCGCGCGCGCGCCCGGTGAGCCCTCTCCGCTTATGCGCGCCGCCATACGCCCGCAGCGTGACACCTCTCTCCTGCGGCGCGGCATGACCTTCGCTGATGGGGCCTGTGGCGCGCGGATGCGATGAAGGGTAGTTGGGAGTCGGCGTTAGGATTCGATTGAGGTCGTTCTCACGATCTCTGAGCTATACTTTGCGTGCGATGAATTAGAAGCGTGGAATTTTTCTCGGTGAAGTGGTAGAGGAGTTCTTTGTGAAGGAGTTTGTAGCTATTGGGATTGAAACAAGTACCAATGGAATGGAATATTGTCTCAAGTGTCTTATTACGATGGTTTGGTTCATGTTAATTAGTCAATTTAGCTAATTAACTAATTTGTTAATGGATTAATCATTTTAAACAATAGAGTTAATCGATTAATCTATTCGGAGGATATGGGATTTGGGCTAAATTAAATTGTATGGATTATTTGTGGACAAGGAAAAATTGGAAATTGTTTGGGTTAATTGAGATATAAAGGAAATCGATTAATTATTCGATTTGTCGTGAATTGTATTTTTGTGCTTAACAATAATTATACTTTGTATGCGAGTTTGATCACGAGCAGTCCCGATCGGATTTGTTGTTTTCACGATCATTATAGCGGTAGGTACTTTGACTTATCTTTTAGATATAGTCAAGTTGATATATTAGTTAGGATAGCTTTGCAATACTTTTCATGTTTATATGCCTAGTATGTTTTTGTGCCTATTGATACATGCATTGGATAGGATATGATTTTATATCTTCCTGTTTTACTTGGATCATTGTATTTGGATTATGGATATGATACATATTGATTGTACATATTATTGGATAGGTATTTTGAGTAGGATTTACATGCTTTAGTATCATGCACCATCTTGCATGATTGCATCTTTGGTGACGAGTTCCATTATTGTTGAGCCCGATGACTAGTTACATAACTGCACACACTTGCCACTCATGGGTTAGTGGTACATCGTGAGGTGTGTGTGCAGTTTGCTCTGTCAGCTCATTGGACCGCTCATGGGTAGCGATGAGGCGCGTGGTAGCGGCGAGGATCCCTCCTCGGCCTATGACACGGAGATGAGAGCTTAGCTCCCCACTATGTTTAGAGGCAGGAGGATAGGTGTACTCCGACGGCATCCTGTCCACTTTCGGTCACTCGGGAAGCGATGATGGCGAGTGCGATTGTCATAGCCCTACCCACTCGGCTTCACCATCAGCGTGTGAAGCGGTGGTAGCGTCGAGGGTGACCATGTCATTTACCGCGGCATGCATTTTTGCATGGATCGCATTTGTATTGTGTTTCTTTGCATTATTGTATTGATGCCTTGGATGTTGCATATGATTGACATGCATACGAGATTCATATTCTTATATGGTGATGACTTTATCTCTTATAGTAGGGCACATGCTCCTATATCGAGTAGGAGACTCGTGAGTATGATCCTTTTGTATTTATTTCTTGCTTACCATATATATGAGACTGTCCTGGCATGATTAGTATTGTTAGCTATTTCTTACTATTCATATCGACTAGTATCCGCAGAGTTCTTTGAACTCACCCCGTTGATTTATATCTATTTCAGGATGGAGTCGGAGAGTCCGCCAAACCCCTCGTCGTGGAAGTGTATTTTGTTATTTGTGTTTACGGTTTTGGGTATTTGGATTAGAATATATGTTTAGGATGGAGTTGGATATTTATACCTGTGGATGTTTTGGTATGTCCTTAGGGACCTTTGATCGGATTTTTATTTCGATTGGATTTCGGTTGAGTATTCCTGCCCAGATGGCAGAAGGGGTAAGTCTAGTTAGAGTAGACTTTTGTTTACCTAGATTTGTTGGCCTGAGGCCTTATTATTATCTGCGTGTGATGTGGTATGATTCCGGTCGTGTTGACCGATGTATAGTGGCCGTGTAGGCCTTGTATAAAATTGGTATTGTCACCGTCTGAGGAGATCTTTGTCGGATTTTAAATGCGGGGACTCCTCGGGCGTAGCGATTTAAAATCGCTGCGCGACGGTCAGCGTCGGCCCGATCGGGTCGATATTCGATCTTGTGAACCGCTCTGGAAGCATCAAACCACTCAGTAGCTTAAATCACCCTGCACGTTTAAACGCCGGAAGTGCTTTAACTCGCCGGGGAACAGCCGAGCGATTATCGAAGCATCAAACCGTTCTACAGCAGATTTCTCGTAGGCGGCTTTCTTTTCTTTGCAGAGCGCTTTGGGAAAGCTACAATCGCTGTTTGCCATGGCGATTTTCTTTTCTTTGCCTAGAGCACTGTTCATCTTCTTCGCGACTTCTTTTTCGTGATTTCGCGATGAACAGTAGATTTACAGAAAGAAAAAAAAATGAAATATCTCGAACAGATGCTTACCAACTTAAGCTCTGATACCACTGTTGGTAATTTTCTCATCTCTTCAAGTTAATCTAAGTGAAATAAGCAAAAGAAATGAAAAAACTGAAACTATAAAAATACTTATAGAGGTTCGTCCAAATATTCTCACATCCTAGCAGTAAACGAAAAAGACCTCTTGTAATATATCAAAAATAAATAAATAAATAATAATATAAGATAATAATAATATAATTTTAAAACGAGATAAATAAAATAAATTTATTTTTTTAAAGGAAATTAGTTAATTATTAGCTAGTTGATAATTTCGGGATAAATTTTATTAGGCTTGGTTCAATGAGATAACCAATTATAAGTTAGGGATTTATTAATTCAATCAAACTAAAGATATAGATAAACCTAGGTTTAACTTAAAGGGGCAACAGTTCTTCGTTCTTTTCTCCCGTCCGCTCTTGTGCTGCCCCGTTCAGCGCCGCCGCCTCTTCTTGTGCCGCCGCAGTCCACAGCCACATCGCTGCCTCCCTCGAGCCAGTCGTTGCCGCGAATGTCCAACGACATCAGTGACCCGCGGTTCGCGATACCCAGCCCCGCGATCCCTGCTCTGTCTCCGGATGTCGTTGCCTCGTGACCGACGCGAGTGTCACAGCCAGACGTTCTTCGACCCTCCCTATCAGTGGCTAGCACTGTCACATAGCCAACGTTGCCTGCCGCTTGGGTGGCCAGCCTCCTCACCGCCGTGAGCAGTGGCACTACCGTCGCATTTCCTTGTGCCAAGCACGGTGACGCCGTCGTTGTTCGTCTCCATCATCGTGGGGTGTTCTGTGGTCACGCGACTAGCGCCGCCTCGTGCATGTAGTCGAGCCGACCGTCGATCAACGCCAAGATCCCGCTTTGTTTCGTGAGTTAACTGCAACTAAGTTTTAGATTAATTAAGAGTTGATTAATCAGATTAATTAAATTAATTGAATGGATAGATTTCTGATTTAATTGATTAACTAGGGCTATTAATCTGGTTCATTAATCAAGTTTAATCATGCTGATTAATTTGGATTTAATCGAATAACTGGTCCGGATTAATTAACCCATTTAATAGATTAATTGTCATTAAATTGGTTAAATTAGCTTTAGGCTAATTAATCAAGAGTAATTGATTTGATAATCAATTAAGAGATTAATTGAGTTATTAAATACTTGTCCACTAGTTAGTTAAAAATATTGATCAGGTTAAATAACAGATTCGAGAATGAAAAGCTGAAGCAATCCTCGGATTGGAAGATAGCTCGGACATTCTACGTATCAGGTGGGTGGATTCTATAATTTCAGAATTTAGTGCATATTTGTATTGGTTATATTGATTATGCTGGTTACATAGGTTGCATTATGTTTTCACTTGGGGATCTGACTAGCATTGCTTTAGCCTTATACCTGTTGAACCTAGATTCTAGGTTGCTTGCTTATCGTTAGAGTATAGTTATTGATTGCTATTACGGTTATACGCGTCTAGTTATCACTGTGATATAAACTGTTAGATGTTGTTGGTAGATGTTTACTTATTAATTGTTTGGATTAGTATTAGGATTGGACTAGTAGGATAATATGACTAAGAGGAGATAAATACTTAGAGGGTATATATATTGATTCTTTGACTCTCTAGATTTTAGTGCATGGTGATATGATTACGTTGCGTACGTGGTTTATAGTGTATTTGCACTTGATGCTCTGTTTTGGTATTGTCTTGACTTCGTGCTAACATGACCCTTTAGTTATACCTTAATTAATTTCAGTCATGGATTTCTACTGATATAGTTATGTAGTTATTGGATATCACTGTTAAGTATTTATTCGGTTATATATTGTTGTCTGTTAATCTCCATGAGTATGGTTGTGCTGTTATTATTGGACATCATGGTTAAATGCTTATTTGGTTATGTATTATCGCGATCAATACCATGATAGAGACTAGTAGATGGTATAACTTAGATGAAGTCATTCCGTAGGAGTGGATCGCAAGAAGGAAACAACATTAGTAGAACCCTAGGTGTTAGACCCCTAGGCGTAATAACTTGGACATGCTTATTAGTATATGCTACTGGTATATGTTTGATCTACTCATTAATTGGTTCGGTGGATATTGTGATTGAACTGTCAGAGGTAGTATGATCCTTAGAGGGTATATATCATTTCTCATATCTCGGTTGTCAACTAGGTCTCTCATTCGTAGTTGACAAAGTGTACAGTAGAGTTTCTCTATGGTTGCTTTGTATATCTGTGGTCGATCATGTCTCCCAATCATGGTTGAGATGACCTACCGTAAAGTCATACTCTGGTATTATCCGTTCGGAGTTAGTGATAATTGGAATCATATATTGGTTGTAGCTAAATGACCACCTTACACCTTAAGTACCCATGAGACATGTTCGTGGTAGCATGTTGTAGCATGCATGATTGAATTGGTAGAAATGGTATAATTTAGACTTAATCGTCTCGATGTGTTTATGAGAAGGTTTATGATCTTATTGGCCGTGGTAAGTGTTCATGTTAGAAGGGTTGGAACCCTAAGCTTAACCACCTCGATGTACTTATTTGCAGATCGATGATCTTCATCGACTTTGATAGACGTTCTATGCTATATGTATTGGATAACCCTAGGCTTAACACCTTAGGATAATCGAATGCCCATGAGACCCATTTGTGGTAGCATGCGGCTGCAGGCAGTCGATAACTAGATAGATATATACTCTGATTGTCCATGAGACTCATTCATGGTAGCATGATATTGCGTGTAGACAGCGCTTTGTATATTGCTTGTCTTCATATGAGTCTCATTCATGGTAGTTCGTAGATAGTTCCTTTTGTATTACCTCGAGAGTCACGAGGCTTTGTCGCGGTATCTTGATGTGTATTGCTTGTAGATTTGAGTGAATAATGGATATACCTTACATACAGACTTATGTATTTAGGCTATTTGATATGAGCTCCTATTGGACATACCATAGGTAGCCATGGGTGATAGGTGTATCGTACATTAGTAACATGCACTATCTTGCATTATTGCATGACTGACGATCATCGGCTCCTCGGTAGGAGGTGATACTACTTGGTAGTTGAGCCCATTGTCAGTTACATTATCTACACACAGCTACTCGTGGGCTAGTGGTATTTTAGGTGTGTGTAGTTGCTCTGTCAGGGCTCCACGGTGGTCGCTCAGGTGATTTGTATTGCGACGTGGTAGCAGACAGGGATCCCTCCTTTGTCAAGAGACGAGGAGATGAGACGAGGTGATGTCCCCCATATACATACATGGGGTAGGAGGGTGATACTCCGCAAGAATCCTATCCACTCGGTCACATAGGTGTAGTGACATTAGAGTGCACAGTTGTCACAGTCCTACCCACTCGGCCGACACACATGACATGTCGGTGGCTTGACTAGCATCAGGGGTGACACAGGTGATTGCATCATATGCATACGTTTTTACTATATGCATTGCTTGTTGCATATAATTGTCATGCACATACAGGAGGTATTATGTTTGTTTATTTTTGTGATTCTATATATATTGGTGTGGATGTATTTTATTTCCGTTCAGGTGATTTTGGTATGTACCATTTTTAGGTATGTATTTAGTGTTTGTAGATTTGTAGTTGGTTATATGTGTTACAGGTGTATTTATTATATTGCTGACCAGGTTAGTGGCGGACTGATATGGATACTCTGAGATTTGAGTTACTCTAGTTTGTTTCTTTGACTTTCATTATGTTCATTATGTCGAGCTATCCATTATGTCCATTATGATTATGCACTTTATTCTATCCACCCACTGAGTGGTTGTACTCACCCCCTCTTCTCATATTCTCCAGGTTAACTGATAGAGGACGAGTCCAATTGACTTACCATTGTGTCGCTCAAAGAGTCCCTGGCTGTGCTGGTCCCACAGCATTCGATCGAAATGTCGTTCGATTTTTTTTCCTTTATTGTTATCGTAGTTTGTTTATGCATTTTGGATTTTGTCGCAATTGGTTTCAGTGTAAATAAAATGTATTTTACTTTTTAATTGATTTATATTTAGTTGTGCATGCATGCAATTAATAAAATACTTATATTTCTATTATTATTTTGGAGTTTTTACCAGATCTGGTTCCAGTGTTGTATTTCTGAATATTGTCACTGAGGGGCTCCTCGGTCATTTGGATGACGAATAGGCCCCCGGGGCATGACACCTCTACTCTCTGTCTAAGAAACGATCACAGCGGAAAGCTCTTCCTCCTCCACAAGCCAGATTCCGGACACGTCTTGGTGTTCGCTCTCACTCCCGGCAACACTTCACTCTCACTTGCGACAACACTTCGACGTCTCCTCTCTCTCTTGCTTTTGGACGCACACCTCCTTATAAAGGAGGTGTATCTTTCTGACGCAAGAAGTGCACTAATCATGCTAAGGATCTCTCCGTTGAATATGCATTCACAAAAAAAAAAAAAAACAAACAAACGATCGAACATAGGATCTTATCATAGATCTACAACAATCATACAAAAACGAAATAAAACGGAGCATAATAAAGCAATAAAAATACATCTAAATCTAGAGACACTCTTTTCTTCATCGTCGCTTGAGGAATTTGAAGATCATAGATAAAATAGCTGCAAAAGTGTGATCCGCAAAGGCACAATTTATTCACACCCATATATTTAGTGAGCCTAAATTTATTAACATCCCCATCAATATTAATGATAACAAACTAAAGAGACAAACCTATGATTAAAATCAAATTAGATCATTTTAATAGATTTGTCCATAACTATAAAATTTGTGTTAACCGATTAAGCATGTTTGTCTATCTAATTGAGATTAAATCCAACTTTTAGAGTTCAGCTATTCAAGGAGTTCATGTGGACAAGGATAAAAATCATAAGGGTATTTTTTTAAAAGACAAATCATCAAAAAAGTACCCTTTTTTTTGTCTTATTATCGAAAAGACCCTAAATGTTCTCTAAAATCATTAGTCCCAAAAATTACATCGATCAATCAACCATTTTAACACGTACACTTGCTACCTGAGTTATAGTTTTTTTCCCCTCGAGAGAGCCTGACTAGTGCGGCAATATAATTACACCAATAAATAATAAATAAAGAGTAAATTTTTAAGATAAACAACCTCCCATATTTTCATATTTATCAAATAATACACTTAATTTCTTTTTTATTCTTCTCGTCAAAAAAATCTGCATCACTGTGGTGCTGAAATTACAAATCTCAGCACCACTGTAACGCTGGAATTTGAATTTCCAGCACCACAGTGATGGTGCAATCCCAACACCATCATTGTGGTGGTGCAATTCCAGCACCACCACTGTGGTGCTGGAAGTTACAATTTCAGCATCACTATGGTGTTAAGATTTGAATTTTCAGTATCACGTTCGGAAATTTTATTGTGCTGCAGGTCTGTTTGGCGGGAGGAATAAAAAGGAAATTAAGTGCGCTATTTGGTAAATATGAAAGTATCGGACGTTGTTTGGGCATTTCTAAACTTCACGTGCGCTGTTTAGTAAATTGCCGAATTTTTTAAGATGCATGTCCTCCTGCTATGTTAGTCTTGAATTGGATAATATGTTCTTCATGATTTATTTTATTCGTGTTGATTGTGTGATCGATTGACGGAAGCATTGAAGATGAACGAATTATCTTTTACATCTATAATTATATTTTTATAAAAAATTATAAGAATAAAAATAAAAGTTTGGCCATGTATAAAAAATATAAAATATATTTTAAAGGTAAACATTTTAAATATATCAAAAAAATAATCGCTAATCATTCTCCTGAAAATCAACAAATAGTACTTATTCTGTTGTTTAAAATTTAAATTTAAATATATAAATATATTTTTAAAAAAATTATTGAATCAATCATGCTTTCAAAGTAAACAAATAATTATTTAAAAAAAACTGTTATATGTTTTTTTCCTCAAATTTTGAATTAAAATATATAGATGCACTCTAAGAGGTCACTTATTCATGCTTTCAAAGTGAACAAAAGGAATAGAAAGTGACTATATAGTTGGTTTGACTACTTGTGTAACAATTTTGACTAATCAAAGATGCTACATTTATATAATAACTTTGTTTGAAATTGCTAAATTTATATATATATTAAAAAAACATGTAAAAATTTTAGGTCATTTACCAAACAGCTCACGTGAAATTTAGAATTATTCAAACAACGTCTCATACTTTCATATTTATCAAATAGCGCACTTAATTCTCTTTTTACCCCTTCCGCCAAACAAACCTACACCATAGTGGAAATCTCGAACGTTGTGCTGGGAATTTAAATCTCAGCACCACAATGGTGTTGCAATCCCAACACCATCTGTAAAATACGAAAAAAAAATTAATTAATATGGATTAACCCTTTAATTAATTGGATTTAATTAGTAGGTTAATTGAGTTTAATTAGTGGTTAGGTTGATTAACTAATTGGGCTTAATCAAGGAATGGGTTAAGAAGTGGGCTTGGGCTAAAACAGTTGGGCTGAGTCCATTGGGCCCAAATCTCTGGGCTTGAAATTGGCTGAATCGGATTAGGCTAACTCAAACTGGAATTGAGCTTGAACTGGATTGGGTTAAATCAATTTGGCTTGAATCGGATTGGAATTGATTCCGAATCAATTTGCTAAACGATGCTTAAATGCCTAAAACCCGATCGCGCTATTCTCCTCCATCGCGATTTCAACCTTTCCTCACGCCTCTTTTCTTCTCTCGCGCCTCGCTCTCGCCTAGCTCATTCGCCGCCTCGTGAGATAGCGTCTTCACGCGGCGCCCGCTGGTCCTTCCGATCGGAGATCACCGATCCTTTCATTCCGCGTCTCAGGTTCCTCGCGTGCAGCGATTGATGGCGTTTCTATTGCGCAGATCACGATTTCTTCTCTTCTTCCGATCGCGAGCTCGGCGATCGCCGTCGACTTCTCTGACCACGCGATGCCAACAATAGCGTCGGTCTTTGCTCGATCTCTACCCTATTCACGGGATCGATTGACCCTCATTGTCATTTTTGTTTCGGCCGATCGTCATGCGGCTAGCTCCTCCGCCTCGGTTCCGGTAGCTATTGACAGTGAGTTTTCTTGCCAAGGTGAGTACCTCTAGTTCAACGATGTTCTCGTCTTCGACATCTCCATTCATGCGTACAACTCATTAGTTCGTGGTCCTCGATTGGTTGGGTTGTCGATTAGTACCACCATTTGGAAATGAATCTGGAGGTAAAAGGAGAGGCAATTGTGAATTGTAGATCGGATTTCGATCTAGGGTGTTGAGGTGGAGCTCGGTTTGTTCCGTGAAGCAGGGTGGAAGTGGCTCGTGGAGTATTAAGATTGGGAAATTATGATTCTCCTTTGTAGGCATGTTGATATGGTGGTTATTGGTGATTTGTGAATCGATATACTTCTAAATGTTGAAGGTTGAAATGGGTTAGCAGTCATGAGGTTTATGATTTGTATTTGATATGAATATTATGTCATTGTTGTGTGGTTATTGGGTTGTTATTAACAGCTAGTTGAGGAAGGTTGTTCCTTCTTGTAATGATCTAACATAGGTGATTAAGAAAATGGATAGATCAATTGATGTGGATACTTGTTTAGGATAAGTGGATAAATGCGTGGTCGAATCCATTTGGTGGTTATAGATGGCTACTTCAAGGGCGGATCAAGATGTTTTGCAACGGAAGCTAAACTAGGTAAGTCGATTTGGGATTTGATACCATCATTGGACTTATGATAGTACTTGTCAATGTTGCATGTTGATCGCAGGACTTTAATTAGTGATGATGCTCGGGGTTATGGATGGCTGATACGAGCTACATATCAGGTGGGTAATATCTACCTGGTCCGATAGTTTTGATCAAATTCCTGTGCATGATCTTGGATATGTATGTTTATACCTGTTTACCTTAAATCCACTCATGTTTAATCATATGCTTGTACTGCCTTGACCTTTGAGATATAAACTCTGGTACTTCATTGATTATCTAGCTCGGATAGGAACTATAAACCCTATTATGTATTAGCTGATAGATGTTCAGTAAGTACATGTGGTTAGGGTTATCTTTGTGACCTCAGATAGGGTTACTGTGTACCTAACTAGAGTTAGGTGATGGATTGGATTATGGAGTCGATCGTTATATCATAACCGTATTAGTGGTGCATTTATGGTGGATCTAGTTGTCTGTGCATAGATAAGTGTATGGTTGTCAGTATGTGACCATGGACTAGAGGTCCTAGCGCGATGGTATATCCATTATGGATTGTGTGCCTGTGTATGGTTATATGGACGGTCGATTGTATATCGCTACTGATTAGAGGTCTTAGCATGGTGGACTGTCATATAAGTATGACTCTTTGTGCGATAGAGAGAGTCTTGTGATTGTAGTCCTTGCATAGTTGACTTTTGGTTGACCAGGACTCCCCATGGGATAGGGAGTGAGGCGAGGATACATGTATGGAGCTATGCATCATTACATTGCATGCATCTTGTGTAGGTCTCCCTTGTGGATGAGACAAGTCGTCGGTCATCCTGCCTCCCGGCCACTCGGGGTAGTGGTAGCGAGGTTGAGGCGAGCATTGGATGTGCGCTTTCGCCACTAGGGATGGTGGTAGGCTGGAGATCGCGCGCCCGAGCAGAGTGGTGTTATCACTCGCCCACTATAGATGGTGGTTGTGTGACGTCCGGTTGTCTGTGTCGAGCGTTGTCTACTCATGGGTAGTGACAAGCGTGGCGCGTGAGGACCCCTAGGAGTAGTTAGCTCTTTACGCTTATATGCTATTCATTCATACTACCCAACTCGGTCACTCGAGAGTAGTGGCGGCTGGAGTCGGGCTAGTTGTCATGCCGTGCCACCCGGGCCATACTGGGGTCGTGGTTGGGCCAGGGTCATGATGATGACCATGCATATGCACTGCTGATATATATGTATGCATGTATTTGATATATGTTTTACATATGCCTGTGAGATGCTGCATTTGATTGAGCTATGATTGTTGCACATGCTTGTACATCATGATACATGCCATTTGCATGTTTATTTACTGCTATGTGTTGAGCATGATTCATGCGTTGATTCAGACTGTTATATGCATTTGATTAGCATCATGTCATTGTATGAATGCAGATTGGGTTATTATACAATTGATCATATATTGTTCATATGTTGGAGTATTGGTCGGTATAGGATTGACTTGATACATTATATGGGTTATGTTATTGTATATACATCGAGGATGATATAGCTTATGGTGTTCTGAATCGCCAGTGTACGTTGGTACATTACTTCCTGTTCGGTTGATCAGTTTAGTATATACATTGAGTATGACTTTACTGTAGTTACTTGTTATTAGTTTTGGATATGACTGTATGTCTATTGGACTCATGTTGTATACCTGTAGATCTTCACATGTATACTTGTAGATCTATCTTTATATGTTGTTCATGCACTTTCTATATATTACCCCTGAGTTTATACTCACCACCCCTGGACCCTGGGTTTTCTGTCGCCCAAATAACAGGTAGAAGATTCCTTGGATGTTTGGAGCTCCGCCAGCTGATCTCATCTCACACCGGACGGATGGCTATGTTTTCCATATTGTTGTACTACTATGGATTGTTGTTTTGGGGTTTTTACGCCGTATTGTTTCCGTATCTGTGATATACGGATGTGTGGTATGTATTTGGTCTTTTTGATTGATTTATTATGATTCTTGTAGTGTCAAGTCACTCGAGTGCAGTTAGTCATTTGTATCTTGTTGATCTGTTTGTATCGTTTATTTGTATTTATTATGTTTGATATGTTGATATCTGCGTATATCATATTATTATTGTGGGCCTCAGGTCTTGTATTAACAGATATGTTGCCCACGTCTGAGAGATCGTCCGTTTGCTTTTCGGCACGGCATACTCTCGGGGCGTGACAATTTTATTGGTATCAGAGCCCTAGGTTGCGAAGTCCATTTTCGGATTTTATTTCGTTCGGACATCGAGTTTTGCTTTACTCGATTTTGGTTTGTGAGTTCCGGGATCAAGCTGCTGCGGGCATCTCCGAGCTACAAGGTTTAAGGTATGTTAATTGTTATTACATATCCTTCTATTGGTTATGCATTTAGTTGCTTATAACATGGATGACTTGTAGGATATTGGTTAGTATTCGTAACCGTGGTTTGAGTTTGACCACGGGAACGATATGTTGAGGTTATTAGATATGTACCTACTATTGAAAAGGTGATTACCTTTGAGAGCCGACTGATACCGAGTCGGAAAGCAGGGGTTAGGTAGTCACATCGCTTGTGGAGATCAAGGATTACGATCCTAAAATTTTCACTAATTATGTTAGTCAGATCATTACCTATGGAGTAATGAATTGCGCGAGTACACTATTGCTAATGCAGATAGTAGAGGATTAGTTTGGAGATATTCATAGAGATTTTGATCTCTGAGATGGTCGTTCTAGGTTGTATAACGCCGGAGGGTACTTTTGAGTACTTAACTCGTGTTATCTGAAGATATAGCTAAGTTAGTGGAATACCATTATCCGGTTTAGCGGTGCCAGTGTAAGATATAGGAAATAACCTATGGGAAATAACGATCACTTAGTCAGCGGTGTAGTGATGTGGTGAGATAGTATTTTCCATGTCATCTTCTTTGACTCATTGTCAAGGAATTCTTGGGCTTTAGGTTGGGTGATCGTTTGGTTACGAAAGGTACCATGCAGTCGTTAGACTCGTGAGGTTACGACCCTATTTAATAGCCCAAGAATGTGATTGGGTTAGTTTGGACCACCCCGGGGGTTATCGGTTGACATCTTGATCGGGATGTTTGGATCTCCTACTAGATCCTAGGAAGTCCTTAGACCGAGTCATGTGGATAGAAATGACTCTGTAATAAGTGTTTTAAGAGTTGAAGATTTGATAAGCAGATTTTGCGAGTCAAATTATTAGAATTCGAAATCTCCAAATGTTGGATAAAAAGGAGCAAGATTAAAGTCGTAAGTCACGAGCGACTATTGGAGAGTTTTCCGATCATAGAAGGCGATTGCAGTTGTCATTAGCTTCTCATGTTTATCAATGAACTCGGAGGAAAGACTCAGAAGGAGATTATGTGTGTGCGGTCACGGGTTCTGACGAGACACAGTCGATTATTCGATGGACCATTGTATCTGTTTCCTCTATAAGCGGCCAGATATCTACGAGGAGAGTATGTATTTTGAAGACTCGATTGAAGACTATGGATGATGCTTTGGCGGATGATCCACAACCTCGGCGAGATTAAAGCGAAGATTAGGTTATCACATCGTGATCTACTACCCGGATATAGTTGGAGTTCTTTGATACTTTCATCCGGAAGAAGTAAGTTACTCAACGATGTCGGTAAAGATATTTCGAAGATTGACGTCAGAAAACAAGCTGTTACCTTCGACGACAACAACCATTACCTTCGAGCGTAGTTATGATTTGTTGAGAGAGAGAGTATACGGCGATGGTCGTATCTATCGCGGTATTCTTGATTCGGCTAGTACCTTTCGCAGAGTTG
Organism: Wurfbainia villosa; assembly: GCA_025175895.1. NCBI lineage: Eukaryota > Viridiplantae > Streptophyta > Magnoliopsida > Zingiberales > Zingiberaceae > Wurfbainia > Wurfbainia villosa. Next base: position 107,806,207 of record CM045998.1, on the reverse strand, counting down.
GGCGTGCTACGATGTTGTGATTCTTGATATGTTCTGACGGATGTGTACCCTTGCTAGTACAACAGTGTTTACCATCTCCATTGCAGTTGTTTCAGTTTGTACCTTCGTTTTCAGCAGTTGACTTCAGCTTCTCCATGACAGACTTTTGCAGTTACTTGAGCTCAGCCGTCAAGAACAGATATTGGGTGAGTTTACATGGTTACTCGAGAAGAGGTATAGAAGACCGAAGGATCGGTCCTTCGGGGTATTACTTTAGGTTATCCTATTTGCGGATATATTGAGAGATACTAGTAATTTATAGGTATCTTTGTCTAGAACATTCTTGAATAGGGTTCGAAGGGTTCCTATCGACTTGTGGGTTGGTGATTTTCTCTACCGTCAGGTGAGATGTTGATCAACAATCAAGAAGTCAAGGGATACCCTTAGCCTTTGCTAGACCTACCTCCACTATAGACATATCCTTACGGATAGTTGGATTGTTGGAGCGTTGGTATACTAGGACTCTCGGATGTACGTATAATCCAGAGTATTTGGATATAGTTCTGGATGAACTCTCGGGCTTGCCCTTGCATGGGCAAGTGGAATATGCGATTGAGGTGATTTGGAATAATCACGATATTGGGGACCTCATCAGGAGATGATTTTATGGGTATCGGTGTTGCTAAACACTATGGGAGATTTATTTGCCTTAGTGTTTCTTCTTGAGAAGACTTGTAACTCTTTGTTAGAAGAGAGTTAGACCTTGAGTTTATGCATCGATTATCGATGATAGAATGTAGTAGTTGTTGTGAATGAATATCCTTCGTGGTGGATAGAGGATCTGTTTAGATCAGCTAAATGACACCTGTGTATATCCTAGGGTTGATCTACATTTGGAGGATTGATATTGTAGTGACTTAGTGTCATACAATTATCATTGGTCGGTGATGATGAAGCTATCATCAACTTAGAGTAAAAGGATGCAGTGTGTGGAAGATGACATTTCATACTTGTTATGAATTTAAGGAGATGTTGATAATGTTGTTAGACTTATCGGCGATTTGGTCATTCATGGATTTGAGGAATCAAGTACTCTTGGAGTATTTGAGATTGATTTTCATCATATTTGTGGAGGATATGTTTATGGATATATCCACAATCTTAAGGGAAGTTGTGGTATCCCTAGATTGATTTGGTATTTACCGTAGATGTGGATAGGATGCACTAGCGATACTATATCGTCGACTTGTTGGACCAAGAAGGTGATGGAAATCACACAGTCGGAAGTTTGTGGCTAGGTTTGTGGCCTAGAAGGTAATAATTTTTGTGTCGCAGTTAGTTAATCCGGTCCGATATGGATGGAAGGGTATTGTACGAGAGGCATCATTTCAGGGATTAGAAGTGATTCCGATGCAGTTAAATGAGACGTATATTATGTGTATGCTAGTTGAGAAACTAGCGAGATCAGTCATTATAGTCTCCTAGTTACTTTCAGTTCTGGGTAATAGAGTGAAGTTTGGACACTAGATTAATTTCTGTGAGAATAAATCTCCGCCTCGGGAAGGATAGTGGTTCCTAGAGTTGCATTCGCTTTAGGAAGAGTTGTTTCAGAGACTCTTCATTCGAGAGTGATGATTTATTCTGAGTATATCCGAAAATAGTGAGTATTAAACGTTCGGTTGGTGGAACGAAATATGGGACACGGTTGATTTCGTAGTTTGATGTTGGATATGCCCACAAGCATAGGTGGAATATTGTGATCGGTAGGGTTATGTACCGTGATGGAAGCGGTAGCCTAGTACGATGGACTGTGCTGGGAGATTATCTAGAATTCGGAAAGGACTTGATAGGATTTGGGTGGTCGAGGATCGATTAGCCAAGTTCGCTTATTTTCTTCCGAGTCGTAAGATGAATTTCATTGGATCGATTGACAGAATTATATTCGTGGAGTATCCTTGAGTATCATTTCTGATAGTGACTTGTGATTTACCTTATGATTCTAGCAAAGTCTCCCATCGGTTACGGGAATAGAGCTCTATTTTGGTACAATTATCGACCTCTTGATATACTGATTGAGAGTGTATATAAGAGATGGGATGTAATATTCGAGCTCAGTACCCCACTTAGTCACTTGAGGTGTGACTTTGCTCCGGATACTTGAGATGATTATTGTGGCATCTCGTACTCGTACATGAGTCGGAAATTTGGGGACCAAATTTTTATAAGTGGGGGAGAATGTAAAATACGAAAAAAAAAAATTAATTAATATGGATTAACCCTTTAATTAATTGGATTTAATTAGTAGGTTAATTGAGTTTAATTAGTGGTTAGGTTGATTAACTAATTGGGCTTAATCAAGGAATGGGTTAAGAAGTGGGCTCACAAAACAATTGGAGTCCATCGGGCCCAAATCTGGGCTTGAAATCATTACAGGCTAACTCAAACTGGAATTGAGCTTGAACTGGATTGGGTTAAATCAATTTGGCTTGAACGGGTGGATTGGAATCGATTCGCTCGAATCAATTCGCGAACGATGCTTAAATGCCTAAAAACCCGATCGCAGCGCTATTCTCCTCCATCGCGATTCAACCTTTCCTCACGCCGTTTTCTTCTCCGCGCCTCTGCTCCGACCGTCGTTCTCGCCCAGCTCATCGACCGCCTTGTGAGATAGCTTGGCGACGTCGCCGCTCCGGTTGGTCCTTCCGATCGGAGATCAGCCTGATCCTTTCATTCCGAGGTCTCAGCAGTTCCTCGTGCGAGCAGATTGATGGCGTTGCTGTTGCGGCAGGATCACGATTTCTTCTCTTCTTCTTCCGATCGCGAGCTCGGCGATCATCATCGACCATCTCGACCGACCACGCGATGCCAATAGCAACGTCAGTGCTGCTCGATCTCTACCCTATCCACGGGATCGATTCGTCACTGTTGTCATTTTTCGTTTGGCCGACGATCTATCTGCAGCTAGCTCCGACCCCTGGCTGGCCGACGAAGTCCGGCGAGTTTTCTTGCCAAGGTGAGTACCTAGTTCAACGATGTTGCTGCTCTTCGACATCTCCATTTCCGATGCTGCTACCATTCTGAATCGTGTGTCCTCGGTCGAACAGGTTGTCGATTGGAGTACCACCATTTGGGAATGAATCTGGAGGTAAAAAGGGAGAGCTGGCAATTGTGAATTGTAACAGGGATTTCAATCTAGGGTGTGCGGGTGGAGCTCGGTTTGTTCCGGTGAACAGGGGTGGTGCTGCTAGTGGAGTATTAAGATTGGTAAGTTTGGTTTACCTTGGTTGTTTCAATGTTAATTGTTGATTCTCCTTTGGAGGCATGCTGTGTGATTGGTGGTATGAGGTGTATCATGTTCGATTGGATTTCTGTTTGTAGACCGAGAAACTGGGCAGTGAAGCGTTGAGGGAAATTTGGATTAACGAAGCGGTGGAAGCGAGGCTCGGATGGGTAAGCTTGAAATTGAAAACTTATGATTTGTATTTGATATGAATATTATGTCATTGCTGTGTGGTTATTGGGTTGTTATTAACAGCTAGTTGAGGAAGGTTGTTCCTTCTTGTAATGATCTAACATAGGTGATTAAGAAAATGGATAGATCAATTGATGTGGATACTTGTTTAGGATAAGTGGATAAACAGCTGTGGTCGAATCCATTTGGTGGTTATAGATGGCTACTTCAATGGCGGATCAAGATGTTTTGCAACGGAAGCTAAGCTAGGTAAGTCGATTTGGGATTTGATACCATCATTGGACTTATGATAGTACTTGTCAATGTTGCATGTTGATCGCAGGACTTTAATTAGTGATGATGCTCGGGGTTATGGATGGCTGATACGAGCTACATATCAGGTGGGTAATATCTACCTGGTCCGGTAGTTTTGATCAAATTCCTGTGCATGATCTTGGATATATATGTTTATACCTGTTTACCTTAAATCCACTCATGTTTAATCATATGCTTGTACTGCCTTGACCTTTGAGATATAAACTCTGGTACTTCATTGATTATCTAGCTCGGATAGGAACTATAAACCCTATTATGTATTAGCTGATAGATGTTCAGTAAGTACATATGGTTAGGGTTATCTTTGTGACCTAAGATAGGGTTACTGTGTACCTAACTAGAGTTAGGTGATGGATTGGATTATGGAGTCGATCGTTATATTATAACCATATTAGTGGTGCATTTATGGTGGATCTAGTTGTCTGTGCATAGATAAGTGTATGGTTGTCAGTATGTGACCATGGACTAGAGGTCCTAGCGCGATGGTATATCCATTATGGATTGTGTGCCTGTGTATGGTTATATGGACGGTCGATTGTATATCGCTACTGATTAGAGGTCTTAGCATGGTGGACTGTTAGATGAGTATGACTCTTTGTGCGATAGAGAGAGTCTTGTGATTGTAGTCCTTGCATAGTTGACTTTTGGTTGACCAGGAATCCCCATGGGATAGGGAGTGAGGCGAGGATACATGTATGGAGCTATGCATCATTACATTGCATGCATGCTGACGACTGGGTATCCCTTGTGGATGAGACGGGTCGTCAGTCATCCTGCCTCCCCGGCCACTTGGGGTAGTGGTAGCAGGGTTGAGGGCGAGCATCGATGTGCGCGCTTCGGCCACTAGGGATGGTGGTAGTGGAGATGCGCACCGCCACCGAAAGCAGTGGTGTTAGCACTCTCCCACTATAGACGGTTGTTGTGTGACGTGTAGTTGTCCTGTGTGCGGAGCTCGTCTACTCATGGGTAGTGACGAGCGACCCAGCAGGGACCCCGGGAGTAGTTAGCTCTTACGCTTATATGCTACTCATTCATACTACCCAACCCGGCCACCGAGAGTAGTGGCCGAGTCGGGCTAGTTGTCATGCCGTGCCACCCGGCCATACCGGGTCGTGGTTGGTCGTCCGCAGACATGGCCATGCATATGCACGACGATATATATGTATGCATGTATTTGATATATGTTTTACATATGCCCGTGAGATCGCATTTGATTGAGCTATGATTGCTGCACATGCTCAGACATCATGATACATGCCATTTGCATGTTTATTTATCGCTATGTGTTGAGCATGATTCATGCGTTGATTCGCATCATTATATATGCATTTGATTAGCATCATGTCATTGTATGGTACGACCGGGTTGTTATTACAGTGATCATATATTGTTCATATGTTGGAGTATTGGTCGTATGGGATTGACTTGATACATTATATGGGTTATGTTATTGTATATCCGCCGATGATATAGCTTATGGTGTTGCGAGATCCGCACGCTTGGTACATTACTTCTGCTGGTTGATCAGTTTAGTATATACATTGAGTATGACTTTACTGTAGTTACTTGTTATTAGTTTTGGATATGACTGTATGTCTATTGGACTCATGCTGTATACCTGTAGATCTTCACATGTATACTTGTAGATCTATCTTTATATGTTGTTCATGCACTTTCTATATATTACCCCTGAGTTTATACTCACCACCCCTGGACCCTGGGTTTTCTGTCGCCCAAATAACAGGTAGAAGATTCCTTGGACGTTTGGAGCTCCGCCAGCTGATCCCATCTCACACTGGACGGATGGCTATGTTTTCCATATTGTTGTACTACTATGGATTGTTGTTTTGGGGGTTTTACGCCGTATTGTTTCCGTATCTGTGATATACGGATGTGTGGTATGTATTTGGTCTTTGATTCGATTTCTGTTATGATTCTTGTCGTGTCAAGTCACTCCGGAGTGCACAGTTGGTCTTTGTATCTTGTTGATCTGTTTGTATCGTTTCCGCTATATTTAGTATGTTTGATATGTTGATATCTGTGTATATCATATTGTTGTTGTGGGCCTACGGGCCTTGTATTAACCCGATATGTTGCCACGTACAGGGGAGATGCCGTCCGTTTGCTTTTCGGCACGGCATACTCTCGGGGCGTGACACCATCAATTCCAGCATCACAGTGATGGTGCAATCCTAACACCATCACTGTAAATTCCAGCACCACAGTGGTAGTACAATTTGCAATTTTAGTACCACAGTGGTACAGGTCTATTTGGCGGGAGGGATAAAAAGGGAATTAAATGTGTTATTTAGTAAATATAAAAATATAGGGCGTTGTTTGGGCAATTTTAAACTTCACGTGGGTTATTTGATAAATTATCGAAAAATTTTAGATCAAAACTAATATATGATCATCTAATATTCATTTATTTACTTTGAAAGCGTAGATAAGTTTTAATAGTCATTTATATATCCAAATTTAAAATTATATGAAAAAAATCTCATGGGGGTGATAAAACACTTAGAGGAGTAAAAAAAAAAAAACTAAATTTGAGTCTTAAATGGGACGAATATTCTAGAGGTCAACTTCTAAGTGTATATAATTATGTTTTGGATTTATACACAGTAGAGTAGATAAAGCAGGAAGAAGATAATCTATTTCTAAAATTAGTTGAGCTTCTAGATAACTTAGATTATACAAAAAATAAATAGAAAATGATAATTTTTAACTAAAATTGTTATATAATTAATTTTTAGTTGTTTGTTCATTTTAAAAGTATGAGGAGATTTTAAAAAACCTTCTACAATATATTTATATTTTCAAATTTAAACTCATGTACCAAATTTTAAAATTTTATGATGTAATTTATATGAGTTTCCTTTCTATTATTATTTTTTTTCAAACAAATTCATATAATATTCTTTGGAGGGCTAATTTAGAGGAGCATCCTTTTTTTGATGATCTTATAAAGTGCCTTGTAGGACAAAGCTAATGGCCCGTAAGAAATTTACTATATCTTATACGATTTGTATGAATTTAAATATATTATAAATTTTATTCGTCAGAATCTTCACGTTTCTAAGGATGGACTGTGACAGAAGAATAAATCCTTATTTGTTGTCTGAAGGATGATCACAATGACGGATCAACTTTACTAGATCTTCCACGAATCAAGATCCCGGATGCGCCTTGACGATTGCTGATCTCTCATTCTCTCCAATAGAACTGTGCACTTACAGTCTTTCCTTCAGCAGTCTTTCGACGTTGCTCACAGCCTCACACCACCATCCTTAATTCACCTCTTGCTCACTCTTGCTTTCCCCTCTTGCCTCTCTTTCACTCACATCACTTGGATGCTACCCTTTTATAGATGGGAGGGCTTAAGCACCAAGTGTCTGCATGTTGCTTGGCAACGTGCACATGATCAAATCTGTCAATATGAGATTCTCCATGAGATCTACCAACAAGATTGCTAAAATTCCTTCCATGGGCATAACTGAGTTAGTATTCAGACGGTAAAATTGTAATAGATAAAATTTGATTCCTAATGAGATTAATTATTTTGAGAATAAATGTAGAATATGGTAACAAAAAAAAAAAATTGGATTAACCCTTTAATTAATTGGGATTAATTAAAAAATTAATTGGGCTTAATTAGTGGGCTAATGGGTTAGTTATCTAGTTGGATTAATTGGGCTTGGCTGTATTGGGCTTGGGCTGGATTTGGGGTTTGGGCTGAAATTGGGCTTGAGCTAATTGGCTTGAACCGGCTGAGCTAAATCAATTGGAATGGGTTTGGTTAGGTTTGGACCGGTTCACCTGAACCAAGAATTGAACGGCATTTAAAACGCCAGAAATAGCCCAATCGCGACATTTCACTCGCGATCCCGTTTCTTTCCTTCTTCCCGTCGCCGTTTCTTCCGCTCCGTGCATTTTTCGTCGCCCGATCTCCGCTCGCCGGCGTCCTGAGGGAAGCAGCTCGACAACGTTGCAGCTAGCTGAAACTTTCCCTCTGGGGTCTCGACGGTCTTTTGCGCAGGCGGGTCGGCGGCGTTGCTATCGCGGCGGCGAGCTGCCAATCGAGGTAATCACCTTATCTAGGGTTCGATTTCCACCGTGGATTCTTAGATCTTGCTGTGGTTGATCGGATTCTGGTATTGTCGCAACAGATTGGATTTGTTTCCGGCGATCTGTGTTTTGCCGAGGGTGCCTTTAGCCGACTGTTTCTGAGAGTGCTGAGCTCGCGGTGAGTTTGGTTTGGTTTCGGTGAGCAAGGGATAGGGGCGGAGCAACATCGAAGGATCTACAGGGTTGGTGAGTTCAAATCTTTTTGTTTCGTTCCTGTGTTGTGGGAAATTTTCGGTGTATTTTGGGTTTCGATTGATTGGTTTCTTCAAGAGACCTAGCATTTGAAGGTTCCTGTTTTTGCTTTGACCGTTGTTGGCCGGTTTCTTTCATAGGTAGTGTAGATCACTGTGTGGAGAAGGGGCAATAGCAATTTCCGGTGAACAGGGGAGGTGGCTGCCGGTGGAGATCAAGGACCGGTAAGTTGGTTTACCTTTGTTGGTTTCCTATGGTAATTGCTGTATTGTTTGCGCGGTGCGAAATTCTGTGTGTTCATGTGTTGTCGATTGATGCATGAGTTGGGAAGTTCTAGTTGATGTGTTCTGATTGCTAGAAATATCAACTGTGATTGGAAGTTAATTTGTGATGGAGGAGTATTGTTGATTTGGTATAAATCTGTGTTGTTTGTGTAGATCTATGTTCTGCCGACGGGTTGTTTGGGTGTTGTTTCTGTGAGTGGATTGATTGCATTTGTGTATAGCTGTGAGTTGCTGTGGATGATGAAGTTACCATGGCAGTGAAGAAGGTAAGTGTGAATTGATTGGATGCAGTGATTTAGAGATTTAGGTCAGCTTGGATGGTTGTGAGTAGTGTTTAGATCCATATATTTCAATTGATCTATGTAGTGTATCGGATTGGGATAGTTGGAGTTAACACGTATTCGGAGGGGAATGCGAATATAGAAAGAATTATTATTTTGTTCGTATAATTATCGGAGACGTGTACTTAACCATGATTATTATTATTGTACAGGTTTGGGATACGAAGTGGGTCTGCGGCCGTGAGGATTAGTCGAGCTTTGTATCAGGTGGGTAATATCTACCTGGTCCGGTAGTTTGATCAATTCCAGTGCATGATCTTGGATTTATGTTTATACCTGTTTACCTTAAATCCACTCTTATTTAATCGTATGCTTGTACTGCCTTTGACCTTTGAGATATATACTCTGTTACTTCATTGATTATCTAGCACGGATAGGAACTATAAAACCCTATTATGTGTTAGCTGATAGATGTTTAGTAAGTACATGTGGTTAGGGTTATTTTTACGACCTCAGATTGGGTTACTGGGTTGCATCACTAGGTTAGGTGATGAGTCCAAATTATGAGGTCGGTCGTTGTATCGTATACATATCAGTGTGTTAGTTTGACGGATCTATTTATCTGTACATAGGTAAATAGGTTGTGATTACGGATTAGTCGTCCTTGCATGGTTGACTTTTGGTTGACTAGGTCTCCCCGTGAGTTAGGGAGTGTTGCGAGGATTTGTGTGTGAGTTATGCATCATTACATTTCATGCATCTTGTATTTGGAGTGCGCCTTGTGGTTGAGACGAGTCGTCAGTCATCCTGCCTCCCCGGCCACTCAGGGTAGTGGTTGCAGGGTTGAGGGCAGAGCATTGTTGTGCGTGCCGTTCTCGGCCACTATGGATGGTGGTAGCTGGAGATGCGCACTTGGCCACTGTGCGGAGTGGTAGTTAGCGCACTCACCCACTATAGACAGTGGTCGTGTGATGTCGATTGTCACAGGTGCGGTGCTCGTCTACTCATGGTAGTAGAGAGGCGGCTAGCGTGAGGACCCCGTGTGGGTAGCATATAGCTCTATGGCGGGCTAGCTCTCTTGTTTCATACTACCCAACTCGGTCACTCGAGAGTGGTGGCGGTAAGTCGGGATAGTTGTCATGTCTGCCACCTAGGCCACACGAAGTCGTGGTAGCGAGTTGGGTGTGCAGGCATGACCATGCATATGCATTGCAGATATATATGTATGCATGTATTTGATATATATTTTACATATGCCTTTGAGATGCTGCATTTGATTGAGCTATGATTGTTGCACATGCTTGTTCATCATGATACATGTCATTTGCATTTTATTTACTGCTATGTGTTGAGCATGATATATATGTTGATTGATTTATTATATGCATTTGATTAGCATCATGTCATTGGGTAGTACAGGACCGGGTTATTATTCTGGTGATCATATATTGTTATTCGTATGTTGGGGTATTAGTCGGTATAGGATTGACTTTACATATTATATGGGTTATGTTATTGTATATACATTCGGGATGATATAGCTTATGGTGTTATGCCGTCAGTGCGTTGGTATATTACTTCATGTTGATTGATCGTTTAGTATATACATTGAGTATGATTTTCTGTAGATACTTGTTATTAGATTTGGATATTTGTATGTCTATTGGACTCATCTTTGTATACATAGATCTTCACATGTATACTTGTAGATCTATCCTTATATGTTGTTCATGCACTTTCTATATATTACCCACGAGTTTATACTCACCACCCGGGACCACAGGCTTCACGTCGCCAGAATAACGGTAGAAGATTCCTTGGGCGTTGAGCTCGCGGTGATCCCATCTCACACCGGACGGATGGATATTTAATCCGCATTGTTGTATTTGTGTGGATTGTCGTTTTGTGGTTTTAGTCTGGATTGATTCCGTATTTGTGATATACGGACGTGTTGTATGTATTTGGCTTTCGATGTGGCTTCTATTATGTTTCTTGTTGTGTCAAGTCACTCGAGTACCGATTAGGTCATTGTATATTGTTTTATCATTGTATGTTTCATTGTGTTTGATATGTTGATATCTTTATATATTGTGTTGTTGTTGTGGGCCTATGGGCCTTGTATTAACCAGATATGTTGTCACGTACAGGGGAGATGTTGTTCGTTTATTTTTCGGCACGACATACTCTCAGGGCATGACAATTTTATTGGTATCAGAGCCCTAGGTTGCGAAGTCCATTTTTGGATTTTATTTCGTTTGGACATCGAGTTTTGCTTTACTCGGTTTTGGTTTTGTGAGTTCTGGATCGCATTTGCGGACATCTCAGAGCTACAAGGTTTTAGGTATGTTGGTGTTATTACATATCCTTCTATTAGTTATGCATTTAGTTGCTTATAACATGGATGACTTGTAGGATATTGGTTAGTATTAAATGGCAAGTGGTTTGAGTTTGACCACGGGAGCGATATGTTGAGGTTATTAGATATGTACTGCTATCGAAAGGTAATTACCTTTGAGAGCCCGTGATCTGAGTCGAGCGAGGATTAGGTAGTCACATCTCTTGTGGAGATCAAGGATTCTGATCCTAAGGTTTTCACTAATTATGTTAGTCAGATCATTACCCATGGGGTAATGGACAAGCGAGTATACTATTGCTGATGCAGATAGTAGAGGATTATTTTGGTGATATTCATAGGGATTTTGATCCCTGAGTTGGTCATGTTAGGTTGTATAACATTGGGAGTACTTTTAGAGTACTTGACTCGGGTTATACGAAGATAGTAGTATTAGTGAATACCATTATCTGGATTTAGCGGTGGTGGTGGAATATATAGGAAATAACCTCCGGGAAATAACACATCACTTGTGATGTTGTGAGAGAGTATTTTCCCACATCATTTTCTTTGACTCATTGTCAAGGAATTCTTGGGCTTTAGGTCGAGTGATCGTTTGGTGACGAAAGTACCATGCAGAGTCATTAGACTTGCAAGGGTTACACCCATTTAATAGCCCAAGAATGTGATTGGGTTGGTTTTGGCCGCCCATGGGTTATCGGTTGACATCTTGATCAGGATGTTTGGATCTCCTACCAGATCCTACCGGAAGTGCATAGACCAAGTCATATGTATAGAAATGACTCCGTAGCAAGTGTTTTAAGAGTTGGAGATTTGAAAAGCATATATTGCAAGTCAAATTATTGGAATTAGAAGTCTCAGAATGTTGGATAAAAAGGGGCAAGATTAAAGTCATGAGTCACGAGCGACTATTGGAGAGTTTTTCGATCATAGAAGACCGATTGCAGATTGTCAGCAGCTTCTCATGTTTTCAGCGAACTCAGAGGAAAGACTCCGAAAGGAGATTATGTGTGTGCAGTGCGGGTTACGACGAGACACAGAGCCAGATTATCCGATGGACCATTGTATCTGTTTCTACTATAAGTAGCCGATATCTACGAGGAGAGTATGTACTTTGAAGACTCAGTTGAAGACTATGGATGATGCTTTCGAGCGGATGATCCACAACCTTGAAAGCCGAGATCATGATAGAAGAATGGAATATCACATCAGCAGCGATTTACTACCTCAGATATAGTTAGAGCTCTTTGATACTTTCATCCGGAAGAAGTAAGTTACTCGTGATCGTGAAGACATCTCGTGAATACTCAGACGTTCAGACAACAACGGTTACTTATCCAGATGCCGGCAATTGTTACCTTCCCAGGCGGGATTATGATTTGTTCAGAGGAGAGAGAGTATACGACGATGGTCGTATCTATGTTGTATTCTTCAGACGCAACTATACCTTTCACAGAGTTGGAGCGTGCTACGATGTTGTGATTCTTGATATTATCTGCTAGGATGTGTACTCTTTGCGGTCTGTGATGTTTACTATCTCCATTGCGCTTGTTTTTTGGCCAGTAGCTTGATTTCAGTTCCTCCATGATAGTCTTTGCATCTACATGAGCTCAGCCATCCAGAACAGATGTTGGATAAGTTTACATGATTACTCGAGAAGAAGTATAGAAGACCGAAGGATAGGTCCTTCGGGGTATTTGTAACGACCGGGCCCCTATTGGCGGAATTCGACACATTGTCGACGATCACGTCCTGTTGGCCGTCGACCCTATTGATCGGCGACACGGCCTATTGTCGTTACTCACCTGGACTTTCCACCCCTGGAAGTGGGTTTTTGCCTTCCCCAGGATTCGAACTCTAGACCTCCAGGCTAAGTACTAAAGCTTATGAATCCTGGTAACCAAGTGATCCTGGGATCACTTGGTTACCAGGATTCATAAACTTTAGTACTTAGCCTGGAGGTCTAGAGTTCGAATCCTGGGGAAGTCAAAAATTTACTTACAGGGGTGGGAAGTCCAGGTGAGTAACGACGGGCCAATAGAGGCCAGGTTGTCGACCAATAGGGGTCACCGAATTCCGCCAATAGGGGCCCGGTCGTTACAATAAAAAACATACTACAGGTTATTCCCTGGTATAAGCATCTAAATGCATAACCAACATAACCGAGAGTATAAACCCTAAAGGTCACTCCAGTTGGTCGCCTCAGTGGACGACCCCTACTACAAGTCTGCACAGGTGTTATAACTATACTGTATACACCTACTGATCAAGTTTAGATAAATATCTAGTAAACCATAAGTTATCAGGAATTCTTACCTCGTGCTGCTTGGAGCTCAGGCCGCTGTCCACCAAGGATCACTTGGTTACTAGGATTCATAAACTTTAGTACTTAGCCTGGAGGTCTAGAGTTCGAATCCTGGGGAAGGCAAAAACCCACTTCCAGGGGTGGGAAGTCCAGGTGAGTAACGACGGGCCAACAGGGGCGACGGTCGTCGACCAATAGGGGTCGCCAAATTCCACCAATAGGGGCCGGGTCGTTACAATAAAAAGGCACCTTTTTAATGTATGGGGCCTATTGCATCGGCGACTTATTGTCGACGTCGCCGCCGTTGGCTCGTCGACTTATTGTCGACGACCCTATTGGCCGTCGTTACTCACTGATTCCACCACGAAGTGGGTTTTGCCTCGAGATTAGAACTGAACCTCGCAGCATTAAAGTTTATGAATCCTGGTAATCAAGTGATCCAAGGATCACTTGGTTACCATGATTCATAAACTTTAGTACTTAGCCTGGAGGTCTAGAGTTCGAATCCTGGGGAAGGCAAAAACCCACTTCCAGGGGTGGGAAGTCCAGGTGAGTAACGACGGGCCAATAGGGGCCAGGTCGTCGACCAATAGGGGTCGACGGGCCAACAGGGGCGACGGTCGTCGACCAATAAGGGTCGCCGAATTCCGCCAATAGGGGCCCGGTCGTTACAATAGTATTACTTTAGGTTATACTATTTGCAGATATATCGAGAGATACTGGTAGTTTACAGGTATCTTTGTCTAGAACATTCTTGGATAGGGTTCGAAGGGTTCCTATCGACTGGTGGTTGGTGATTTTCTCTACCGTCAGGTGAGATGTTGATCAACCATCAAGAAGTCAAGGGATACCCTTAGCCTTTGCTAGACATACCTTTACTATAGACATATCTTTACGGATAGTTGGATTGTTGGAGCGTTAGTATACTAGGACTCTTGGATGTACGTATAATCCGAGAGTATTCAGATGTAGTTACGGATGAACTCTCAGGCTGATCACTACATGGGCAAGTAGAATATGCGATTAAGGTGATTTCGGGAATAGTCCTGATATTGGGGACCTCATACCGGGAGATGATTTTATGGGTATCAGTGTTGCTAAACACTATGGGAGATTTATCTGCCTCAGTGTTTCTTCTTGAGAAGACTTGTAACTCTTTGTTAAAAGAGAGACAGACCTTTGAGGTTATGCATCGATTATCGATGATTTGAACGTAGTAGTTGAGAATGAGTACCCTTCGTTGTGGATAGAGGATCTGTTAGATCAACTAAATGACACCTGTGTATATCCTAGGGTTGGCCTACGACTGGAGGTTTGATATTGTAGTGACTTAGTGTCATACAATTATCATTGTCGATGTGATGATTAAGCTATCTGTAGCTTAGAGTAAAAGGGATACATGTGTGTAGAAGACAATATTTCATACTTGGTATGAATTTTAGGAGATGTTGATAATGTTGTTAGACTTATCGACGATTTAATCGTTCATGAACTTAAGGAATCAAGTACTCTTGGAGTATTTGAGATCGATTGTCATCATATCTGTGGAGGATATATTTATGGATATATTCTCAATCTTGAGGGAAGTTGTGGTTTCCCAAGATTGATTTGATATTTACCGTGGATGTGGATAGGATGTTCTTGCGATACTATACCGTCGACTTGTGGGACCAAGAAGGTGATGGAAATCACCTGGTCGGAAGTTTGTAAGCTAGGTTTTAGGGCCTAGAAGGTGGCTGACTTTTGTGTCAGTGTTAGTTAATCCGTCCGATATGGATGGAAGGGTATTATACGCAGATGCATCATTTCAGGGATTAGGAGTGATCCCGATGCAGTTGAATGAGACGTATATTATGTGTATGCTGGTTGAGAAACTAGCGAGATTAATCATTATAGTCTTCCAGTTACTTCAGTTCTGGGTGACATAGTGAATTTTGGACATTAGATTAATTTCTCTTGTGAGAATAAATCTTCGTCTTTGGGAAGGATAGTAGTTCCCAAAGTTGCATTCGCTTTAGGAAGAGTTGTTTCAGGAGACTCTTCATTCGAGAGTGATGATTTATTCGGAGTGTATTCGAAAATAGTGAGTATTGAGACGTTCATGTTAGTGGAACGATATATGGGACACGGTTGATTGCATCATAGTTGATGTTGGGTGTGCCAACAAGCAAAGGTGGAATATTAGTGACCTGTAGGGTTACATACCGTGATGAAGTGGGAGCTTAGTATGTTAGACTATATTGGGAGATTATCTAGAATTCGGAAAGGACTTGATCGGATTTGGGTAGTCGATGATCGATTAGCTAGGTCCGCTCATTTTCTTCCGAGCTGTAAGATGGACTCCGTTGGATCCCTTGATGGAATTATATTCATGGAGTAACCTTGAGTATCATTTCTGTTAGTGATTCATGATTCACCTTACGATTCTGGCAAAGTTTCCCATTGGGTACGGGTATAGAGCTCCACTCTGGTACGGTAATTGACCTCTTAATAGGTTGGCTGAGAGCGTATAAGAGCTGGAATATAATATTCGAGCTCAATACCCCACTTAGTCACTTGAGATGTGTGACTTTTCTCCGGATACTTGAGATGATTATATGGACATCTCATACTCGTACATGAGTCAAAAATTTGGGGACCAAATTTTTATAAGTGGGGGAGAATGTAGAATATGGTAACAAAAAAAAAATTGGATTAACCCTTTAATTAATTGGGATTAATTAAAAAATTAATTGGGCTTAATTAGTGGGCTAATGGGTTAGTTATCTAGTTGGATTAATTGGGCTTGGCTGTATTGGGCTTGGGCTGGATTTGGGGTTTGGGCTGAAATTGGGCTTGAGCTAATTGGCTTGAACCGGCTGAGCTAAATCAATTGGAATGGGTTTGGTTAGGTTTGGACCGGTTCACCTGAACCAAGAATTGAACGGCATTTAAAACGCCAGAAATAGCCCAATCGCGACATTTCACTCGCGATCCCGTTTCTTTCCTTCTTCCTGTCGCCGTTTCTTTCGCTCCGTGCATTTTTCGTCGCCCGATCTCCGCCGTCGGCGTCTGAGGGAAGCGGCTCGACACGCGTTGCGGCATGAAACTTTCCCTCTGAGGTCTCGGCGGTCTTTTCTGCGCGTAATCACCTTATCTAGGGTTCGATTTCCACCATGGATTCTTAGATCTTGCTGTGGTTGATCGGATTCTGGTATTGTCGCAACAGATTGGATTTGTTTTCGGTGATCTGTGTTTTGCCGAGGGTGCCTTTAGTCGACTGTTTCTGAGAGTGCTGAGCTCGCGGTGAGTTTGGTTTGGTTTCGGTGAGCAAGGGATAGGGGCGGAGCAACATCGAAGGATCTACAGGGTTGGTGAGTTCAAATCTTTTTGTTTCGTTCCTGTGTTGTGGGAAATTTTCGGTGTATTTTGGGTTTTGATTGATTGGTTTCTTCAAGAGACCTAGCTTTGATCGTATCTGGCATTTGAAGGTTCCTGTTTTTGCTTTGACCGTTGTTGGCCGGTTTCTTTCATAGGTAGTGTAGATCACTGTGTGGAGAAGGGGCAATAGCAATTTTCGGTGAACAGGGGAGGTGGTTGCCGGTGGAGATCAAGGACCGGTAAGTTGGTTTACCTTTGTTGGTTTCCTATGGTAATTGCTGTATTGGTTGTGTTGTGTTGTCGATTGATGCATGAGTTAGGAAGTTCTAGTTGATGTGTTCGATTACTAGAAATATCAAGCTGTGATTGGAAGTTAATTTGTGATGGAGGAGTATTGTTGATTTGATATAAATCTGTGTTGTTTGTGTAGATCTATGTTCTGCCGACGGGTTGTTTGGGTGTTGTTTCTGTGAGTGGATTGATTGCATTTGTGTATAGCTGTGAGTTGCTGTGGATGATGAAGTTACCATGGCAGTGAAGAAGGTAAGTGTGAATTGATTGGATGCAGTGATTTAGAGATTTAGGTCAGCTTGGATGGTTGTGAGTAGTGTTTAGATCCATATATTTCAATTGATCTATGTAGTGTATCGGATTGGGATAGTTGGAGTTAACACGTATTCGGAGGGGAATGCGAATATAGAAAGAATTATTATTTTGTTCGTATAATTATCGGAGACGTGTACTTAACCATGATTATTATTATTGTACAGGTTTGGGATACGAAGTGGGTATGCGGTCGTGAGGATTGGTCGAGCTTTGTATCAGGTGGGTAATATCTACCTGGTCCGGTAGTTTGATCAATTCCAGTGCATGATCTTGGATTTATGTTTATACCTGTTTACCTTAAATCCACTCTTATTTAATCGTATGCTTGTACTGCCTTTGACCTTTGAGATATATACTCTGTTACTTCATTGATTATCTAGCACGGATAGGAACTATAAAACCCTATTATGTGTTAGCTGATAGATGTTTAGTAAGTACATGTGGTTAGGGTTATTTTTGTGACCTCAGATTGGGTTACTGAGTTGCATCACTAGGTTAGGTGATGAGTCCAAATTATGAGGTCGGTCGTTGTATCGTATATATATCAGTGTGTTAGTTTGACGGATCTATTAATCTGTACATAGGTAAATAGGTTGTGATTACGGATTAGTCGTCCTTGCATGGTTGACTTTTGGTTGACTAGGTCTCCCCGTGAGTTAGGGAGTGTTGCGAGGATTTGTGTGTGAGCTATGCATCATTACATTTCATGCATGCTGACGACTGGGTCTGCCTTGTGGTTGAGACGAGTCGTCAGTCATCCTGCCTCCCCGGCCACTCGGGGTAGTGGTTGCAGGGTTGAGGGCAGAGCATTGTTGTGCGTGCCGTTCTCGGCCACTATGGATGGTGGTAGCTGGAGATGCGCACTTGGCCACTGTGCGGAGTGGTAGTTAGCGCACTCACCCACTATAGACAGTGGTCGTGTGATGTGCAGTTGTCCTGGGTGCGGTGCTCGTCTACTCATGGGTAGAGACGGAGCGGCTAGCAGCAGGGACCCCCGTGTGGGTAGCATATAGCTCTATGGCGGGCTAGCTACTGTTTCATACTACCTCGGTCACTCGAGTGGTGGTGGTGAGTCGGATAGTTGTCATGTCCCACCTAGGCCACCGGGTCGTGGTAGCGAGTTAGGTCTTGTGCAGCATGACCATGCATATGCATTGCAGATATATATGTATGCATGTATTTGATATATGTTTTATATATGCCTGTGAGATGCTGCATTTGATTGAGCTATGATTGTTGCACATGCTTGTTCATCATGATACATGTCATTTGCATTTTATTTACTGCTATGTGTTGAGCATGATACATATGTTGGTTCAGACTGTTATATGCATTTGATTAGCATCATGTCATTGGGTGGTACAGACCGGGTTGTTATTACAGGTGATCATATATTGTTCATATGTTGGGGTGTTGGTCAGGTATGGGATTGACTTTGCATATTATATGGGTTATGTTATTGTATATCTGTTCAGGATGATATAGCTTATGGTGTTGCAGACCGTCAGGTACGTTGGTATATTACTTCATGTTCAGTTGATCAGTTTAGTATATACATTGAGTATGATTTTACTGTAGATACTTGTTATTAGATTTGGATATGACTGTATGTCTATTGGACTCATGTTGTATACCTGTAGATCTTCACATGTATACTTGTAGATCTATCCTTATATGTTGTTCATGCACTTTCTATATATTACCCCTGAGTTTATACTCACCACCCCGGGACCCTGGGCTTCCTGTCGCCCAGATAACAGGTAGAAGATTCCTTGGACGTTCGGAGCTCCGCCAGCTGATCCCATCTCACACCGGACGGATGGATATTTAATCCGCATTGTGGTATTTGTGTGGATTGTCGTTTTATGATTTTAGCCGTATTGTTTCCGTATCTGTGATATACGGACGTGTTGTATATATTTGGCTTTCGATGTGGCTTCTATTATGTTTCTTGTTGTGTCAAGTCACTCCGGAGTACACAGTTGAGTCATTGTATATTTGTTTATCTGTTGTATATTTCCGCTGTGTTTGATATGTTGATATCTTTATATATTGTGTTGTTGTTGTGGGCCTACGGGCCTTGTATTAACCCGATATGTTGTCACGTACAGGGGAGATGCCGTCCGTTTGCTTTTCGGCACGGCATACTCCCGGGGCGTGACAATAAATATCCTCTCACTTAGAAGGTCACTCGATCATCGTGATTTATCCCTCTTCAGATGGAATCAATTTGAAAAGATGCTTGTGGTGAGAGTTATACCTTTTCACCATAAAAGATGGCTAAAATAGCTCAATATTTGAACTTCATTGCTACATTTCCCACACGGAATGTTTAAGAAGATTTGACCACACTTAGGGGCAAGATCAACCTAAGCTGGAATTTTAGTTGATCAACATAATTTTTTGTCTATTACGAGTAGAAGGTACTTTATACTCATCGAAAATAAAATCGAAAATTACACATTTATTTTAGAGAAGCGGAGGTTGCACTTATTTTGGAGAGAAAAGTGAAGATTGTCTTTTGCTGTAGTGAGCTCAGTCGTGACTTAGATAGGTGAGCTCAGTCATGACTTGGATGAGTGAGCTCAGTTATGACTTGGATGGGCGAGCTCGATCATGACTTCTATCTCAATTTGATTATTGACTTTGACCTTGCTACATGACTAGGGTATATTTCCTCCATATCACTTCCAAACCCTCATGTTCCGTCTATGATATTCACTTTCTATTCGTAACTTGATTGTTTAAGCTCATGAGGTAGGCATAGCCCCTTCTTTGGGCAGTTCAAGGTCGATCGATCGATGTAGAAGTAGAGACATTGTTGTATGTCGATGAATGTGGAGGCACTTACAAGGAGATAAAAGTGCCGATAAACTTTAATAATTTGCATGGGAATATTGATTTAGCCGCGAAGTTTGTGGGTTTCATGATTAAGGATTAAGGGTTAGTGAATATTTTTATTTTCAACGATGTATTAGCTTATTTATAGTTTGTATGTGTTTGTCGATGAAATTTGAAGTAGAAGAATTTATATCTCTTTACTTTTCGACATTCTTAGTTTGACACAGTAGTCCCTTTGTATGGAAGTTCAAGTATCCAACGAGATATTTCATACCGGCTGAAAATTAACTTTAAAATTTTACGTGGTAAGTACCTATGCAATTATCAACTGCGTCAATACATGAGAGCAGATCTACATCTATGCTTGTTGCAAAGGATGCTCGGTATGCATCCCCTTTGTTGGAAATTAAAGAGTCGATCGATGGATCTAAGGGACCTCGTATGAGAAGTTTCAGATACATTGTATTAATACTAAACATCATAATGTTTCTAATTTTGCAAATTTTGTTACCCATGTCAATTTTGATGAATAACAATAATAATAACATCAATTAAGTTTTTATCCCATTAAGTGAAACGATTATATAGGCTATATTTTGTAAAGAATAATCAACCTTGTAATGTAATCAAGATTATATTACAAAATAGATTAACTTGTTTGACAATATTTTAAAGATGTAATGTAATGTAATCGGATTACAAATTAAAGATGAGACAAGATTCGTAATCTAAAAAAATTATATAATTCGATTATATTATAGATTCAATATTTATCATGACAAATATATCATTATTTTATTTTTACAAATACAACGAGGGACGGCGACCGATGATCGATGACCAACGACCGACCGTCGATCGGCCGACGATCGATCGGCGACCGGTCGATGGCCGACGACCGATAACCGGAGACCAGTGGCCGGCGATTGACGGACGTCGGTCCGCGGCCACCGATGGTCGGTGATCGATGACCGGCGATCGACCGACGATGGATGGTCGACGGTCGACCGACGATCGACGATCGACTACTAGCTATCAATGGTCGGTCGACGACCGACGATCGACGCCCGACCGACGACCGTGGCTATCGGAGGCCGACGACGAACAATTGAGTACCGATGATGACGATGACGGTCACAGGGAATCAACTAAGATTTTGATTACATTCAGACAAAATTATAAGGGTATTTTTGTTATTTTATAATAATATGAATTATATTCCTAATAGACACCAAACAAAAGAATATAATCAAACTTGATTATATTACCTCGTATCAAACGGGGCCATAAAATTTTTTAAACCGTCAATACTGTGAGAAAAAAAGGATTTTAGAGATGAAGAAATAGATTTTATCTAGATTATAGATTGATTTATCATAGAATTATTAATCTGTTTCACTTTAATGAAAAATAATATTTGAAATGTAATTTAAGATTGAATTTGAGAGGAAATTGCATTTAAACTTTTATAAAGAAGAATAAATACAAATTATAAATGACATTGGAGACCATATGATTTTCCTCAAAAAAATCTATTTAAAATTTGAGACAAAAAAAATCCATTTCAAATTTATATAAATTAAAGATAAATTTACTATGAATTACAAATTATTTCATTTTAAAAAATATATATATAAATATTTAAAAAAATTAAGATGAAATATAAAATGAATTTGAGATAGAAAATAGTAGGAAACCAATAATTTTTCTCCCTAGATAGAAAATAGTAGGAAACCAATTATTTTTCTTCCAAACTTATTAATTTTTTTCTATTTATTTTCCCTTGAACCCACTTCCCCACTCCCTTCCCTCTTTTGGGGTCGTTGCATTGCTAAAAGGGTGAGTAACTATTTATGATTCGTTGTGCTCATTTATAAAATATTAATGCAAAGTGAAAATAAAAACAAAACAATAAGAAAAATATAAACATAAATAGATTGATATTTTTATATGGTTTGGAACTTTCGATTCTTACTCCATGATTTAGTCCTAGCATAACTATTACCATTGTACTTTCTTCTTCTCGAACACTTTCCAAAAGTAGAGAAACCTTTTACAACATCTATTTTTTACAAACAAATACAACTAAATATAATAGAGAAAATAAAATGTAAAGTAAATAATAATTTACATAAATCACTTGCTTTAGTCGCTTTATAATCATTTTGGATAGCCTTAAGAAGTCTAATAAATGTAGTAGCACCATCCTCAAAAACCTTCAAAATTCAACTTCTTTAAACATCCTTGAAGTTCTCTTTTATAAGTTATAGAGCAAGATTGATTTCCATCTGACAATTTGACGGGTAGAAACCATCGATCAATTAATCTACTATAGATTTAAACATTGCACTTACAGAATGACTCTCCTAACTCAACTTTAATAAACATCAAATGATTGATAATTACTATCAATCAATTGATTCCTAAATAGCAATTGACTATCGTACCTTTGGTATGTTGCTACAGTGATGATATCAGTCGATTGCTTCTTTCCATCAATTGATTGATGAGATAATCAGTCAAGTTGAATAGTTAAGCTCCAAACTATCTCTTCGCTTGAATAGTAATATCAGTCGATTGCTACTCATAATAGTCAACTGATTATTATCAATTAAGTTGAACAACTGAATTCCAAACTCTCTGTTTGCTCGAACAATAGCATCGGTCAACTATTAATCCCAATAGTGGATTGATCAAACTCAAAACCTCCGTAAACCTCTTCAAATCCTTAATTTCAAAGTTTACTATTTATCAATCGATTGCTACTCTATAGAAGTTGAATGCTACTATTATTTTAGCTTTTTAAGCTTGAAATTTTATTTTACCTAGTATTCGATTGACCTTAACCAATTAGAACTTCGTTTGCTTAGCATCCAGTCATTTTTGACTTGCTAAAACTTCACTCATCTAGTATCCATTCAATTTGACCTATCAGAACTTCACTTGCTAACATCCGATTAACTTTTACCTACTACAACTTCACTTGTCTAGTATTCAGTCAATCTTGATCTATCAAGATTTTACCCTTGCCAAACATCTATTGTTCCTTGATCTTTTTGAACTTTACTTCTCACGCCAAATATTCGGTCAACATTAACCCATCAGGTCTTTACCATTATCAAACATCTGATCCTTCTTAATCCGTTTGGACATTGTTTCTTGTGTCAAATACCCGATCAATCTTAACCATTGAGACTTCATCATTACCAAACATGTCGTTCTCATTAATCCGTTTGGACTTCACATCTCATGCCTAACATCTAGTCCTTACTGATTTATTAGGGCTTTCATCTATGACTTGTTAGAACTTACATTCGCATGTCAACATTTGGTCCTCAATGACCTGTAAGACTTTTGTCACTTATCAATGTCTGATCCTTCACGATCCACTTGGATTTCTCTTCTCATCTTGTGCCAAATATTTGATTCTTTATGAACCACTTGAATTTTACTTCTCTCATGCTAAGTATTCGATCTTTCTAGAAAGCAAGCTAGAAAGCATAAATTTAATTGTTAAGCTCACTCAAGTGAATATTTGTTGTAGAGACTTTAACCGAAAGGAGAGTCCCGAGGATCCCTTATTAGATGGCTCAAGTAGCAGAGAGTTCCTTCTTCACCTAATCCTTTTCCAGAGGGGATGAGTCAATAGGATGAGCGATAGGTCGCTACTCTCATGTCTTTTCAGCTAACCAGTAAAAATGAAACTTCTTCCCTGATTGGATAATCACCCGTCAATTGCTTTAAAGAGTTTGAGTGGGAAAGCTACTTTGGCCACCTCTTTGTTTTGTTCTTGATTACATTCCCCACTCAATCCCTTTCTCCAATGGCCGACAACTCATTTGTTGCACATCGTCTATCTTAGGTGAGGTCTATCCGAACCATTCCTTTAAGTCGAGTCTATTTGTCATCTTTCCACAAACTCATTTCATATTATCTTCACTCTAATGCTCACACAAAGAACTATAGTTTATACTCTATATATCGTGATAAGTAGACGAGATGTCATAGTCAAGTACTCGAGTTAGGAAGACAAGTGAAACATACTCGTGAGAGTTTCCTTCAAAAAGTAGATTAGTAGGGAACCGATCGTGGGATTCATCTACATGTCAAAGGTTTGAATCTATAGCTACGGTAGATCAAGCTAAGTCCTCGACACTCGTACCAAGTGTCATGATCTACTTAAACTTTTCCACTTGTGAATTGTCAATTGGATTTTCGATTGTCAAGTGTCTAATCAATCATAATCCATTCAAATTTCTTATTCAACCATTAAAATAAACTACGCAATAATCTCTCTCTTTCAATAATATTTCATTTACACTAAGTTTGGTCACCATTAACCAATAATCTTCCCTAAAGAGTATTATTTGGTCATTATCACATATTGCTCAAATATTAAAATTCAATTTGAACTTGGTCAACTATGATCGAGGTCAATTGCACTAACAATCTCTTATTTTTTTTAATATTTATCAACATATTTGAGTTTCTTATATATCCTATTGATCAGGTGAAAGCATAATGAAGATTTTCTAATTCAAATTTTTCATTCTTTTTATTTGGTATATATAAACAAGTCTTTCTAAAATTCAACTCTTTTCTCATTCATCAACACTTAAATTCTTTTATTTTTTCCCCTTTCATTCTTAACCTTTGCCAACTCCTTAATGGAGTTTTTCTATCTTCCATTTTTTTTCCAAGGCTCAATCTTGAACATACCGTCTTACATATCTTCCTTTTTAAGTCTTACATATCTTCCTTTTTAAGTTAATCTTCTTCTTATAAATCATTTCAAATGCTTTCAAGGAGAACCTCCCTCTTATTCCCTCGGACTAAAACAGCGTAGATACTATTATAAGTGAACATGATTCGAATCTCAATGTGAGTCTAAAATTTTCATCCGAACTCAAAAGTCCTTTGATATTTTTGCTCAACGAGTCAAAGGATATAGCCCCTCTCCTCCTCCTGTGATTTACCTTTCTTCATCGTCACTGTGGGACCGACGATGAAAAATATTGGAATGAATATAATCGTCTTTTACTGTTACAAAGAGAACCTCTCCTCTCAAAGTATATTTTCCTCAATTATTACACCAGTAATATTTTAAAATTTCTAAATCTTTAGAAATATCTAAATTCTAAATTGTAAAATTAATAGTTTATTCTTTCATCTTTAAAGATTAAAATGGTCAATATAATGATTTTTATCGATTTATTTTAAGATCATTATGTGAAAGATAAATTATAAAAAATTCTATGAATTTTAATATGGTGACCAAAGATAACCTTGAGAAAGAGAAACTAGAGCCTCCATCTTGAACCAAAAGAATTTTTTTTTAAATTTATAAAGAAAGGAATTTAATTTTTATTAAAAAATAAATTTTTTATCTATAAAAAAGTCATTTATATTATTTCGCATAGGACCTTAAAAATCGAAGACTGACTTTGATAATGGCCAAAATATACAGAAATTATTTGAATTCAAAAAAAAAATTTACATCTTCATATTATTTTTATAAACGCTGTCATATTTACAAGATACACTCGGATTAATCGTCCTCCACGCATAAACCCAGCTCGGTTGCAGACACTGTGTAGAAGAGAGGAATGCGTTGACCACACGGACAAAGTCAAAGATCTAGAATTCAACGCCAAACTGAATCAGACGCCGAGTCAAAAGGAGAAATAAAAACATGCATCACATAACATCGCATGTGGGCCCATCCGAGCTGCTTCCATTATTGACTTTTTTTGACTTTGCCCGTCAGCGTGCCTAGCCAGGTACACACCGAACTCCTCATCCGATTACGTGTATAAAGGAATGCTCCATCTGATCTTCATCCAATTAACGAAAAGAGAAGCAATATATTACTATAATGACGTTTCCTCTCGTCGCCTACTGCGTTGCACTGCCATGGCCGGTGGTGCTGCTGGTCAAGACCCTCGCGAGCATCCGCTCCTTCCTCGTCGCCGCCCTCGCCGGAAAAACCCACAACTCTCCTCCTCCTCCTCCTCCTTCTACTCCGCCGCAGCCTCCGTCGCTTGTCATGGCCCGACTCCCGGTGGTCCGACTCCAGGCCTCCGCCGCCGGAGACGCCTGCGCCATCTGCCTGGAGAGGCTGCTGCCGGGGGACGAGGTCCGGCTGCTCGCCAACTGCCGCCACGCCTTCCACCGCGCCTGCACGGACCGCTGGGTCGCCAAGGGCCAGGCCCGGTACTGCCCGCTGTGCCGGTCCGACATTTTGCCCCTCAGGCCCCCCGGCTCCATGCACCAGCGCGATCGCCGGTGGTTGGAACGTTAACGTACGTGCAAGTCGAGATATACACGCAAATGAAGGGATGGAGACATGTGTGCATGCATGGCGATATGCACGCAGTTAGTTGAAGTGTCTTCCTTAATTACAAGAGCGAAATCACGCTATTGTGGTTATACGTCAACAAGCTGCTGCTGATAGAGCAATAATGGTAGAGGCTTCTGGACACTTACCTTTAGATTTTTTTTAAAAAAAATAATTTGTGTGGAATTTTATGCAAAATAAATGCTATTTGTTGCATTTAATAAATAAAATTAAGTAAATAAATAAATGAGAGTGGTTGGAAACTGTGGCCTTAGCTCGTAGTTAATTGACTATTTAAGTCCTAAAGTTCTCTTAAACTAAGGATGATCTTGTACACGTAAGTTAATGATGGACCTAATTGAAGATATGTTTTAGAGCCTATATAAGTAGGCTGTGACTTAAGACAAGAGAGATTTTTTTAGATAACCCGAGACATCATTCTCCCTTTTGTGATAGCCTTCACGTGCACGTTCAATTCGCCGTGAATAACCTATGCTTGGAAGTATCTATGATTCCGTTGTTGTATCCTGAGAAACAGACGTCCATCGAACTTCAAAAACACTGCTTGAGGGGATGAATTTGTTTTAAAGAAGCTATATAAAACACATGCCTCAATATTTCACTAGGCAATCTGCTTGCTAAGATTTTTTGACTCAGCAGTCGACTTTCTTCGCTTTCCCAACTCGACAGTCGGTCTGCTTCCTGACTTGGCAGTCGACTCGATTTGCTTTCCCGAGACTCAACAACTTGCTAGGAAGCCTTCCCAACTTGGTAGACTCCCTGACTCGGTAGCTAGCTTGCTTCTCGACTCGACAACCAGCTCAGAGCCTCCTCAATTCGACAACCATCATGACTCGGCAACCATCTCGAATTGGCAACTTCCTTGACTCGATAGTTTGCCTGCTTCCTGACTCAGCAGCCATCCTGATCAATTGGCAGCCTCCCTGACTTGGCAGTCTGCTTGCTTCTCGACTCGACAACCTGCTCAGCAACCTCCTTGACTTGATAGCCTTCTTGATTCAGCATAGTGATGCAGTTGCATCCATCACAACACGATATGCTCGTGCCTCTTAATACGAGTGTGAGTAATTCTGAACTAAAATAGGGCATAATGGAGCTCTAATAGGTCATGCACGAGGATGGCTACAATGAAGACAACATACCAGTTGAAGAAGCTATGATATATCGGTTGAAGGAGACAATACCATCCATGATGAAGATGACATAATAGTTGAAGAATACATGAGCATCTACGATGAGGATGAGGTACTTTATGGAGATGACCGCGAGATGTTGACTACTCAAAAGAATCTTCTCCTCCCTAAGATTGAAGCGATAGGCGCATGCTACATATTATTGAACCCACATTGATACCATGATCGCAAAATTATCTACGATAGTTGGAAGAATACTTATGTCGAAGGTCAGAAGATTGAATTAGCATCCCAGCAAGATAATCCCACCCTTATTTTGTTATCTTCCTCTCCTCTCCTTTCTATGTCTAAGCAACATATGATGAAGTTCGTAGATCGAGGATACACCCAAGAGAGTATGATTCCTTATGCCAAAAAGGGAGATAGCATTGGTTCGAACTTGAGGTCGAGTTCTTTTCAACTCTGGATGACTGATGCAGGCGCATCCAGTAGCCACTTGATCGATTCTTATCATAAGATGCGATCCCGTCCTCTTCTAAATCATGACGAGAAGAAATTGAACCTCAAAATAAAGATTTCAATGCTTTCATGACCCCCTGACATGGATATCCTTCATTTTGGATCAGAACAAAGCATAAAGGAGTTCCTAAAGGCTACGACAGTCTACCCCGTGGTCACCACCACAGGTATGGATCATTCCATTGCTTGACATGAGACCTCCAGCATGGACCATGGTCTGTCTGTGTTCCCCACTACCAGTCAACGGTCGTGGTTCCCACCACGACTTGACCGTAGACCAGTCAATGGTCATGGTTCCCACCACGACTTGACCGTAGACTAGACCACGACCATGGCACGTTGCCGCAATTATTTAATATTTTATTAATATTTTTATTATTAATTTTATTTAGTTCGAATTTTCTATTTAATTTTAAAATTTTAGTTTTAAAATTTTTATATTTACTTTTCTGGTTGGTTAAGAAATTTTTATTTAAATTTATTTATTTTTTTAGCTTTCTTATTTGTTAAGAAATTTTTATTTAAGTTTGTTTAGTTTTTTTAGTTTTCTTACTAGTTAAGAAATTTTCTCTTTCCCTAGGCTATTTAAAAATGGATTTAGGCTCTTGTAATGTATAGATTAGTTTTTTTATTAATAAAATTTATTTTGATTTCGTTTAAACATAGAGGCAGATCCTCTTTTATAAGCGAATTCCCCCTCTCCTTCGATTATCTCTGCCCCCTCTATCCTAATCTCATGTATGGAAGGTTTTTAGCCTCATCTCATTGCTCCGTCTGTGTCACATACTCCTTGACTCATCCATATGCTTGCATCTCAACTCGACAGTCTGTCCATCGAGAAAAATTGACTTGACAATTTATTTGTCTCAACAGTCTACTCACCATAATCGAGAAGGAAGTCATCTTAATAGATAAGTCCCAATTTAATTTAACTTTTAACTTAAATTTAGATTCTTCCCTGTATCTCTAGCAAATCCTTGACTAATAGAAACATCTTACAATCTCATTTTTACACAACAATATAAGCTAAACACAAATATACAAATGATATTTAGAAAAAAAAATGAAATAAATAAGTTTATACAAAAACTTAGTTTTGATTGTGTTATAATAGCTTTAAGTTACTTTGGATTTACCTTTTGAATGTTTGAAATGCAACAATAGTTCTCCTCAAGAACTTAAAATTTTTGGCTTAAAAAATCTCTATGAAACTCTTCTTTATAGGTCAAAAGTCATAGTTGATTTTCGTTTAACAATTGACTGTTAGTGTTCATCAGTTGATTGTTCAACTATATATCCGAATGTTATATTTGTAGAATGACTCTTCCAGTTTAGCTTTGACCATATCAGTCGACTGCTCATTATTATCAGTTGATTGATACCTAAACAGTTGAGTCCCGCAATTGAGTTCTGAACTTTCTATTTGCTTGAACAGTGATATCAATTGATTGCTATTATCTAACAATCTATTGATGATGATTAGTTGAGTTGGACAACTGACTTCTAAACTCTTTGTTACTCGAACAGTAATATCATTCAACCACTCCTCTCTAACAATCAACTGACGATAATTATTTGAATTGAATAGCCGAGTTTCATACTCTATGTTCATTTGAACAGTAACATCAGCTAAGTGCACCACTTGACGGATGCATCAATTGATTGTTAATACCTAGTAGTCTATTGATACACTTATTTTAGTTTTTTTTTTTCAAGATTGAAATCTCACTTTGCTAAGTATCTAGCTAGTTGACTATTATTAATTTTCTAGGACTTCTCATTTTTAGCATTCGATTATTCTTGACCTACTAATATTTCAGTCGCCTAGCATCTAGTCAATCTTAGTCTGCAAGGACATTATCATTGCCAAACATCTTATCCTCTTGATCTATTTGGACTTCTCTTCTCATTCTAAGCATCCGATCAATCTTGACTTGTCAGAACTTTATCTTTGGTAAATATTCAATCCTCTTTGACCTATTTAGACTTCCTGTCTTACGGCTACATTTGATCATTTTTAATCTGTTAGCATTTTCATCCATATGTCTAACATTTAATTCTCCATAACCTGTTGGACTTCTATCACATGTCAAATGTTCGATCCTCTTAGACTTATTTTCTCGTCTTGTGCTAAGTGTGTGGTCGTCAATGATCCATTTGAGCTTCACTTTTTATCTTGCGCTAAGTGTTCAATCATCCATGATACATTTGATATTCACCATTCATGCCACATGGCTAGTGGTATCCTTAACCCACTTGAACTTCTCGCTCAATCAATGATCTTCTTTTGGCAATTTACCAAAGGGCGCACCTCAAGTTTGGAATTTCCCAAACACAGTCTCATAGTTTCATATTTACCAAAGGGCGCACCTAATTCCTTTTTTACCCCTCCCGCCAAACGTAGATATCAAGCTGGCTGAAAGAAAAGTGGTGCTGAAAATTTAAATCTTATGTCCATTGTATTCCTGGGAATATAATTTTCAGCACCACCTTTTTTGGTCAATTGATATTGTACATGGTGCTGGAAATTTAAATCTCAGCACCAATGTATTCTTGGGAATAAAATTCCCAACACCACTGTATTCCTAGGAATAAAATTTTCAGCACCATCTTTTTTCTAGGGTAGTTTGATATTGTATGTGGTGCTACGAATTTAAATCTCAGGACCACTATGTTCCTGGGAATTTAAATCCCATGACCACTGTGTTATTGGGAATATAATTCTCAACACCATATTTTTTCTAGTAGAGCTTGATATTGTACGTGGTGTTGGAAATTCAAATTCCAGGATCACTGTGTTCCTGGAAATATAATTCTCAACATCACCTTTTTTCGGCCAGCTTGATATCCACGTTTAGTGGGAGGGGTAAAAAAGGAATGAGGTGCATCCTTTGGTAAATATGAAACTATGAGACTGTGTTTGGACAATTCTAAACTTGAGGTGCGTCCTTTGATAAATTGCCGATTTTTTTTCCAACAATCTTCCCTTTCACTGAGCATCTTGTTCAAAGATTAAACTGAATTTGATCACCCTTATCAATAGTATTCTTTTTGAGATTATCACTCAATTATCAATACATATCACTCAAACATCAAAATTCAACTCGAACTTAAAATTTTTGACTATAGATCAATTGCACTCTTTGATATATTTTATTATTTATATGAATGATATTTTAATAATTGTCAACTATGAAGACATCGCAATTCGATTTGGCCTTCTTAAGAAAGAATTTTTTATTTGAGATTTCAATAATTCTTTTTTTTTCTACATCATCCTCCTCCCTTGCCTTGTTATATGTCATGGTTAAACGAGTCGACATTGTCTTCGCCATAATAGTGTTTATTAATTTATGTGTATTTCCACTGAATAAAATTGAAAACACTCGAAAGAAATTCTTGCTACTTCAAAGACACTATTATACATTATTTTCCTTCATATCGCAAGAATTATTATATGCATACAATGGTGCAAATTATTAATTTGTTAGATGGAATCTTATTTATATCTCGTTTCATCGATCCTTTGTTTTTGAACAACATTTTTCTAGAAAACATATATCTAAATTTAATATGATAATATTAGAATAACATATCTTGCAACTTAAATAATATGAATCTCAAAAAAGAAAAAAAATTATTTGTTTACCACAGCAATCTCCGCATGAAGAGACCAGTTTGAAGGGGTTTAAACAAATCAATGAATCATGTGCCTCACGTTGGTGCAAAAAGTTTATCAGTGAATCCTTAGCGCTCTCGCTTATGCATGTTTAATGGACCTGTCACGCCCCGAGAGCATGCCGAGTTGAAAATCAAACGGACGGTATCTCCCCTGTACGTGGCAACATTTCGGGTTAATACAAGGCCCGTAGGCCCACAATAACAACAATATATATATGTATGAAAACAAAAACTACACAAGACACAGCGGAAACATACTACAACAATAGGATATCAATCCCACACATGCATACCGGTATGACTAACACAACACAGAACCTCGACAAAATCCGAATATACAATATGTACATCAAGAAAACTCCAAATACAATACACGGCGGACAGCAGGCCCAAAATAAAACATGGGAGCCTCGTGAGATGAGATGACGTCAGCCGGCGGTGCTCCAAGCTGTCACGAAGTCTTCTACCTGTTACCTGGGCGACAGAAAACCCAGGGTCCGCGGGGGGTGGTGAGTAAAACTCAGCAGGTAATAGAAAACATGTATATATGTAATATCACATGTATTTCGACAACATAATCTAGATGTACAACGGATATATCAGCATAGTATATAAATACAAGCATATACCGTCTAACTGAAAAGAATAACATAAAATGCAGACGTACCTGAAGTCTGCTGCGCTACTCTAATCCAACCTGAACATATATCAAACATATATATAACAGGAAGAGTAATACCAACACATAATCTACTCATGCTACAGGCCAAGGTATCTATGGTCTATCCAACCCATACTAATATCCGACACACTGTATAACATATGCAAGAAACATGCATGAATATGATGTACTGATCAAATCACAACATAATACAATCAAATGCAACATCACAATAAGCATATATATATAGACTGTATCTATATATGTATACTAATCACAATCATCCATATATATATATACATGCATATATGTATATATATGGCAATATGCAAAAATGCCATCAGTCGGCAATGCAGCATGCATGGTCATGTCGGCTCACCCTAAAGCTACCACGACCCCAGTGTGGCCTCGGTGGCTCGAGCATGACAACTGTCCCAACTCAACACCAACCACTACTCTCGAGTGGCCGAGTGGGCAGTATGATCGAGTAGCATATAAGCGTAAAGAGCAAGCTACACGATGGGGGTCCCTGCTGTTGGTCACTCCGACAGTCACTACCCATGAGTGGTCGAGTACCACACACGCAGGACTACGACACGCAAATCCAACTACCACCGTCTATAGTGGTAGAGTGCGGCACCTCAATGCTCTGCCCTCACCTGCATTACTCCTCCTATGAGTAACCGTGAAGCGAGATGAGCGACCCTCTCAACCACAAGGGAGGCCTCGTCTGTCGACGTGCATGTAAATGCATGAATGCAATGTCTCACATACAGACATCCACCATAGACTCTCTATCCTGTAGAGAGTCATACCAATCTACTCGACGCACTCTCTATCCTGTAGAGAGTCATACCAATCTACTCGACGCACTCTCTATCCTGTAGAGAGTCGTACTCATCTGATTATAACAAGCTAGGACCACCGGTCCGTAGCGATACCCTAAGTATAATTCCTCTGACCATTTACACAACACATGTTCGGTGGTAACATACAACCTAAGGGCACTAGAACTAACCCTAGGTTAAAGTCATTATCTACCTACGGATGACCTTTTTGCCCAATATACCATCAGGTTGTCATCCGGGCTTTACCATTTGCACTTAACTTAAACAAATTCTAAGTTACTTGCATCACCTATATGCATAACTCCTAATCATGGTAAAATAAACATGATATCAGCAATAGAGTTAATAGCCAACGGAAAAGAATCAAGCATACGATAAAAAGAACAGGGTCAAGGTAATATGAACACCTAGCATGCTCATATCAATGACTAAATCTGAATGAAATACAACTACCCGGACCAGGTAGGAAATTACCCACCTGCTTGTAGAGTATCCAATAAATCTCCACGTCCAAGAGTTTCTCACAATTTAAAATCCTACAAGAAAGAGCAAGGAACATATCTATGTTCTTTATAAGTCCAACAGTGCTATGAAATCCCTATCGATTCCCTTACACTACTTAATCAACCCAGAAGTGCATATACGACAACATGCATAACTTATCCAGATATGAACTTACCAAGCTTAACTTCTTTGCACATCTTCTTGATCTCATCAGATCTACTCAACTGCCTCTCAATAATATGATAGAGCCTTCTTGGTGCATATAGTCTCCGGGGATCTCCTAGCATAGCATCCTCTGATATGCATGTATCGACCATGCATCTTAGACATAACAAGCATGGTAAACTGTGCAAAGAAAATCATACCAGTCTCTAAGAGTTGAGTCCTCAATTTACCAGAAAAGAGACTTGAATATCTCTTCCAGAGGTGTTGTTGTCCGAGGCAAGAAATCATCCTGGAGAACAACTGAATCGATAACATCTACATATTCAACAACCAAATTAAGTGAGACACATCTTACAGGGGCAATAGCTAAACACCTATTCTTATTCCTCTCCACATTCCCTAACCTGTCAAGATCATGAACAGCCACCATCGCTAGCAGCGCAGCAACACCAGATCCCAAAGAATAACCAGCAAATGTACACGGGATTCATCTCCAACAAGTCCTTCAAACTTTGCACTCCTCATCAAAGACCCAAATTGCAGCTTGAAGAAAACTGGCAGCGACAAAGAGGCCGACAATCGACGGAATAAGCGGCGGTAGGGATCCATTCATGGCGAAGGCAGTTGATAGAAATTCGTCGGGCGCCCTAGGACTGCAAGGAACACCATAACGCTGGGATCTTGCTACCGGACGAGATGGGGAAGGCGGCGGTGGGCTGCCTCGGGCGTCGACGGTGGCAGATCGCCCACTGTTACAGTCAATCGTCAGGAAGAGTCGCGCAATCAGGCGATGGAGAGACGCAGCAGTGAAGAAACGAGCGATGCTCGTGAGATCGGGAGAAGATACAGCCATGGCGATTTGGATCGGAGAAAGGAAACAGACGCGATCGACTACCTTGAGCTCGCGGTGGCGAGGTAGGGTGCACGACGGGTGGCTCGAGGAAATAGCCATCGGCGGCGGCAACAGATCTCTCGCGGTGGCGGCGAGCGGCGCAACGAGCGGCGTGGAGGCGACAGTGAATCGGTCGCTCAGCAACAACGATGGAGAGGGGAAAGCGGCGATTCGAGTCGGTGATGACGGCCAGGCGGTTGGCGAGGAAGGCGAGCGCGATAACGGCGGACGGCAAGCGTGGCGCTACCCTGCGCGTGGCCGGGCTTAGGGGGCGCCCGATCGAAGAGCCAGGAGAAGCCTTGTAGCGTGGATGAGGTAAAGGAGAAAAGTCGCGATGAAGATCAGAATTGGGGAAGAAGGATCGGCGGAGAAAAATAGAAGAAGCGGCTTGAGAAAGAAACGGAAATATTTGGTCTAATTAACCATTTAATACCTCGTAAAAGATAGCCTAAACAGGCTTTATAAAAGCCTGTTCATTTTATCCCCATGAAATATCCATAAAACACCCGTTTAAATCCAGAAAAATTTCTAAAAATTCCTGAAAAATTTTATAGGGTATTTTCCCAATTATCCAATGTTTTATTTTATTTTGTTTTTTTTTCTGGGGTATTTTACATTCTCCCCCACTTATAAAAATTTGGTCACCAAATTTCGTACTAACATGCAAAAATTACTTCAAGCAAGTTTCCGACAGGACCACATACCTTCCTCATGTGAATAGATGAGGATATCGAGCTCGGATAGTAACTTTCAGCTCCCACATAGTCTTCTCATCAATATGATGCTATCATCCAACCTTTACGAGTCGGATAGTCTTCGTCCCACTACTGTCGCTCCTAGCGACCCAGGCTCCACCCTGGAATCACCTCGTAAGTCACATTAGATTGAGGTAGAATTTGGAACCTTTTTCATAACATAATCAACATGCGACACGTATTTCCTCAGTATAACAACAGGAAATACGTGGTGAGCACCCGCAAATGTCGGAGGTAAAGCCAACCGATAAGCTACACCTCCATAATCCACGACACAAGATCTGAATAGATCCTCCAACGTTTGAATGTCATGCTCATACAGTCCATTAGTCCGCGGATGAAATGTTGCACTAAGTCGAAGCTCTGTGCCCATAGTCTGGTGCAGACTCTCCCAAAATCGCAAGGTAAAACGTGGGTCTCTATCAGATATAGTACTCAAAAGTACCCCACGCAATCCGATAATCTTCCGACAATACAACTCTGCCGGATGATCCAACGAGTACATTCTACGCATAGGCAGAAGGTGAGCTGACTTGGTTAGTCGATCCATGATCACCCAAATCGCATCACATCATGTCCTTTACGGATTCTAGACAATCCCGTAACGAAATCAATCGTGATACGCTCCCACTTCCATTCCGGAATCGAAATTTTCTAGAGCAATCCAGCGAGTTTCTGATGTTCAGCCTTCACCTACTGGCATACTAAACATCGAGCAGCAAAATCTGCTATAACTCTCTTTATATCATTCCACCAGTATAAACGTTTCAAGTCTCGGTACATCCGAGTACCATCAGGATAAATAGCAAATCTCCAATGATAAGCTTCCTGTAGCGACTCCTCCTTGACTGGACGCGTGTCCGGAACACACTATCCTTATCAAGACGGGGAATTATTTTCTCAAAAAAGAAATCCATCAACCATCCAAGATACACTCCACACACGCTGCAAGTGCATGGAAGACTATAGCGACGAATCTCACTCGTTGCAATTGTTGCAACTGTTCATGCTCCAGCAACTCCATTGTAGCTACCTAGTAGCTTGTTAAATTCAATGAGCACTTCTGCTCCATACATCCATAAATCCAGAAAATAACTACCAAATGCACGTCATGTATATAACAGCCTATCTCGTAGTTTCTTAATTGACGTAAGCATAAGGTACGCCTCATTCAACTACATCGGAATCGCTCCGATCCCTGAAATGACGCATCTGCGTATAACATCCTTTTATCCACTCCGGAAGGATTAACTAATACTCGTGTAAAAGTTAACCGCCGTCTAAGCCTTGTAACTGGTTTCACCAGCTTCCGATTAAATGATTTTCATCATCACCTTTATCAAACAAGTCCGTGGTATAGTAATGCTAAAACATTCTATCCACATCTACAGTACTAACCAAAACATACAAGGAAAACCACCATCTACGGTGGTCGAGTGCGCAACTCCAACTACCACAATCAACAGTGGCCAAGTTACGCAACTCCAACAACTACAAAGGAATCCAATCGTGTTCAGGAGACACGATTCTCAAATCGATGGCGAAAATGCGTTAATTAGTCTAGCAACTTAATCAAAATCCATACAATTCATACCAAGTATGAAATTATCGTCTCTACACGCTTGCATTTCCTTTACTCTAAGCTGATGATATAATGATCATCTCAATGACAATGATAATTGTATGACATCATGTCACTACAATATCAACACTCCAGTCGTACATCAACCCTAGAGTATGCGCAGGTGTTCTTAGCTGATCTAAATAGATCATCTATCCACAACGAAGGATATTCTTCACAACAATTATTGTATTCCATCATCGATAATCGATGCATACTTTCAAAGGTCCATCTCTCTTTCAACAAAGAGTTCCGGATCTTCTCAAGAAGGAATACTGAGATAGATAAATATCCCCTCCAACATCTCCTATAATCGTAACTCACATTCTTCCAATTCTTTTATAGTGTTTAACAACACTGATACCAACAAAATATCATTCGATATGTGATCTTTGATACCGAAGTATTTTCGCAATCATTTCGATCGCCTACTCCACTTGCCTAAGCAACGGCAAGACTAGGAGTTCATCCGAAATTACATCCGGATGCTCTCGGATTATACGCACATTTGAGAGACATAATCATACTATAATCTCAACAACTTGACCATCCGTAAGGATATGTCTACAGTAAAGATATGTCTATCCGAGTCTAAGGGCATCCCTTGACTTCTTAATTGTTGATACTCATCTTACCTGACGGTAGAGATACCATCGACCCCCAAGTCGATGTAAAGGACCCTTCTAATCAAACTAAGAATGTTCTAGACACAGATACCTGTAACTACAAGCATCTCTCAATATATTAACTTTGAGAGTAAACTAAAATCATACCCTGAACGATCAAATATCTGTTGATCCGATCCAAAAGGCTCCACACAGGTCTCGGCCTTTCTCCGAAGATAAAAGATCAGATTCAACAGTCTGCGACAAAGCGGTCGCATTTCTGCGACGAATGCCTCGGGGATTTTTCCCTAGATCATTTGATCCATCCCTTAATCCTACGAGCTGCAATTATAGAATACTGAATAAATACGACCATCGTCGTATAGTCTCTCCTCTGTACTAATCAAATCACATCTGGAGGTAACTGTTGTTGTCTGCTGAATCTTCTAGGATGTCTTCTCGATCTTTGTACGTGTTGATCTCTGCTGAAGGGGAGTATCAAGGAACTCCAACCACGCCTGAGATAGTAGGTTGTTGTTGTTAAGATAACCCAATCTTCTGTGCTGATCTCTGCTGTCGAGACGGTGCATCATCCTCCCGGAACACCATTGGTAGTCTTCAATTGAGTCTTCAAAGTACATCTCCTCCACTGTACTGGTTGCTCACAATAGCAACAGATGAACTGATCCAATGGATTATCTGTCTTCGTGATCCGCACTGCACGCACACAATCCCTTCGGAGTCTTTGTTCTGATTTTGCTGATATCCACAAGAACATTCTGATGATCTGCGATTGGTCTTTTATAATCGAAAAGTAGCTCAAGGCCTGTGACCCTGATATTGCTCCTTTTATCCAACAGTCGGAAACTTCTGGCTCTATTAAGTTGACCTGCAATATTTTCTTATCGGTCTCCAACTCTTGAACCCTTGTACGGGGTCATTTCTAAACTTCTGTCTCAATCCAACGTCTTCTGGCAGGATCTGGTAGAAGATCCCGGCATCCTAATCCAACTATAAGCCAATAACTCTGGGTGGCTTAAATCATTCATTCGTCTTCTTGAGTTATTAGGTGGTCGTAACCTCCGCAAGTCTCACGACTCTGCACAATACACTATTACTAACTGAGCACCCTTTCTTGAAGCTCAAGAATTCCTTACAATGCGTCACTAAAAGTGACACGGGGAAATACTCTCTTTCAACATCACTAAACCATGATCAAGTGATATATTATTTCTCGAAGATTATTTTCTGCATTTATCACCAAATACCGGCTTGACCCCGATAATGGTATGCAAATAACTCTACTTTCTCGATATAACATGAGTTAAGTACTTAAAAGTACTCTCAAAGTTATACAACTCAGTACGTACAACTCAGGGATAAAATCCCTATGAAACTCCATAACCTAGCCTTCCGCTATCTGCATCAACAATAGTCTACAAGTCTGTTCATTACCCATAGGTAATGATCTGACTAATGATTAGTGGAAATCTCTAAGACTGTAGTCTCTGATTTCCATAATAAATGTGATGACTTGGCCCGTGTTTTCCGACTCGGTATCAGTCGGCTCTCAAAGGTAAATTACCTTCTCGACACAGGTTCAAGACTCACAAACTCAACAGGTCGTTTTCGTGGTCAACTCATACCACGATTATGAAAAATAACCAACATACTATAGGTTATTCCCTGGTATAAGCATCTAAATGCATAGGCAATAAAACTGGGAGTATAAACACTAAGGTAACTCCGATTGGTCGTCTCGGTGGACGACCTCTACTAAAAGTCTACACAGGTGTCATAACTCTATTGTATATACCTACTGATCAAGTTTAGATAAATATCTACTAAACCATAAGTTTTTCAGGAATTCTTACCTCGTGCTGCTTGGAGCTCAGGCCGCTGTCCATCTCATCTCAAAAACCAAATCCGAATAAATCGACTCCCGAGAATCCAAGACTCGACACAAAACAACATTGTATGGCATCGCAGAACCTTGGGCTCTGATACCACTAAAGTTGTCACGCCCCGAGAGCATGCCGAGCCGAAAATCAAACGGACGGCATCTCCCCTGTACGTGGCAACATTTCGGGTTAATACAAGGCCCGTAGGCCCACAATAACAACAATATATATATGTATGAAAACAAAAACTACACAAGACACAGCGGAAACATACTACAACAATAGGATATCAATCCCACACATGCATACTGGTATGACTAACACAACACAGAACCTCGACAAAATCCGAATATACAATATGTACATCAAGAAAACTCCAAATACAATACACGGCGGACAGCAGGCCCAAAATAAAACATGGGAGCCTTGTGAGATGAGATAGCGTCGGTCGGTGCTCAGTCATCACGAAGTCTTCTACATTACAGGCGACGTAAAACTTCGGGTCCGCGGGGGGTGGTGAGTAAAACTCAACAGGTAATAGAAAACATGTATATATGTAATATCACATGTATTTCGATAACATAATCTAGATGTACAACGGATATATCAGCATAGTATATAAATACAAGCATATACCGTCTAACTGAAAAGAATAACATAAAATGCAGACGTACCTGAAGTCTGCTACGCTACTCTGATCCAACCTGAACATATATCAAACATATATATAACAGGAAGAGTAATACCAATACATAATCTACTCATGCTACAGGCCAAGGTATCTATGGTCTATCCAACCCATACTAATATCCGACACATCAGTGCAAGAAACATGCATGAATATGATGTACAATCAAATGCAGCAAACATAATACAATCAAATGCAACATCACAATAAACATATATATATAGACGACTATATCTATATATGTATATTAATCACAATCATCCATATATATATATATATACATGCATATATGTATATATATGGCAATATGCAAAAATGCCATCAGTCGGCAATGCAGCATGCATGGTCATGTCGGCTCACCCTAAAGCTACCACGACCCCAGTGTGGCCTCGGTGGCTCGAGCATGACAACTGTCCCAATTCAACACCAACCACTACTCTCGAGTGGCCGAGTGGGTAGTATGATCGAGTAGCATATAAGCGTAAAGAGCAAACTACACGATGGGGGTCCCTGCTGTTGGTCACTCCGACAGTCACTACCCATGAGTGGTCGAGTACCACACACGCAGGACTACGACACGCAAATCCAACTACCACCGTCTATAGTGGTAGAGTGCGGCACCTCAATGCTCTGCCCTCACACCGGTTACTCCTCCTATAGCAGTAAGCGAGGATGACTGGCGACCCTCTCAACCACAAGGGAGACCTCGTCGCCAGCGTGCATGTAAATGCATGAATGCAATGTCTCACATACAGACATCCACCATAGACTCTCTATCCTGTAGAGAGTCATACCAATCTACTCGACGCACTCTCTATCCTGTAGAGAGTCATACCAATCTACTCGACGCACTCTCTATCCTGTAGAGAGTCGTACTCATCTGATTATAACAAGCTAGGACCACCGGTCCGTAGCGATACCCTAAGTATCATTCCTCTGACCATTTACACAACACATGTTCGGTGGTAACATACAACCTAAGGGTACTAGAATTAACCCTAGGTTAAAGTCATTATCTACCTACGGATGACCTTTTTGCCCAATATACCATCAGGTTGTCATCCGGACTTTACCATTTGCACTTAACTTAAACAAATTCTAAGTTACTTGCATCACCTATATGCATAACTCCTAATCATGGTAAAATAAACATGATATCAGCAATAGAGTTAATAGCCAACGGAAAAGAATCAAGCATACGATAAAAAGAACAGGGTCAAGGTAATATGAACACCTAGCATGCTCATATCAATGACTAAATCTGAATGAAATACAACTACCCGGACCAGGTAGGAAATTACCCACCTGCTTGTAGAGTATCTAATAAATCTCCACGTCCAAGAGTTTCTCACAATTTAAAATCCTACAAGAAAGAGCAAGGAACATATCTATGTTCTTTATAAGTCCAACAGTGCTATGAAATCCCT
Source organism: Wurfbainia villosa (assembly GCA_025175895.1). Classification (NCBI taxonomy): domain Eukaryota; kingdom Viridiplantae; phylum Streptophyta; class Magnoliopsida; order Zingiberales; family Zingiberaceae; genus Wurfbainia; species Wurfbainia villosa. Next base: position 107,764,333 of record CM045998.1, on the reverse strand, counting down.
ATCGATTCCCTTACACTACTTAATCAACCCAGAAGTGCATATACGACAACATGCATAACTTATCCAGATATGAACTTACCAAGCTTAACTTCTTTGCACATCTTCTTGATCTCATCAGATCTACTCAACTGCCTCTCAATAATATGATAGAGCCTTCTTGGTGCATATAGTCTCCGGGGATCTCCTAGCATAGCATCCTCTGATATGCATGTATCGACCATGCATCTTAGACATAACAAGCATGGTAAACTGTGCAAAGAAAATCATACCAGTCTCTAAGAGTTGAGTCCTCAATTTACCAGAAAAGAGACTTGAATATCTCTTCCAGAGGTGTTGTTGTCCGAGGCAAGAAATCATCCTGGAGAACAACTGAATCGATAACATCTACATAGTCAACAACCAAATTAAGTGAGACACATCTTACAGGGGCAATAGCTAAACACCTATTCTTATTCCTCTCCACATTCCCTAACCTGTCAAGATCATGAACAGCCACCATCGCTAGCAGCGCAGCAACACCAGATCCCAAAGAATAACCAACAAATGTACACGGGATTCATCTCCAACAAGTCCTTCAAACTTTGCACTCCTCATCAAAGACCCAAATTGCGGCAAGAAAACCGTACAAAGAGGCCGGCAATCGGCCGGAATAAGCGGCGGTAGGGATCCATTCATGGCGAAGCGTTGATAGAAATTTAGGCGCCCTAGGATCGCAAGGAACACCATAACGCTGGGATCTTGCTACACGGACGAGATGGGGAAAGCGGCGGTGCGCCTCGGCGTCGGCGGTGGCGAGATCGCCCATCACTATTCTGATCGAATCGTCGGGAAGAGTCGCGCCTCAGAGCGATGGAGAGACGCGATGAAGAAAGCGGCGATGCTCGTGAGATCGGAGAAGATACGACCATGGCGATTTGGATCGGAGAAAGGAAGCAGAGCCTTGATCGACTACCTTGAGCTCGCGGTGGCGAGGTAGGGTGCACGACGGGTGGCTCGAGGAAATAGCCATCGGCGGCGGCAACAGATCTCTCGTGGTGGCGGCGAGCGGCGCAACGAGCGACGTGGAAGCGCGATGAATCGGTCGATAACGAGCGATGGAGAGGAAGCGGCGATTCCAGTCGGTGATGACGGTGACGGGCGGTTCGGCGGAAGGCAACGGCGCGCGGCGGGCGGCAGCGTGGCCGCTACCCTCTGCGTGGGGCTTAGAGCGCCGTGATCGCGTGGATGAGGTAAAGGAGAAAAGTCGCGATGAAGATCAGAATTGGGGAAGAAGGATCGGCGGAGAAAAATAGAAGAAGCGGCTTGAGAAAGAAACGGAAATATTTGGTCTAATTAACCATTTAATACCTCGTAAAAGATAGCCTAAACAGGCTTTATAAAAGTCTGTTCATTTTATCCCCATGAAATATCCATAAAACACCCGTTTAAATCCAGAAAAATTTCTAAAAATTCTTGAAAAATTTTATAGGGTATTTTCCCAATTATCCAATGTTTTATTTTATTTTGTTTTTTTTTCTGGGGTATTTTACAGGACCGATTCGATCCGAAATTGAATCGGAATCAATCCGTTAAATTTGAAATCAAAATCGATTCGGATGAACCGGTTATGGAACCGAATCAGAATCATTCTGATTTTGATTCGGTTCGGTTCCAATCGATTTCAGAATCGGTTCTGGTTCTGATGTGAATCTTTAAAGGTGGAAATTCTTAGCATACTAACATGTCTACAAGATTATTTTGTAATAGAAAAAAAAATATGATCACCAACACGTTAAATGAATTTGAAAATTCAAGTTCAAGAAAGATTGTTCGGAACCATTTCGGAATCGGTCCAGAATAGTTTCAGAATTAGTTTGGAATTGATTCGGAATCGATCCTGATTGAATTGGTTCTAAAATTTAAACTTTAGAATCGGAATCGATTCGGAACCGATTTTAAATCGGTTCGGATCGGTTCCAACGTCGACGAATTCGGAACTGATTAGAATGGAACCGAAATCGAAATTGAGGAACCGATAAACATGTCTACTCTCGTTAATCGATTCCATAGTCAATACAAAGTAGGTAAATTATCGAGAGTATATTGTTCAATTCAAAACTAGTACAGTAAAAAAACATATGCCTCCGAAAAACTTACAACTTTCGAAGATTGATCTTTATTCATTGGTACAATTTTACTATCGAATTAGCTATAAAATCATTCCGTAGAGAGAATTTATGTACCTCACATTGGAGTATCAGATGATATCCTAATTAATTAGACATGCATATTTCACATATTTTAATTTCCATGCCCACACAAAATCACTGTCATCGGCTACCTAAAAGTTGTCTCTAAAATGGTCAGCATTTTAGTTAAAATGTCCTTCTCTGATTAAAACTTATTAATGCTATTTCAAAATTTTGCCACCAAATTCTCTACTATCTGTAACGTGATTCACGTCTTCTTTTAAATACTCATCCGCCCAATGAAGTTAATCTATCCCAAGTCGTCCCAGGGCATGGTGCAATGATTAACCATGAGATTTTTTTATGTTTTAAGAGGTCGATTTCGTTCGTTGATGCACGCTATGTGAGTGGTAGTGTTTGATGTTCTCTGTCTCAATGTGATCGTCTTTTCTTACGTAGCATGAATTTTCAATGTGCACTGATCTTATATTATCCTGATTCAACCTCGTCAGTCGATGATGTTCATTGTGTGATCGAGTCGATTGATCATCAAAATTAATAGGGAAGAAAAATAATACCGATATAAATACAAAAAAAAAAAAAGTAAAGTTTGTCCCAAGTCCACTGCGATGGTAAAAGAGAATTATTTCATGAACAAAATTTCAATTAAATTAAATAAATCCATCGAATCGAAAAATTAAATTTGATTTATTAGAAAAATTATTTTTTTTATTTATTAATTTTGAAACGAAAATAATCGATTGAACCGATTAAATCGAACTAGAGTCTATCAATCAATCAATTGATTTATCATATTAGTCGACTGATTAAAAAAAAATGTCGATTGATATCTTCTCCTTCATTATCAATCGATTCAATATAATATCAATCGATCGATAATAAAAAAAAATTCATTCGTTAAATTTTTAATTTAATTAATTAATTTTTTATCGATTTAATTTTTCATAAAAAATTTAATCTGTTGGATTTATTTAAAAAATATAATTTATTAATTTTAATTTAATCAATTCTATTATTAATAAATTGTACACCCCTTCTTGTTTCGCTCAAACGGCTCCGGAAGCCACAGTGATTACCCAACCATTTCCACTTTAATTATTAATCCGTAAAAAGGTTGGAATCGTTAATCAAGCGATTTTTATCGATCTATTCCATGATTACTATGAGAGAGATAAATTATAGAAAATCATATGGATTTTAACGTAGTGACTAAAATATGTAAGGATCATTTGAATCCATAAACAAAATTTAAATCTTTTTTGAAATCAATTTTAATCTTATCCATCAATTTTATCGTGCGTTAGCCACTGCACCATCACTCACTATAAGAACTACTTTAATCGTTAATGAATGCCTTAGCCGTCGAGCATTCATTTTTGACAAACTGTCATTGGCGAGACATCGTCGGGGGTGACTATCAGAGAGAATTAATGCATCCACAGGTACACATCTTTTTGGAAAAGATATGGGCCCAACTGATCCAAGGCCCAAAGAATGCCGCCTAAATGGGGGTATTTAGGAGGCATCATGGGTGATTTTCTTTTAAACGTATCAAATTTTTTTTAATTGACATTAGAATATTCAAATCTTCAGTCCGATTAATCCATGAGAATGACTGATCCTATCTTACGGACCTTCGAAATATCTCATCAACAGTTGAGCCGGATAAAGTCAAAGCCCAAGTAGCCTCTACCGACCACCAAGAATAAATTAAAAAAACACTCGTAGTTTTTCTACGGTTCAATTCGGACTTCACATACGTGTCATCCCTGAACGACGGTCTAATACCGAAATTGTATTCTGCCCACCGAGGAAACTCCTGGCCCAGGGCCGTTCGAATAAATTTTTTTTAAATTCACCGTCGAACAATGTCACAATAAAGAATCGAACTGTGTTCTCATATGAGATGTCTCTCGATTTTTACCATTACATCGTGCCTTTGAGGCATCATGGGTGATTTTAATTTAAACATATCGATTCATTTTCTTTGGCAATTTATCAAAGGGCGCACGGTAAGTTTGAAATTGTCCAAACACAGTCTCATAGTTTATATTTATCAAAGGGCGCACCTCATTCTTTTTTTACTCCTCCCGCCAAACGTAAATATCAAACTGGTTGAAAACAATGTGGTGTTGGGAATTATATTTTCGATAACACAGTGGTCCTGAGATTTGAATTATCAGCACCACATACAATATCAAACTCGTCTAAAAAAAGGGTGCTAAGAATTATATTTCTAAGAACACATTGGTCATGAGATTTAAATTTCCAAGAACACAGTGGTCCTAGGATTTAAATTTTCAACACCACATATAATATCAAATCGCCTAGAAAGATGCGAGAATTATATTCCTGCGAACATCATGGTAGAAATTATATTCTGTAAATACAAAGTATTGTAGATTTAAATTTTCAGTACTAATGCATAATATCAATCGACAAAAAATGCGATGTCAAAATTATATTCCTAGAATACAATATTGGAAATTATATTCCCAGAACAAAAGTGATTGAGATTTAAATTCTCAAGACTAATGCATAATATCAACTCAAAATGGAGTTGGAAATTATATTCCCAGGAACACAGAGGGTCTGAGATTTAAATTCCCAATACTATTTTTTTCGACCATATCCACGTTTGGTAGAAGGAATAAAAAAGAAATGAGGTGCGCTCTTTGATAAATATGAAATTATGAGAGTGTATTTAGATAATTTCAAACTTGAAATGCATGATAAATTGCCACTTTTTCTTTCTTTTTCACTTTGAGAGCAAAAGTGAAATTCGTCGTCTTGATCGATTAGTTTTACCAAAAGTTGAGAATCTGTCCAACTAGCAGTCCCCTGCCACCCGTCCCAGGCTGCGATGAAAGAGAGGTTAATCACAGGGGACTATGTCCCTGGACACAGTGGCAAGACAGGGGAGGTCACCTGACGCCAGGGGGGGATTTTAGACCCCTCATCCGGAATCGATTCCAGTTCATTTCCAAAGCGACCATCCTGCCTTACTATCGCGTCATCCCGTGGAGACTTGATCGATTAGTTTTACGATCAATATAAAAATAAATCATTAGAAATATTTTGTCAATATTTTTCTTCTCATTCACTGTTCCATGAGAACTTGCCTCTGTTTTGGATGATTTTCATTTAAATGTATCAACAACTCTCTTCTTCGTATTTGAATTTCATCCACATCTCTTTTAGATTTAGATTCACAATCCTACTTAAATGTGCAGTGATAGTGATGATGAGAAGAAAAAGAAAGATTTTGTGAATTTTCTTTCACAAATAATGTTATCGATTTAATTTTGACAAAAATTAAAACTACTACGACGACACTGAAGTACTTTCGATCGATATTGAAATAATTTCGGCGATTTACCAAATAGCGTTCTTGAAATTTAGAATTGTCCAAAAAATATCATATACTTTAATATTTATTAAATAGTAGAATTCCAAAGACCATCACCGCGTGGTCGGATTTAATTTTCAAAGACCACGCTTCGAAAATTAAGTGCACTATTTCTGAAGGGTAAAAAGAGAATTAAGTACGATATTTGGTAAATATGAAAGTATGAAGCGTTTTTTGGGCAATTTCAAATTTCAAGAGCGCTATTTGATAAATTACCGAAATAATTTTGATCAAAGTTGAAGACATGGGATGCACTTTGGACGAGTGAAATCTTCGTGATTAGTTTAGAATAGAACTTATCCTTTCAATTGTCGATAAAAGTTTTATATAGAAAGTATTTACAGTTAGATATTAGTGTATCCGTCGGATATATAAAGAAAGAATCCGAATTTATAATTATTTCGGACTTATTTGTAAAGACAATAATAATTGTCTTAGATGAATCGGACTTCCGTAAGCTGAGACTGTCGAGCACTATATATCGAAGTTGTCGTCGAGAATCACAAAGTCCAAGTACAGTCGAGTATCAAGAAGGAAGATCTGAGTCGGGATGGTCGCTCGAGAGAAAACCAAGTCGAAGGTGCTCGAGACAGAGCGGAAAGTGCAGACCCGATAATCACAAGAATACAGTGTCGAAGGTGCTCGAGCGGAGCGGGCACAGACCGAGCACTAACAGTGCTCGGGAATCATAGGAGAGGAGCAATCGAGCTCTGAGGTCCTCGGAAGCCAGACAAAATCACAATGACCGACTGAGAATTAGAGTGGGCGAGTCCTGTAAGCGCTCAGTATATGTTACCGAGCCAAAATTGAAGCGGAGTGGCCGAGTACTTCGAGTGTTGTTGCTGAGCTGGAAAAGTTGTCGAGTCGTCGAATCGTGAAGGTTGCTCGAGAGGTAACAGGGCCGAGTTATACTCGGGTGTCGAAGAAGTTGTCGAGTCGCCAATTCGAGAAGGTGTTCGGGCAACTGTCGAACCAAGTGAGAAACATATCGAGGTCTATCTGTGCACAGTTTTCTTAAACATGTTTGTCCTCCTCCGACAGAGTGCTTACGAGGTTTCGTAGGACATCTATTTTCCAAGATACAACGGTAAATCGCAAACACAACCAAGCATGGATTGTTCGCAGCAAATTGAACATACACTTGAAAGTTACTCCGGAGAGAAACAAAGAGCGAGAAAAACTTCTCTCCCTTTTTTTTGTTCTACTTTATTCTAATTAACATTCGCAACCTTTTTTTATAGAGGAGACTTCTTAATAGCATAGTAAAGATATTTTTTGCTCTTGATTGACTTGATTAGAAACGTCAGTCATAATATTGTCATTTCATTTTTATTGCTAGAAATGTTAGTCATAATAATGTCGTTTCGTTTTTATTGTTCAAAACGTCAGTCATAATATTATCGTTTCACTTCTATTGCTCGAAACGTCAACTATAAATTGTCATTTCACTTTTCTATCGTTAATTGCGAACGTTACACATTTAGATGAGAAAAAAGCGAAATATCTTTTTCATTCTTTCATCATCTTTTCGTTCATCGAATTCAGAAGAATGACGTAACGTCTTCCCATCCTTCCTTCGTCTTTCAATTTAAATTTCTAACATTTACTTCCACACACAGATTTGTAGCACAACTTAGTAGAGCTATTGGTGAAAAACTGCAAAACAGGAAGAAATGGTGTGTTTGGATGGACTCCACTCGCTGAGCTTCCGAAGATCACCGAAATCGGATGTTAAACGAGTGCTCGAGCATAGAAATATCTTGAGTTTCACTCCAAAATAATGTATCGAAACAAAGGAAGTGAACGAATTGATCAGATGAGGGTGAGAAAAGGGGGCACCACTGGACTCCCATAATGCAACCAAACTCATTGTACAAAGGTTGGAATCATCAATCTAGTGATTTTTCGTTCCGATCTTTTAAGATTCGAGTAGTAAATCACAGAAGGATTATGTCTTAAACACGATTGATAAAACAGTGGATAAACATTTGAATTGAAGGTAGGATTTTAAATTGTCTTCGAAATCGATTCTTATTCATTGTATAAGATTCACCACTGACTTACCAATGCGTCGCTCGTCACACCGATAGGAGCAACTAAACTCATGGATGATGAAGCTGATAGGATCGCAACCCACTTAGTTTCCTCGACGATCCAATCCAATTCTCAAAACATTTATTATCCCCCAATTCGATCTCCGCTAAGTTGAATCTGTTTTTTTTCTCCCTGGGCTGAACCACGACCGGGGAGAATTCTACAATTTGTAGATGGTTTTTATTGGATCAGATTCACAATCATGAAAATCATCGCGGTTGACTATAGTTCCTTATGATGCAAAAGTTGGAATCCGTCAATCTAACGACCCCTATTATTATCCCCCAATTCGATCTCCGCTGAGTTGAATCTGTTTTTTTTCTCCTTGGGCTGAACCACGACCGGAGAGAATTCTACAATTTGTAGATGGTTTTTATTAGATCAGATTCACAATCATGAAAATCATCGCGGTTGACTATAGTTCCTTATGATGCAAAAGTTGGAATCCGTCAATCTAGCGGCCCCTATCAGTTCACCTCCGGACCATCGTAAGAGAAGTAAATCACAGTAGGTCTTTGACCCTTGAGACTAATAACTAGCACATGGAGGGACGATACCCTCGCATTTGCAAGGGATTGACCCATTGTCCTATGATGCAACGTCTACGTGCGCTAGCCACTAGGCCCTTCCTGCGGGACGACTATAATTCCTTATGTATCTATATAAAATAGGCATGAACAATCAATTATTAATCGAACCGATTTAATCAAAGCGAAATAAATCGAATTTATTTTTATAAAATTGAACTAATTAAAATTTTTCAATAAAATCGAACTTATCAAACTAATAATAAATCGATTAGTTTGATTTTAAAAAAATAAATTTTGAATATCAATCGATTAGTACTGCAATATCAATCGACTGATGCTACAGTACCAATAGATTGGTACTAAAAATTATAAAAAAAATGATTTTTAATTTTAATTGACTATTGCTATAGTAACAATCGACCAGTGTTATAGTACCAATCGACTATTTACTTCAGTATCAATCGATCGATATACAAAAATTATTATTTTACTATAACGATGCTACTGTATTAGTCGAATGATATAACTGTAACAATCGATTGATGATATTTAATCTAATTTTATCGGTTAAATCGATATTTTTAATTCAAAAATAAATTAATAAAAAAATTAATATTTTTAAAAATAAAAATTAAATTTCTAAATAAATAAATTTTAATTTCTGTCAATTTAATTGATTTATTCAATTTAACCAAACTTTTACCCACTCCTAAATATAAGAGTCGAAGGAAATGAGAAAACAAATTTGAATTGTATCTCAAAAAAGTCTTTTTTTTTCTAGGTCGTAAATTTGACCCTACTAATTTCCTTCAAAGGTGCTTGGCTCGAAGGAGGGTGCATTTGGTATGTAAAAAATTGAGTATTTTTTATTTTTATTTTCTGATAAAATGAGAAAATATATTTGGTTTATATTTTTCATCTATATTTTTCATAAAATGAGAGAGTATTTTTTTGAAAAATTGAAAAATACAAAATAAAAATCATTTTTCAAAAAAAAATAAAAAATAAAAAAATGAAAATGAAAAAGGCTTAAATCAAACACTCTCTTCGTTTTTCTCCTTTTTCGTTGGATTTATTGAGAAAATATCTCTATTGAACCAAAATATATTATATTTTTTTTTTTTGTCTTTAATTCTTAATCCTCCATCCAATATAAAGCATCCAAAGAAATAATAAAAGAATAAAAAGTTAAATTTAAAATGACTTAAATTTCGAGCGGAAAAGGACGAGGAAGAGATCAAAATGCACAGAATTTGAGCTCCTCCGCCGGAGGATCACGTGGACGACGAATCCGACTGGCCGTTCGCCGCCACTGCTCCACCGCCGGGCCGGAGAAAGGGGACGGCATCCGTCGAAGAACTGTAGCGATGAGTCCCCTTCAGTAAATGATCAGATCTTACGCTACGGCCAACTTGGTCCACGGCATCCGTTAATTTATTCCACCGCCGGGAACGGCGCACCTTCCTCCATTTCGGATTCCGCGTCTTCAATCTTTCCCTGACGCTGTGTATGAACCTTTGCAAACCTTCGAAGTCGCTCTCGCTCGATCTTGTCGGATTTAGCGAGTTTGGTTGGGATTTATGGGATTCCCGGCGACCTATTCCGACTTACAGCTGCCGGAGTTAGTTCTTCACGTTGTTTTGCTACTTGGGTACGTTCGCTGGCTCGTCCACCGGGGTTTCTAAGCCGTCGGGCTCGGGGAGCTGATCGAATTCCCGAGGCCGTCTGGACGGATTCTGCCTCGCTCTTCGGTGTCTGCCTCCAGGAGCCGCGCGGTTCCTGCCTCCGTCGGCGCTGCTGATCTGGGGGTGCGGTACGAGGAGTTGGCGCCGGCGGCGACGGAGGGGAAGTGCATGGGCGGCGGCTGCGCGGTGTGCCTATTGGAGTTCGAGGCGGCGGAGGGGGTCCGTCGGCTGAGCAACTGCCGCCACGCGTCTTCCACCGCGGCTGCATGCCTCGACCGCTGGGTGGAGATGTTCGCCTCCGCCGCTGCTGCAGAACGAGATGCGGCGAGCGCTGGATGGCTCAATGTTCGCCTCCGCCACCTCCGCGCCGGACTCCTCCTACTACGACGCCGACTTCTACTCCACCCCCGCCGCCTCGCAGAGCTCCACTCCGCTCCTCCGTTCCACTCATACAACGCAATAAACAGATCACTCCCTGCTCGTGCATGCGGTGCAGAGTTGAAGAAGTGTGTAAGGATCCATTTTGATGGTCGGATGAAAATATCAATCGAGATCTCTACAGTAAAAAATAATTATGTTCGTCAAAAAAAATAAATTATGGAAAAATTATGTCTCCTAATTTGATGATAAAAAATAATAGAGAATTTTTTAATCCGAATGAAAATTTTAAATCTCACATAAGATTCAACTTTTATTCGATTCAAATGCAAATCGGGTTCCAATCGATTTCGGAATCGGTTCGGAAATTGATTCGGAATCGATTTTAAACTGATTCGGATCAATTCCAACGTCGACAAATTCAAAATCGATCCAGACCGAATCGAAATCGAAACCGTGGTCTCAAGAAGACTGAGATGTCTACACTTCTATGTCCAGATGCTAATATGTTCATAGATCTACTTTCTTCGCTGTAGAATAGACGAGAGAGAGAGAGAGTCAGGCCAAAGAATTTCATCCTTCTATAAAAGTAATAAAAAAAAAATTAGCCGAATTAATTGATCAATCAAAAATTAAAAATTCAGTCGGTTAATTCCAATTTTTTAATTAGAAATATTGATTATTTCGATTTGTTTCATTTGATTTTGATTTTAAAAACTGGTTAAATTAAATAAATCAAATTGAAATATCAATTGATCGTGTGGTCGATTAATATTTTCAAAAGTTGAACAATCGACGGTTTAACTCGACTAAATAGAAAAATAATCCGTCGACGGTTCAATTCAATTATTCTATCAATTGACTATTCAAATCGATGGATTACTAAATTCGATTGTCTAATTAAAAAATTAAACAGTCAATTACTTAACTTGACTCGGCTGTTCGACGGATCAGTTGATTAGTCAGTCAATTGATGAGGTACTTTAGTCAATTCAATTTTTGATCAAATTAATTAAAATTTTATCGATTCGATTTGTATAAAAGAAATTTGATCGGTTCCATTTGTAAAAAAGAAAAACGATTTAATTAGTATAGTCATTTCAATTATTAATCGATTGTGGAGTACTATCAATCAATAGCTAAATTTAGGCGACAAATCAAAACAAAAAACAACAACAGAAAAACAAAAACTCATAAAAAACATAGTTTCTTCATCTTCTTTCTTTATGTTTCAATAAAAGATTGAAACTTGTTGCATGGTATCAAAAATATTGTCTATTTATTGTAGTAAAAAATGATAATGCTCGCTCTGAACATCCGATCAATTTTCACAACACAACGTAAATCATGATGACTGTACAACTTCCTAAATCGAAGAGTATTTATTCTTCAAAAGAATGAATTCTATAGGAGATTGATTCTTATCTATTACAGTAACTCTACTACTCGAGTACTAAGTGAAAGCAACGATTTCTGTCTACTCGCGCATCTGCAAAAATGTGATAAAATCACTGAAGCAGTCGTCCGTTAATGCACAAGAAAGAACAGTCTCAGAACCAGACAGTTTCATCCCTTCCAATAACAAAGAAACATTTCAACTTTGCACAGCCGTAAGGGCCTACGGTATCAATAGAATAGAAAGATCATAGTTCGATCCTCTATTAAAGCCTGAGTCGGTATTAAATTTGATGGAAAACTTGTGTTTGACGGCCTCGGAAAAGATTGAAAGTTCGGCGATTTATCAAACAACACTCCTGAAATTTAAAATTGTCCAAAAAATACTCCATACTTTCATATTTATCAAATAACACATTTAATTTTCTTTTTATCTCTCCCGTCAAAAAAATCTATACCACTGTGGTGTTGGAATTATAAATATCAACACCACTATTGTATTGAGATTTAAATTTCCAGCATCACAATGGTGGTGCAATTCTAGCACCACCACAGTGGTGCTGAGAATTCAAATCACAATCCACTGTAGTGCTGGAATTTAAATTTTCAACACTATAATGGTGATGCAATTCCAGCACCACCACCGTGGTGCTAGAAATTTAAATCTCAGCATCACTGTGGTGCTGAGATTTGAATTCTCAACACCACGTTCAGAAATTAAGTGTGTTATTTTTGAAGAGTAAAAAGAGAATTAAGTATGTTATTTGATAAATATGAAAGTATGAAGTATTTTTTGAACAATTCTAAATTTCAAAAGCGTTATTTGATAAATTACCGTTGAAAGTTTACCTTTGTAAATAGAGTAATTGATTTGGCATTAGACGACTTTATAAGGGCAGCGTGAAAATCGATATTTTCATATGCACGATGGATAAATCAAGGAGAGAACCATCTATCTCTGAGACTAGTCTAGCGAAGTCTGAATACTTACGATCAAAAAAGAAAAAAACGAAGAAAAATTTCAACTTCTTCTATTTTTATTTTCGGTGTTGAATAAACATGGATTATGAGGATGAGAATGTTGGCCCCAGGAATGGAGTTACCTACCTGAACCTGAACCCGAAGCTGAAGGAAAGCCAACAGATAGGACTGTAAACGAGTCAAATAGTCAAGTTAAATTTTATAATATTTATATTTATTTGATAAGATAATTAAGTTAAGTCAAATTAAATATAAAATTAATCAAGTTATTAAAAAACTTTTTCAAGTTTAACTTGTTTTTTTTTTAAATTGAACTTTGTTTGAACTTGAATTGAGTTTGACTTATTTAATAGGTATCGAGCTTCTAATCAAGTTCGATTCAAGCTTGATTTAAACTTATTTAAATTTGACTTATTTAAACGTTATCAAACTCTTAAGTCAAGCTTATTTATTTATTTAAAATTTTAATCATTTAATCCTGATTTATAAATGAGTATAAATAATTTTCAAATGAGTCCAAACAAAAATATTATTCATGAATACTGTTCACGAACATTATTTACAAATATTATTTACGAGCATTAACAAACTAAACACATATGTGTCCAAGCTTATTCATTAATGGACTTTGATGCATATTAAATGAACGTAAACGAACTCTTATCGAGTCGAACACTAAATTTATTCACGAACAATTGATTCATTTACAACCCTACCAACAGACAGAGACAAAGATTACAGTTCCAAGTGTGTTTAAAGCAAATTGTCTCATTGTAATGCCAAGTAAACCAATTCGATCGACTAAGATGTAAGGGGTAATTCCGAGCGAGGTTATATAAAGGTTTTTTTTTTTTTTTTTTTGACTTATTCACACTGCTTTGATCCTTAGAGTCCCAACATTATGTTCGAGCATCTTTCTTAAAACATGTTCTTGAGGAAAAATTCACAACTGCAGCAAGGATGGTGAATTGTAGCCACGTTGTGGGTACGGTGCTGTATGAAGTGCACAGTTAGCATACTTCATGCAGTGTAAGTAACACCTCCTTTATAAGGGGGTGTACTACGTCCAAAGAAGAGTGGAGAGATTAGAATTTTTATGTCGAAAGGCTACTTCGAGTGGAGAGTTATCGAGAGATAAGAGTGAACATCAAAACACGATCGGAATTTGTCTCGTGGAAGAGAAGGAGTTTTTTGTTGTGATTGTTCCTCAGACAGAAAATAACATCTTCTTCCATTACCATTAGGCGTGAAGGTTCTATAAGTTTTTCGTTTTTCTAATTTTTTATTTACAGCTTACTTTTTCATTTATTTTTAATAAGATAATCTCAATTAAATACTAAAACTACTAACATGAATTAATGACCTTCCTCTTGTTGGAACGACCATGATGAGCTGCAACGAAGAAGAGAATCATCGATGGTTTGTCGAATTTATACAGATGCTGTTTCCTGTCAGAAACATCTCGGAATAAGGGACAAAGGAAAAAAAAAACGTATATATGTTATAATTACTTTATAATATAATTCGGATTAAATTATAAAATTAATTATTTTATTCGTTATCATTTAAAATTATAATGTAATATAATATGAATTACAAAAGACATCAAAATTCTTGTAATTTGGATTATAAGATAAATCTATATAATCTGATTACATTCTAAACCGTAATATGAAAAGTATTGGATATTCAACAATCGACGTCAATCGTAACCGTCATCGTCGCCGGCTCGGCATCATCGGTCGCTGACTATTGTCGCTGGGCGAAGGGCACCGTCGGGCGTCGCCTGCCGCTGCTCGCTGTCGCCGGTGACCACCGTCGGTCGTCGTCACCGATCACCGTTGGCCGCCATCGATGACCACCGTCAACAACCGTCGTCGATCGACAATAGCGACCATCGTCGATGACCGCCACCCGTCGGCACCGACGACCACCGTCGGTCATCGAATATGACCACCGTCGGTTGCCACCGATCATCGTCGAGGACCACCATCGATGACCATTGCCGACGACCACCTCCGGCCGACATCAATGACCGTCATCGACCATTGTCAGTCGTCACCGAGAGACATCGGTGGTCGTCGCTGTCAGTCGACGATCGCCGCCCGCCATTGTTGGCCGCTCAGCAGTCGCCATTGCCACTGTCGTCGTCTCCAACCACCCCTCATCGTCGATTATTTTTGTCATTCTTATAATTGATATTAAATAAAAGAATATAATTATTTTTATAATCAAATATTACATATAATTTTTTTTATCAAATATGATAATATAATCAAGATTATGTTATATTATATTATATTATAAATTTAATTATATTACGCCCTATTAAATATAGCTGTTTTCACAAGATGTTTCGTGGCGATGATCAACTTGTAGAAAAAGTAAGAGTTAATATTTTGTATAATATACAGCTGGTTAAAATGAAAAAGAATAAATGTATTTCTAAAATTTAAAGAAATTTTTTACAAAATAATGATTATTTAATTTACTATGTTATATAAAAAGTAAAAATTTAATGTGTCATTGCACATTAGGGACAAAGCTCCTTCTTAGGAAGTAATTGAACATGAGATCTCCTAGTAATACACGGAAGAGTTTCATGGTTAGTCTGACAATAGAATTATACTCATAAGTAAAGGTTAATTTTCGAAGATTATAAATTTTTTGGAATATCTGTCATTCTATTGTACTAACTCTGGGTTAAAAATATACTCTGTATAATTTATCTCATTCGTATTAATTGTGGAATCGATTGATAGAAATATTGAAGATGAATGAATTATCTTTTTATATTAATATTCATTTAATGCTTAAGTAAAGTCATGAGAGAGAAAAATGAAATAAAGAATTAAAGAGAGAAAATGAGAGAGTTAGGAGGGAGAGAAAGAATCCTGATCTTGTGGGTATACTTTGGAGCAAAAAGGTAACGTGTCATCTCAGATATTTTTTATCGTCAATCTCACAGTTAAATGAAGGGAGATAAATTACTATGGATATTTTTTCCCAATCAATAATTAATACGATGGAAGAATAGACACTTCGAAAAATTTTATATTCTCTGAGAATTGATCTTGCTTCTTGGGATAATTTTACAGTCCGTGCTAGCCACTTGGTCCTTTTGTGGGGATAAGAATGCCTTTGTAGACATACCTTGTAGCAAAAGATAATAACACTTACCCTTAGGGTGCGTTTGATTGGGGGTTTTTGTTGATAACCTTATTAGGTGATCAATAAAAACCATGTTTGATTTAGGTTATAAATAATTACCTGGTAATTGTTCATTACCTGGTTATGAACAAAAACCTTTTTAGGGGGAATCTAAAAATCGTGGAGAACCAAGGTTTTTGTTGATTCTCGGGGTTAAGAAAACTTTTTTCCAATATTACCCCTAGTAATATATTACCGCCCATCCGCACTTTGTAGCCATAAATCGCCGCCGCCACTTTGCTGCCGTCGTCGTCGCCACCGCCGCTGTCGCCATCACCGCCGTCGGCCGCCTTATCGGCCCGTCGCTGTCGCCGCCACGCCGCCATCGCCGGCCGACCATTGCGCCGTCGCTGCCGGTCATCGTATGGCGCCGTCGATCGGTCGCCCATCGTTGTCGCCGTCGGTCAACCGATCGCCATTGTCATCGTTGTCGGTCGGTCGACCGTCGTCGTCGACGGTCAGTCACCACCGTCGCCGGGCGGTCACCATCGTCGTCGGCCGGTCGGGCACTGTCGATGACCGATCGCTGTCGTCGTCATTAATATTTCTATCATCGTCGTCGAATTGATTGAGCAAAGACAAAGGATAATTTAGTAAAATGTTAAACTAAATTATATATTAAAACCTCCAACCAAATAAGATTTTTATCTAAGGTTATACTTTATTCCAAAGTTATGTTTTATTCCCTGGTAATCACATAACCAATGTTATGTATGATTACTTGAACCAAACACACCCTTAGTGTCTCTCATCACTGACCTTCGGTAATGGTGAAGGGAGATAAATCATGGGCAGATCTATTGACCCTTGGCTTGGTGGCTAGAAACGACAAGGGTTTTGTTAAGCCCAAAGAGAGTTTTTGACCTCTTTAGGAATCGAAACTTATACACTTATAGTAATATCTACACCGCTCTAGCTAGTCACCAGGTCATCCCGAGGGAACCCTTGTAGACATACCTCATACTTATATGCAGAGGTAGATGAAAGACCCTACCAAGCAAATCTTGTGATGGGGGTAGATAAAAGTCATATCTAAATAGGACATGTACCAACGACAATATACCGTATCGAAGATTTTGATGGCCCAAATCGAATTTTAAAATATATTATTAATAGATTAATTTTTGAACTTCTTGGACTAATTTTAAATCCCCTCTACAAAATGATTTAGAATTTTTAAAAAAGTGGGACTGATGAATGCCTCTTAGGTCTCACCTCATGTCTGGTCCACCAACAATGAACCATGCTTAAATATTGTTGGTATTATTGCATCTGTTTGCACGAATTTAAATGCTAAAAAATAATCAAAGACTGTAAATAAAATTTACAATGAGTCGTCATAATTTTTTGCGCTTCCTAGATCTGTAGGGATGACGATCTCTGCTCACCGTTTGAGGATCGATCACGATTATCAATCGGAAGGATCATACTCTTCCACGAACCAAGTTCCAGCCACACCTCGGTGTTCTCGGAACTCTCCGACAGCCTAACGACATCTCCCTCACCTTCACTTCACACTCCGACAGAGCTCTCGCACTAGCACTCCTCTTCACCACTCTTGCACTTGATTTCTTCCCAACTTTGAATGCCCAGATTCCTTGGACGCACACACCCTTTTAAAGGGGGTGTATAGCTGCTGCAACACTGCACGAAGTGCAGTTTGTGCTCTTCGTGCAGTGAGTGCACACGTTGCCAAAGGCAATGTGTGCACGTAGTGCTGCAGCAGTTACATCTCCCACTCGTCCAAATTATGTCACATATACAAACGGTCACATAGACCAATAAAAGATATTTAGCCACATAGACTAAATAGAGCCGGAGTCAATAGTCACATAGACTAATAGATGTTTTTAGTCACATAGACTAAAAAAAAGTCGGATTTCATAGTCCTAAAAGACTAATAGAATAGAGATCAATAGTCACAAAAGACCATTAGAACAACCGATTCATACATATAAAAATGGTTCATACGACAACAAACACACTGAGCATTCATTGCTAAGAAAGTTGTTACACATTACATAGTTGCTTATAGAACGATCATTGCTTAGAAAAGTTGATATGCCTAACTTAGCCGCACTTCAAATGGTACATAACCATTCTTTGAATAACATATAGTCATTCACCTGATGGTACACAACCATCCTCCAGGTGGCACACAACCATTCTCCAGGTGATACAAAACCATACTCCTGGTGGTACATAACTATTTTCTTGGATATGATGTCTTGCTATTTACCCAGATTAAATAATCTTCATTTACATCAATATGAACATCTCTAATCCCTCATAATGATCATCAAGTCAAGAGCATGTTCCATATTCTCAATATTCACAATCATTTCTATACACAACAGAAATGAGTCGACCAGTGAATAATTATCAAAAGATGTAAATCTATTTAATCTTCCTTTTTAATGTGAATTTATTCATTTTAATTAGTCGCTTTCCCAGCCATGTTCCATAAACCGAATCATCCATAGTCAATAGGTTTATATGCTAAAGTAGCAGACCCTGGTTAAAACTTCAAGTAGACAACTAAATAGTCACAAAGGGTAAATACTGAGATTAACATATAATCTCAAAGGGCTCACATAGTAGAGAAGAAGGAATCCATTCTCCTACTACCCTTATTGTCGCTTTAGCACATGTGGTATGGATCACATGCTACAATGTTATTCTCTTTACTAATAAAGAGTGCATGTTTTCCTCAAATTAACATCGTACAGATTTTGATCTAGACATTCCAAATGCCTAATCCTAAATTCAACATATGAATTCTAATTTGGCTCCAAACAGGTATAGTAAATGGTGGGAGCATTTACTTCGATCACTTTTCTCAAATGATCTTATCTTGATACAAATATCAAGACGACCCCAGCTTATAGATATGTATCTCTATACATATAGCTTCCAAAGCTATCCTATAAGCAATGGTCTTACCCCTATTTGTACTTAACAAATAGAGATGATTGTCCATGTGAGAGAGCCAATCACTACCTACCAATATTCTCGCCGAGATCTTATCAGAATGTAATATTACATACACTAAATAAATTATGACTAGCATTTCAAAACAATCAAATTACAATATCCGATTGTCATTATAAAATTGTTACATTCTACGAAGTCTCATAGACTTTTACATGCTCATAAAATGACTCTCTAGTTATCGGCTTAGTAAAAGGATCTGCAAGCATAGCTCGTGTAGGGATATACTCATGAATTACTTTCTTCTTAACAACAATATCCCTTATAAAGTTATACTTTATTGCTATATGCTTGCCCTTGCTGTGATATTTGGGATCCTTAAAAAAAACTATAGCAGCTTGACTATCATAATAGACAGTCACTGAACTCCCACTGTCCTCAGCAATCTTCAAATGCTTCAGTAACCTCCTTAATCAGACTGCTTCTTGTACAATTGCTGAACATGCCACATATTCAGCTTCCATAGCTGACAAGGCCACACATGCCTATTTCTTGCTGTTCTAGGAGATGATGTCATCATTCAACAAGAATGCATAACCTGATGTGGATTTTCTATCATCCAGATCCCCAGCCCAATCTACATCTGAATAGCCCTTCAGACTCATATTTGATCATTGATAACAGAGACTATAACCTGTTGTCGCTTTCAGATATTTGAATATCCTTTTCATTGTCTTCCAGTGTCTCGGTCCTGGTTTGACTGGAACCGGCTGACTAAGCCAACAACATAGTTGATATCGGGACGAGTACACAACATGGTGTACATCAAACTACCTACAACACTGACATATGATTTTTTATTCACCTCGACTATTTCTTCAGGAGTCTTGGGACTCATACTCTTGCTTAGAACAATATCTTTCACAATGGGTGTATATTCAAAGTTGCAATCAGACATGCTAAAATATTGAAACATCTTATTTATATAAGACTCTTGAGATAAACCCAAAAGTCTCTTAGATCGATCTCTGATGATCTTTACCCCTAAGATGTATTCAGCTTCTCCCATATTTATTGTGTCAAACTGTGATGAAAGTTACTCTTTGACTTCTATCACAAAATCTATGTCATTTTCTGCTATCAGCATATTATCAACATATAATGATAAAATGACATACTTTCCTTTTTTCTTTAAAAAAAAACGCAATGATCCTCATTGATCATTTTGAAACCATAAGATAAAACCACTTTATCAAATCTTATGTTTCATTGTCTTGATGCTTGTTTTAGCCCATATATATATTTCTTCAATCTACATACTTTTCTTTCTTGGCCTTCAACAATGAAATCTTCTTGTTGAACCATATAAATTTCCTCATTAAACTTACCGTTAAGGAAAGCGGTTTTTACATCCATTTGATGTAACTCCAAGTCATAATGCATCACAAAAGTCAAAATGACTCGGATAGACACAAACTTCACTACAGGAGAAAATGTCTCTTCAAAGTCTATACCCTCTAATTGGGTAAATCCTTTTGCAACTAATCGAGCTTTGTATCGGTTAATCGATCCATCTAATTTCCTCTTTATTTTGAGAATCTATTTATTCCCAATAGCCCTTCGGCCAAGAGGAAGATCGACTAACTCCTAAACATGATTCTTAATCATTGACTCCATTTCTTCAACCATTGTATTTCTCCACTTTTCTCTAACTCTAGAGCTCATAGCTTCCTTAACTGATTGAGGTTATCATCGTCAACCGAGAATGTCATCATTGTCTCATTCTCAATATCAAACCTCTTCTTAGGGTTGATCTTACGAACACTTCTTCGTAAGTTGGGCTCCTGAAAAGTCACCTCGTAACTAGGCAAATTACTCTCACTGAGTTGACTAGGTCCAAGTATCTCACTTGACACCTGTCTTGTGGATAATGACTCATCTTCCTCAAATAGAGGAACTGTCTTATCAACCTCACCTCTAGCTGGGAACTCAATTTCAAGAAAAGTAGCATCTCTCGAATCAACTTCAAAGATGATTCCATCTTGTTGCTCACCTATGAAAACATAACCTTTAGATATCTCAGAATATCTTATAAAGATACATTTCTTACCTCTAAGTCCTAATTTTCCATATTTATGAGAATTATCATGAACATAGGCAACTAACCCCCAGGGTCTCAGATTGCTCAAATTTGATTTTCTGTCTGTCTAACGTTCATATGGGGTAGATGAAACTGACTTTAAAGACACTTTGTTAAATATATAGGTCACATCTAGTAATGCATCTCCCCAATAGGAGATCGACAAATTAGCATGCACCATTATAGACTTAACCATTTCTAGAAGTGAAATTTTTTTTTTCAGCAACCCCATTTTGCTGTGGAGTTCTAGGGATTGTCAGTTGTCTAATAATCCCCTTATCATTACATATTATCTTGAACATATCAGATAAATATTCTCCTCTATAGTCAGTGCGTAAAGTATTAACCTTACGTTCTATTTGATTCTCAACTTCGTTCATATAACGAATGAAGTAATCCAATGCTTCATATTTATGAGAAAGCAAATACACATGACCGAAACGAGAGAAATCATCAATAAATGTAATGAAATAGGAAGCTCCATGTCTAGCCTTCACATTCATTGGACCACAGATATCTGAATGAATTAGTTGCAATTGTGACTCAGTCTTAATAGCCTTACCAAATGGTTTCCTAGTTGCTTTTATAGCCAGACAATGCTCACACATAGAAAGCTAATTTTAGCACGAGAGTCAAGTAACCCTATTTAGCTAACCGATTCATGCAATCTTGTCATATATGTCCTAATCTAGCATATCAAACATCATCAGTTATTTCTACATCACTAGTAAGAGCAATGTTCAAAAAACAACTATCAATCGCACAATTGACATTTGGTTCTACATCAAAAACCATAAAACCATTTATTAAAAAACCATATCCGATTGACACGGAGTCAATCTTAAGTTCTACATACCGGCTGTAAAAATTAATACAATACTCTAAATCAAGAAGACAAGTAACAAAAATAAAATTTTTTCGAATCTCAGGAGCATACAAGACATCATATATAAACAAAGTACTACCACCACAAAGGTTGAGTTTGCAAGTGTCGACTCCTTTAACTTCGACACTTGCATTGTTTCTTACATAGATCCATTTGTTGTCAGCTGGTACCCTGCAGTACTCCACATATGTAATCCGCTCCCGAGCTACATGGTTGGTTACTCCCGAATCTATAATCCACAAAGGATATGAATCAGCCAACAGTATAGAACTAGCAACAAAATGCTCAAACCATGTACACTCCCGAACGTAGAGGCTCTTTTTGCCACAATTATAGCAAGACACCTTGCTTTTAAGTTTCTTCCCAGTCTTCTTGATTGGGCCTTCCCCAGCAACAATAGCAACTTCCTTTTTCTTTCCCTTTCCTTTCTTGAACCATTTCATTTTCTTGGATCCAGATGATCCAACAGAACCGACAGCCAAATAGGCTTGACCAAAAATCCTTACGAATTCTACTCTCTTTGCCTCCAGTTCAACATGGCGTGAGACATCGGTGAAAGTTTTAATACTCTCACTGTGAGTTAAAGCCTTCTTCATGGTCTTCCAAGAATCTGGAAGGGAACGAATAACTTCCTGAATCAATTGTTCATCTGTTAGCTCGTGACCAGCAATTTTGAGCTCCCGAATCATATTCGACATCTCCTTGAGATGTTGAACCATTGAAATATTCGGGAGCTTCTTGTAGCTATTGAACCTGATCGTCAGCTGTCGAAGATTGTTCAGACTTATTCCACTGTATCTATCCCTAAGGGTTACCCAGACTGCATGAGCTGAAGGATGCGTCTCATACTCAAAAACTAGATCATCAACCATTGAACTTATCAATATTCCCTTAGTAGTGGAATCCTTCTTTTTCCATGCCTTATAGGCATCAAGGTCACATCTGTGCTGTGTCGTGAGACCCTCAACAGGTTCTTCTATAACCTGATTTACAACCTCTAGAACTTCTTGTTCCTCAAGAACATACTGAATCTTATGGTGCCAGATTTTATTGTTTTTCCCATTAAATTTTTCACCCTTATTCAATTTAGCTATAATATTTTTCGTTGCCATAATCTACCATAAATAAACAGATTATTCAGTTATTCAGTATATGCTTTTATGTATATAATCTCTAAATTGACTCAATATAAATCTAATTTGGTTTACAAAATCAAGTAATAACTACGTTACCACTCATCATCTGTATGTGTCAATCTGACTTACATTGATCTATTTTATTACATACATTTATTTAATGAACTTAATCATTATCCAAACATGATATTAAATATTAAATGAACTTATCATTTAAAATTATACTCATAATGAATAAATCAAAGAACACAAACAAATATCATATATCATGTAGAGTAAACAACATAAAATGAACTAATCATTTCGAATGATCATATCATTAACTAAACATACTGTACATTGTCAACAAATAACAAGACTCTACTAAGAATGTTACATATAACATTCTTCCTACTTATAACTGACAAACAAAAATAACTCTAATAAACTAGATAGGTGATTATTACTCCCACTAGAACAAATACTAGCATAGTAATAATCCAAACATGTCCAATCTTCTTGGGTTGAACTAGGACACCTACTGCTGAGATGCTCTCAAGATGATGTCAGGACGCAGAATCCTATAAAGAACACACATGAAGAGATCCCATAGGAAAAACCTTTTCAGGGTCTTCTTCTGGATCTTCTTCTGGATTCTCTTCACAATGAACTTCACAATCCTCATAGTGAAGCAGCTCAGCGTACAACTGAGTATCTGATACGCGCCCCTCGTAGTGCTCCCATATTTGATGTGCGATATCACTCAGGTTCTCAGGCATTGAACGAATCAAAGCTCAAATCTTGTAGTTGTTCAAAATTGAAAAGTCCTGCATCTCGAGTCTACAAAACAACCTATCAAGTCTCCCGATGTGTCACCCGACTCCTTGAGTTGAGTCATACTCTACCCCTGGATAGGCTTCCTCAACTGATTACGCAACACATCGTATCGAGTCATAGTAGTAATCATCCGTGGCATTTGAAAAAATTGAAATTAATTAAGTCAGTATAAAACTGACAAACCAGTACATATACTTGCTTAATTCAATTTATATAGGCATAAAACCAACACAATAAATCAAGAATAAATTTCCTTAATTCTCTGAAGAACAGTTGACTGATCTGCTTAGACTAGTCGATTGGTACTTTTACCAATCGATCATCATCTAAGCCCAGTCGACTAGAACCATGAAGACTCAACTTGGTCGTGAATTCGTGAGAACTCGAACACTATCCGATTAGCTCTGAGCACCCCAGGCACTCGAGCAACTTTGTATGATATTTTGTCTTCTCATCGTTCCTAGCCACTAAATCTAGTTCATTTAGCCTATTAGTAAGTTGTTTATGTTGAGTCCTAATTATTCCAAACAACTATCCGACAATCAAATTATGAGTTTAGTTGATCATAGTCAACTATGGAAGGTCAACCACCGTATGGTGTGATAGAACGCCTTATGTGTTAGTCAACCTCCATTAGGTCCAGGCGAGCACCAAGTGTGCAAGCTGACCACTATTAGATCCGACCGAGCACCAAGTGTACGAGCCGACCACTGTTAGGTCGGACTGAGTACCAAGTGCTCTGGCTAAGCACCTCGGGCGTCGAGTGCGGTCATCTTTGTCGCCCGACTACTACAAGTCCAGCCCGAGCATTGTACATTTCGTTGTCGAGTCGAGTGCCGAGCACTTTTACCCAACAGCCGAGTTCTCCCGAGCACACAACCCCAAAGATTCATTGCTCGACTTATGATGCCGAGCACCACTTGCTCGAACGCTTTATGTCTGTCGTAGTGTTGAGCACCCAGTTCTCGAGCACCGCGCGCCCAAGCACCCTTGCACTAGGGTATTGCACTTTGTCATGGTGTCGTGAAGCCAATGCTTAACCACCACGTGCTTGAGCACTACGTGCTCAGGCGTTGTGCGCCTGACGCGGTGCCGAGCACCCAGTGCTCGCGCACCATGCGTCCAATTTATTATCGTCGAGTGACCCAAGCGGCAGTTATTTCCCACTCCGAAATTGTCGCTCGACTATTGGAAAATCGCCGAGTACTTCAGACTCATGTAACTGCATTTTCTAGTCGGGCTCAACTCGACAATTTTCGCCGTTCATCATATTCGCGATGAACTATGAAATTTACTGTCTAAATTAACACGAACAGATGCAAACCAACGTTTGTTTTGATATTATTGTTGGTATTATTGCATCTGTTTGTACGAATTTAAATGCTGAAAAATAATCAAAGACTGTAAATAAAACTTACAGCGAGTCATTAGAATCATCTTTGCGCTTCCTGGATATGTAGAGATGACGATATCTGCTCACTGTATGAGGATCGATCACGATTATCAAATCGAAAGGATTCTACTCTTCCACGAACCAAGTTCCAGTCGTGCCTCGACGTTCTCGGAACTCTCCGTTCTCTTGGACAACCTAACTGAAAAGATCTAACCCAGTATGCATATACTTAATCCCAAATCACACATCAATATTACCCATTATACACAAGATCGGAACACCCAGCACCAAGTTTATTTTATTCCATTCAGTTTAGCAGTCTCAACTACACACACTATACCCTCTCCGACTGAAGAAAAATAGAACATCAAAATCAACTCCCCTCAAACTGGAAACCCTGTACCATAGATGTCCCGGACAATGTGTGTCATGCTCATCATCATCTCCTCAGTTACACCATCTCCACTTCTTGCATCTCAATCTGGGATTCCTGTTCCCTACCTGAAAATATTATGTGAAATCATGAGTTCACAGCCCAGTAAGTAGATCAATGATAGGGATGCAACACAGGGAGGAAAATTCAACAGGAAACCTAAATCTCTTCAACTGTAAATGTAAACTACTGTAGCTCAACAAACATTTTATTATTGCACTTTCTGTAAGTCAGTATGTAACATAACTAATACTTTTAGCAACATGCCATTATAACAAGTACTGCGAACCCAATCATGTCTTTCTGTTATGCTAACTGTACCTAACCATAAACCCTCGTGGTACCTCGCATTATGCATTTAACATGCTGAGCCAGTCAAATACCTTATTTTCTTGTGCAATCCTAAGGTACCTCTAGAAAGAAACTAAGGGAATCAGTCATCAGTCATCAGTCAATCTATCAATTTGGGTGGGCCCTCCTCGGAGCTCAACCCGGGGAGCCCAACCCGTCTAGGCACCACTAATGCTCATGTACGTACAGTTAGCTAAATAAAGAATTTCTGTCATTTTCTATCATACTCAGTCACAGAAAGATAACATAGAACATCATGAGTGAACGAGTAAATATCTATATATAGCATCTAACCTCATACACAGGTAGATGATAATTACACCCATGTACATATAGCATCTAACCTTACACACAGGTAGATGATAATATAACTTATTCACATAGCATCGAGGCACAAGAAAGATTTGATGAACATTTAGCTAAAAATAATAACATTAAACATCATAGGTGAACAAATATATATATATCTATATATAACATCTAACCTCATATACAAGTAGATGGTAATTACACCCATATACATATAGCATCTAACCTCATACACAGGTAGATGATAATTACACTCATATACATATAGCATATAACCTCATACACAGGTAGATGATATTTATCACATATTACATATCATTTACATCATTAAGAAAAATCTTATAAAGGATTAACTATACATGCTGACTGAAAACAAATATAGCAGGAATCATCTACAGACATAAAGCTCATGTACATACAAATTTTTACATCCACCCTAGCAGGCTGATTCCTTTCAAACAAACTACTCCTTACATCTATTAAACCTTTATCTGGCTATTAACTGAAGATTTAACCCTCATATACATCACACAGCATACTCAATTCATAAGGACCCCAACATGTGTATACTCCGTTATTATCGTCCTACCGGATGAATCCCACCATACCTATTCACGCATAAATTCATCAAAATGATCCTAAAATCCTATACCGATCCCCTTCCCTCCCCACAACACCACTCTGTTTACCCGCTCCCTCTCCCCTTCCCTTCACCTGCCGAATACTCCCAATCCACCGATTCCAATCACCTCCCATCGAGAACTCCCCTTACAGCTCCAAGATTGAAAACCCTAACCCCCTTCCCGTGAACTCTCTGCCTGTCACCTCATCCTAGCCGTCGGGTAGCCAAACTCCACCGTTTTCCCTAGCTTAACCCATCCCCAACAATACCGAAAATCCACCGCGGAAGCCTGCTAGAACCCAATCTGGAATCCCATTCCACCGGCACGATTCAATCCCTAACACCCTGACTCCAACTCGCGGCGACCGTCCCAAATGAGAATCTGTTGAACTCACCGCCCTCGCCAACCCTAGACAAAGACTACTCACCGTGGAGAGGAGGGAGGAGGGTCGGGGTAGCTCCGGCAGCTTGGCATCGTCTCCGACGGAAGGGGTTCGTCGATCGCCCTTTTCGACATCTGCGGCGGCTCGCGACCAGCAGACGGGGCGCGTGATCGAAAAAGAAGGAAAAAGAAAAAGAAAAGGGAAAAGAAAGGTTCGGCTGGGTAAATGGGTTTAGGGTTTTTCCCCTTTATCCCCTCAACTGCGCTTATTTAGGGTATAAATAGACCCCGAAATTTATCCTCCTTTTCCGATGACATACGCCCGTGTATTTTTATCATTTTATTATTTTTATTATTATCATTATTAGTATTATTATTTTTTTTTCCGAGACTTGACAACTCTTCCCCCCTAAAAAAAAAATTGCGTCCTCGAAATTTGACTTACCAAATAGTTCAGGGTAACGGTCACACATATCCCGCTCGGTCTCCCAGGTAGCTTCCTCTATCTGCTGATTTTCCCATAAAACTTTCACCATTCTGATTTCTTTATTTCTCAGCTTTCGCACTTGACGATCCAATATTTGTTCTGGTATTACCTCGTAGGATAGATCTGGTGTCCACTGTATGACTTCATACCCAATCACATGTGCAGGGTTGGAAAGGTACCTCCTGAGCATGGATACGTGAAACACATTATGAACTCCTGCCAGGTTTGGTGGTAGCGCAACTCGGTATGCTTGTGTTCCAATCCGATCGAGAATCTCAAAAGGCGCAATATACCTCGGACTGAGTTTTCCCTTCCTTCCGAACCTCAGTACTCCCTTCATGGGTGACACTTTGAGAAATACATGGTCTCCCACTGTGAACTCTAGGTCCCTCCTTCGACAATCAGCATAACTCTTTTGGCGAATTTGTGTCGACTGCATTCTGTCCCGGATCTTTGCTACTAGTTCCACAGTTTGTGTCACAATCTCTGGACCCAGAACTGCCCTTTCTCCTACCTCTTCCCAATGTAGTGGGGTTCTACACCTTCTTCCGTATAGCGCTTCATAGGGAGCCATACCGATGGTGGATTGATAACTATTATTATAGGTGAACTCTACCAAGGGCAGTTTGGACTCCCAACTCCCTTTGAAATCTATAATGCAAGCTCGTAGCATATCTTCCAAAATCTGAATTACTCGCTCAAATTGACCGTCGGTCTAGGGATGGAAAGCAGTGTTGAAAGTAAGTTTTGTACCCAATCCCCGATGCAAACTTCTCCAGAACCCGGATGTAAATTTTGGATCTCTATCTGACACAATCTGATCCGGGATTCCATGTAACCTTACTATTTCCCGTATATATAACTCTGCGTATTGTATCATAGTGAAAGTGGTTTTCACTGGCAAGAAGTGTGCTGACTTCGTCAATCAATCCACAATAACCCATACTGCATTGGATCCCTTAGTCGAGATCGATAATCCTACCACAAAATCCATGGCAATATTTTCCCACTTCCAGACAGGTATCGGAAGCGGTTCGAGTAATCCCGCGGGCCTTTGGTGCTCAGCTTTCACCTGTTGACAGGTAAGGCACTCATGGACCATCTTACTTATGTCTCTCTTCATGCCTAACCACCAATATAATAGCCGCATATCCTTATACATCTTTGTGCTGCCGGGGTGAATAGAGTATGGGGTAGTGTGAGCTTCCCTCATGAGATTCTCCCTCAGGGATCCACCCTTAGGCACCCAGATGCGACCCTTGTATCGCACCATCCCATCAACCACTGAGTAGATGGTACTACCCTTTGCTTCATCTTTGCGTTTCCATTCCATTAACTGTTGATCCGAGGCTTGTTCTGCCCGAATTTGATCCCGTAAGTTTGATTTAACCGTCAGTGCCGCCAACCTAACCTGCTCACCTGGTGCTATCACCTCCACCCTTATCTGTTGAAATTCTGATATCAATCTTTGCTGAGTGGTCAACTGTAATAGCGTCGCCGTCTTGCGACTCAGCGCATCCACCACCACATTTGCCTTACCCGGGTGATAGTTAATATTGCAGTCATAATCTTTTACCAACTCCAACCATCGTCTCTGCCGCATATTCAGTTCCTTTTGAGTAAAGAAATATTTCAAACTTTTATGATATGTGTAGATCTCGCAACGTTCTCCGTAAAGATAGTGTCGCCAGATCTTCAAAGCGAGGACGACCACTGCTAGTTCCAGGTCATGTGTAGGATAATTCTGGTCATGCACCTTCAACTGACGTGATGGCAATGACCCTCCCCTTCTGCATCAATACAACCCCTAGACCAGTTTTGGAGGCATCAGTGTACACCACAAACTGCCCAGAAGTGTCTGGAACTGCAAGCACAGGTGTTGTCATCAACCTTTCCTTTAACTCCATAAAACTCTTCTCGCACTGAGTAGTCCATTCATACCTCACCCCCTTCTTGGTCAACAAAGTCAGGGGTAGCGCAATTCGTGAAAAATTCTGAATAAATCTGCGATAATACCCCGCTAGTCCCAGGAAACTTCGAATTTCTGTAACATTTCTCAGAGTAGCCCAACTCTGGATTGCCTCCACTTTGACTGGATCCACCTCTATTCCCCTCTCCGAGACTATATGTCCTAAAAATGCTATTTGACTCAGCCAAAAATCACATTTGCTGAACTTAGCGTATAACCGCTTATCCTTCAGAATCTGCAGCACCAGTGTCAGATGTTGTCGGTGCTCTTTACGACTCTGGGAGTAAATTAGGATATCATCGATAAAGACAATCACAAACTGATCCAGGTATGACTGGAAAATCCGATTCATCAAATCCATAAAGGCTGCGGGGGCATTAGTAAGCCCAAACGACATAACTAGAAACTCATAATGACCATATCGAGTTCTGAATGCAGTTTTATGAACATCTTCTCCTTTCACCCTCAGTTGGTGGTACCCCGACCTCAAGTCAATTTTTGAGAACACCGTTGCTCCCTGTAGTTGATCAAACAGATCATCGATTCTAGGCAACGGGTACTTGTTCTTGACTGTAACCCGGTTCAACTCCCGGTAGTCAATGCACAATTGCATTGAACAGTTCTTCTTACGAACGAACAACACTGGCGCTCCCTAGGGTGACACACTGGGTCGGATGAAACCCTTATCCAGTAGTTCTTGTAGTTGCTCCTTCAGTTCCTTCATTTCGGTGGGTGCCAGGCGGTACGGTGCTTTAGACACAGGGGTGGTTCCCGATATTAATTCTATTCCAAACTCAACCTCCCTGACAGGGGGTAATCCTATAATATCCTCTGGAAATACATCGGGAAAATCCCGGACTACCTCTACTTCCTCCAGACTTGGTTTAACAGTCTCAGAATTACCCATTATGTTGACTAGAAATCCGTTACACCCCTTACTTAACATTTTCTGAGCTTTACATGCTGATATAATAGGTAGATGACTCAGCGTGGAGGTTGCATTGAAGATGACAAATCCATCATTTTGTAGTTTCAGTTTAACCGTCCTTTATTTACAGTCAATAATGGCCTCGTACCGGGTCAACCAATCCATACCCAGAATTACATCAAAGTCCACCATCTCTAATACAATAAGGTCGGCGTACACTGTATAGTTCTGCATCCCTATCGGACAGTTCCTCACTATTCTATTGCTGGTCAGTTCTTCCCCCGAAGGCAAGGACATGTTATAGCCGGTAGCCATCCAATCACATGAAATACCTAGTTTTGCAACGTAGGCCACCGATATGAAAGAGTGTGTAGCTCCATAATCAATTAAGGCATGAGCATGTAGGTTGACAATAGAAATTCTACCTGTGATGATGGTCGAATCCGGATCTACCTGCTCCTGTGTCATAGCATACACCCTTCCCCTAGTTGGCTCTTTGAGCTGAGGGCAGTTCATAGCAAAGTGCCCAGACTTCTTGCACTTGTAGCACACATCTGTACCCACCAAACACTAACCTGCATGAGTCTTATCGCGGACCGAGTTTTGCTTTTGCCCTTGAGGTGGAGTTCTGAGGGTTGTTGTCGTGCTGCGTCACGGCTGGGTGCTTGCCTCAGCGGCTCGGTGCAAACTTCTTCTGGCTCGACGCAGAAGGTTCCCTTCCCTAGTAACTAGATCTCTTAGTCTGTACTTCCTTTATCATGTCATTCCTGTCCCTCTCTGCCATCAGAGCCTAATCCACAGCCTCTCTGAAGGTGGTAACTCGACTCACCCTGACATCATGGCGAATGGTTGCCCTCAATCCTCAAAAATGTTTGACTCCTCTCTTGGTTCGGCAATCATAGGTACAAAATAGCCCTTCTCGAATTCCTCCGGTCCCCTTGGCGAAGCTCTAGGAATTCCCTGGCCATTCGGGTTCTGGTGTTAGCAGTAAAGTATTTACCATAAAATACCTCCTTGAATTCAACCCAAGTAACTATAGCTAAATCCACCGCTGAGCGTGCACCCTCCCACCATATTCGAGCATCGCCCCGCAACATGAATATGACGCACCTCACTCACCTTGTCAAGATAAGTGCATGAAGTCATATATCGTCTCCAATGATCGAATCCATCCTTCTACAACAATCGGGTCTGTACTTCCCTTAAACTCTGTCGGTCCAAGATCCTTTAACTGTTTGTAAACTGGGTTCACATTGGCTGTGGGACCACTGTGGGTGTTTCCATGCTCTCTGGCTCTCAACAGCTGTTGGATCTGTTCTCCCTGAATCCGACTCTGTTCCTGCATAATTGTGGCAAGCTCAGCGAGAAACTGACTACTCTGCCCCACTTCACCATTGTTTCTTCGGCCCGCCATTCTCCTATAAAACCCGATACCTGCATCGTTATCTCTAGTTTATACATAAACCTAAACATGATTACATTAAGACTACTACTTGAAAAGTAAATTTAAAGCTTACAAACGCGGGGATGGATGTATCTGAGTCCTTGATGAGATTGTATGCACACACTGTCCTTTAGGACCGTTCGCTCTGATACCAACTAAAAAGACCTAACCCAGTATGCATATACTTAATCCCAAATCACACATCAATATTACCCATTATACACAAGATCGGAACACCCAGCACCAAGTTTATTTTATTCCATTCAGTTTAGCAGTCTCAACTACACACACTATACCCTCTCCGACTGAAGAAAAATAGAACATCAAAATCAACTCCCCTCAAATTGGAAACCCTGTACCATAGATGTCCCAGACAATGTGTGTCATGCTCATCATCATCTCCTCAGTTACACCATCTCCGCTTCTTGCATCTCAATCTGGGATTCCTGTTCCCTACCTGAAAATATTATGTGAAATCATGAGTTCACATCCCAGTAAGTAGATCAATGATAGGGATGCAACACAGGGAGGAAAATTCAACAGGAAACCTAAATCTCTTCAACTGTAAATGTAAACTACTGTAGCTCAACAAACATTTTATTATTGCACTTTCTGTAAGTCAGTATGTAACATAACCAATACTTTTAGCAACATGTCATTATAACAAGTACTGCGAACCCAATCATGCCTTTCTGTTATGCTAACTGTACCTAACCATAAACCCTCATGGTACCTCGCATTATGCATTTAACATGCTGAGCCAGTCAAATACCTTATTTTCTTGTGCAATCCTGAGGTACCTCTAGAAAAAAACTAAGGGAACCAGTCATCAGTCATCAGTCAATCTATCAATTTGGGTGGGCCCTCCCCAGAGCTCAACCCGGGGAGCCCAACCCGTCCAGGCACCACTAATGCTCATGTACATACAGTTAGCTAAATAAAGAATTTCTGTCATTTTCTATCATACTCAGTCACAGAAGGATAACATAGAACATCATGAGTGAACGAGTAAATATCTATATATAGCATCTAACCTCATGCACAGGTAGATGTTAATTACACCCACATATATATATAGCATCTAACCTCATACACAGGTAAATGATAATTATACCCATGTATATATAGCATCTAACCTTACACACAGGTAGATGATAATATAACTTATTCACATAGCATCGAGGCACAAGAAAGATTTGATGAACATTTAGCTAAAAATAATAACTTTAAACATCATAGGTGAACAAATATATATATATCTATATATAGCATCTAACCTCATACACAGGTAGATGGTAATTACACCCATATACATATAGCATCTAACCTGGATCATACACAGGTAGATGATAATTATACTCATACATATAACATCTAACCTCATACACAGGTAGATGATATTTATCACATATTACATATTATTAACAGCATTAAGAAAAATCTTATAAAGGATTAACTATACATGCTGACTGAAAACAAATATAGCAGGAATCATCTACAGACATAAAGCTCATGTACATACAAATTTTTACATCCACCCTAGCAGGCTGATTCCTTTCAAACAAACTACTCCTTACATCTATTAAACCTTTATCTGGCTATTAACTGAAGATTTAACCCTCATATACATCACGCGGCATACTCAATTCATAAGGACCCCAACATGTGCATACTCCGTTATTATCGTCCTACCGGATGAATCCCACCATACCTATTCACGCGTAAATTCATCAAAACGATCCTAAAATCCTATACCGATCCCCTTCCCTCCCCACAACACCACTCTGTTTACCCGCTCCCTCTCCCCTGCCCTTCACCTGCCGAATACTCCCAATCCACCGATTCCAATCACCTCCCATCGAGAACTCCCCTTACAGCTCCAAGATTGAAAACCCTAACCCCCTTCCCGTGAACTCTCTGCCTGTCACCTCATCCTAGCCGTCGGGTAGCCAAACTCCACCATTTTCCCTAGCTCAATCCATCCCCAACAATACCGAAAATCCACCGCGGAAGCCTGCTAGAACCCAATCTGGAATCTCATTCCACCGGCACGATTCAATCCCTAACACCCCGACTCCAACTCGCCGCGACCGTCCCAAATGAGAATCTGCTGAACTCACCGCCCTCGCCAACCCTAGCCAAAGACTACTCACCGTAGAGAGGAGGGAGGAGGGTCGGGGTAGCTCCGGCAGCTTGGCGTCGTCTCCGGCGGAAGGGGTTCGTCGATCGCCCTTTTCGACGTCTGCGGCGGCTTGCGACCAGCAGACGGGGCGCGCGATCGAAAAAGAGGGAAAAAGAAAAAGAAAAGGGAAAAGAAAGGTTCGGCCGGGTAAATGGGTTTAGGGTTTTTCCCCTATATCCCCTCAACTGTGTTTATTTAGGGTATAAATAGACCCCGAAATTTATCCTCCTTTTCCGATGACATACGCCCGTGTATTTTTATCATTTTATTATTTTTATTATTATCATTATTAGTATTATTATTTTTTTTTCCCGAGACTTGACACTAACGACATCTCCCTCACCTTCACTTCACACTCCGATACAGCTCTCGCACTAGCACTCCTCTTCACCTCTCTTGCACTTGATTTCTTTCCAACTTTAAATGCCCAGATTCCTTAGACGCACACTCTCTTTTAAAGGGGGTGTATAGCTGTTGCAGTGCGTGCACACGCTGCCAAGTTACAAATATGACTTAAGATGGCAGGGCGATCACACTCCAATACGACCAAAAATATAAAAGATGGGAAGCCACACTCAAGAAAGGTCACGTGGACAATCATCAAGAGCTTAGGAAGACTCATCTCGGAAGTCTTCGAAGTTCAAGAAAGGCCACATTAGAATGTCATGTCAAGGGTAGGAGAGGCTTGAAGGAAGCATGATATGTACAAGGCTCAAACTTTAAGTCAAGTAGGGTGCTCTAGAGGGTTGAGTACTCTAACTATATATCGAGCTAGCGCTCTGGAGACTAAGGAAGGTGCTTGGATTGTGGAGCACTAAGAATGTTGAGTAGAGGCTAGCTAGGTGCTCGAACCGTCGAGCGACATGATCACCTATGATGGGAGGTGTTTGGGTCCGATTGGACTAGGAGTGCTCTAGCACCGTATGTGTTGGGCTAGTTGATATGGAGTCTAGTCGTGTAGATTGATTCTGCTAAGTTGGCAAGGATCATCACCTAGGGGTATGAAAGTTGAATGTTGGATTTTGAATCGAGCAAAAGTAGAAGATGAGAATTCTAAAAGTGAGGATGTTAAAATGAATATGCAAAAAAAAATAAAAAAAATCAAGAGACATATTTAAGATGACATGATCATATACTTAATTAGGTATCTAATAAACATCTTAGTTAGGCAATATAAGACCATGATAAATATATACATTAATTGAGAAAGAAAAAGATTAAAATAAATTTAAATATATAGAAAGATTCATACAATCGATCTTACTTAAATAAATATTTGATTATTATTATTATCATATGGTAAAAGGTTAACAACTTGCACTCAAAGATCAAATTAATGCCAATTACCATCTTCCAATTCATTTAGTACACTATATAAAATACAATCATATAGTATGACCCTGACTAAGAGTTGCAATGCTACTAAAAAGAAGAAAATGTAAGGTCATATATGCCAACCTCAGTGTAAAACTTGTATTTGATCAAACAATCGCCCGAGTTCATTCATCCATAATTTTCAAAATATGTATTTTTTGGCTCTCAAAATTTATATTCTCTCGCTATAAGAGCAACACTAACTCAATGATAAAGGAGGGCATCAACACTCTTGTCTATCATCTGAACTTAGACTGATCGAACTTGATGAGAATTACAGCAACACTAACTCAATGATAAAGGAGGGCATCAACACTCTTGTCTATCATCTGAACTTAGACGGATCGAACTTGATGAGAATTACAATTTTCAATGTCTGAATGTTTATTTTTAACTTCTATTCCTATCTATTTTGGTATATTTATGAAACTGTTATAACTCAATTTAGGAAATAAAGGAAGAAAGAATAGAGAAATAAGATTCAAAGGTAGGATTAGAGGAATAAGACCATAGTTTGGGATTTATACCCGAGTCAAGTAGAACTTAGTTCAAAAGGTTGGACCGAGTTGAAGGGATTGCAACTCGGAGAGTCGATCTGAGTTACGAATGTATCAGCTAGGTGACTACAATAATGTCAAAATAGCAACTTGGGGGGCCGAGTTGAACATATCGACTTGATAGTCAGAATAGTACCGAATAGCAACTCGGGAAAATAAGCCAAACTAGAAAAATGGTGACTCGGGGAGAAGGATGAAGTTGGAAAAATAGCAAGAATGATTGATTGAGGGAATGACATAGAGGTAAAACGAAGGAAAGGGAGGACCCCATAATATATAGGAAGTTTGTTATATCTTATAATCACCTATCTAGGGTGCCTCGTGAGACCCCACAGAAGGCTCCCGGTAGCACATCCTCATCAACGACATAACAATATGATTCCTTAGCATGCATAACCCTCCATATGGACGGTGATCCAGACGATTTATTGCACGACAACTAGCCTTAGAAGCAGCAGGGATAAAAGGAAAGGAGGACGGAGGAAGAGGGGAGGTTTGATCTAGTTTTCTCAACAAAAACTCACTACGAGAGGAGGAGAAAAAGAGAGACTGATAAGGAGAAGGGACATCCTCAACGGAGCAAGGAGGGAGAATTATTCATGTAATATTTTTCTTTACCTTGTATAAACTCTTATCTGTAATGGGTTTCTCCACCTCCGGAAGTACTTTCGGTAAGAAGGAATTATAGTAAAGATGTATAACGTCGGGACTCACTCTAGAGCTCATCCGTGGAGTAGGAATCTGAATTCCGAATCACGTTAAATCTTTTGTCATCATTTTCTTATCTACTGTTGTGGTCGGAGAAGACCCCAAGCTTTCTCGGTACTTTCGTTTCGAAGAGACAGAAAATCCGTATCGCATCAATTTACTTAGTTCTATTCGTTTTAAAGTTTACATTTAAATTTTATATTTCATATTAGTTCTAGAACCAATGAGTTCTAATGGTCAAATACCATGCATGTCATGTAAGCAAATTCATGAATTAGTGGCCAACCCTAAGAAAAAAAAACATAATCACCAACTTTGAAATTTTCCTATTGTTTTCAACAAACTTATCTAATGTTAATAGCTACTCTTTTTATTTTTCATTAACAGTAATCAAATAAGGTATATTAATTAATTAAGTTATTGAACTTTTAAAATATCTCGTATGTTATGCGTTTTTAATGTATAAATCAAATTATTTCATTTTATTTGTATGATGAGCTATAATAAAGTATTACATATCAATTGATTGAGGGTTTCTATCTAAACTCATCCATAGCAAAATTATCTTAAAATTGTCTTTGTATAAAAATGTTTAAACGTGGAATATTTTCCAATTTTAAATGTTTTTTTTTGTTTCTTTATATATTCAATCAGTTAGTTTTTTATATAATATATATCTTATTTATTTCAAAGTCAAATAATTCGCTAAGAATTTTTACAATTTATTTGTCTAAGTTACGAATTTAAAGAATTTATTATGAATCTAAATTCTATACTAGAATTTATCAATTTATTCAAGAAAAATGCACCAGAACACTCGGTCTGCCACTCTAAATGCAGAAGCCACGTGTCGTGCGTGTGTGTGTGGATCCGACAATATCTAACTTAGATGGCCCATAAATTGAGTGGGCCCAAGAATTAGTAGATACAGAGAATTTTTGTAAATAATTTCCTTTTTTGAAACACACTGAATTTAATTTAATGACCAACCTCGATTAATCTTCTCTTTATCAATCGAGGTCCCAACGAATCCTGCGTTGCTTACAATCCACTGCACTTCTGTTCATTAGCTCGGATCGTAATTCGCTCGCCGGAGGAGAGTACGAGCAATGGAAATGGCAAGGAATGGCGATAGGGAGGTGGAGGAGGAGGCGGCGGCGGCGGTGGCGGCTGGAGGCGGCAGCCGCAGTAGTAGTTTCCATGGAGATGTCCTTGACGAGGTCGTCGCCCGTGTCTCCACCCTCGACCTCCTCAACGTCTCACGGGTCTCCAGAGGCTGGCGGACCGCCGCTCTCTCCTCCCTCCTCAGCCGGCGCCGGCCGCCCTGCCTTCTCCTTCGCCTGCAGTCCCGCCGGAGAGCCTCCGCCTACGTGTACGATCCCATCTCCCGCGCCTGGAGGGGTGTTCCTATCCCGCCGGAGTCAAGCCTTCACGGGTTCGAGGCGCCGCGCGTCGCCGCGCTCGCGAGCTCCCGCCCCGGCGGCCCCCGCTTCTACGCGCTCTCCTCCTCCAAGATCGCCCTCGCGGCCGACCCGCTCGGGACCGCGTGGCGCGACCTGGAGGCGCCGCGTTGCTGGCGCACGGATCCGACCGTCGCCCTCGTGGGCGCCAGCCTGGTGGTGGTCGGCGGCGGATGCTCGCTCGAGGGCAGCGCAGGCTCCGTCGAGATGTGCGACGCGTACGGGGGCGGAGGAGGCTGCTTGTGGGAGCCGTGCGAGGCGATGCCGGAGGCCTTCAGATGGTCTCCGGCGATCTCGGCGGCGGCGTCGGATCGGCGACTCTATGTCGTGGAGAGGCAGCCGCCGTTCGGCGCTAGCTGGTTCGATACGGAGACGAGGCTATGGGGTCCAACGCGACCGCTGAGCGTCCCCGACCCCACTACTCGCCACGTGGCGATCGGGTTCTCGAACGGACGGCTGCTTCTGGCGGCGGCGGGCGGGAGCGGGGTGGGGTGGGGGTGGGCGCCGGAGAGCGTGCGGGTGTGGGCGGTTGAGGAGGAGACGCTGGAGGTGTTATCGGAGAAAGTGGTGGCGGAGATGCCGAGGGAGATGGTAGCTGGGCTGGCGGAGGAAGGCGGCGGCGGGTGGGGGTTGCCATCGATTGGGTTCCTGTGCGAGGGTGGTTTCGCTTACTTCTACAATCCTGTGTATCTGAAGGAGTTCTTCCTGTGCGAGCAGCATCCAGCGGGCGGCGGCGGCGACGGCGGCGGCGGGTGTAGGTGGGAGCGAGTTGCGCCGCCGGCGTGCGTAGAGGAGCGACCCATGGACCGGGTGGTGCTTGGATGCTGCCAAAATGGGAGTAGACGATAAAGACATAAAGTTGTATTTAAGGTAAAATTGCCAAATACATCCTTTGCATCAGAGTGACTCGATTTCTGTTTTTAAAAATATATATAAAAAAAACTATATTATTTTTTTATAGAATGGATAAGAACAGGATCATAACGGTGTGACAGCTGTGGGAACTCTACTGTTTCAATCTCAATATAATTTCGACAACTGTTGCGGATTCGGTCGTTTCAATTTCAATACCATTTCACTTATGAAAGCGATATCGTTCACTGTCACGATTATGTAAAATTGAAAAGAATAATACGGTTCGATTTCTATAATAAATTTTTAAAAAAAATTATTCAAACAGTTTTAGAGTTCAAAAATCTATTCGATGGACAAAATAGGACTTTGGATTTTGGGACAGGCCTATTAGGGCACTTGTTTAGGACTCAAAAAATTTTAAAGTCCGATATGACTCCTGATTGTGATCCAGAAAGTTTTAGAATCCGATATAACTCCTGATTATGACCCAAAATTTTTAGAGGCATCCAGAGCCTTTATACAATTAACTAGGGCCGACTTTACTCAGCAAGTTCGACGACGCAGTCGTATCATCTTTATAAGGTAGGTTAGACATCAAAGACGTACTTAAAGTTGTCAAACGAGGTGACCTATGGCGGGACGGATCAATCCGTCGTAAATCCAATATTTAGCAGGGAGGAATAGGTCGAGAGGGAGGTAAATCGCAGGGGGGGACAAAACCCCTTGATACGGTAGCAAGACAGGGAGGAGTCCATCTGAAATGAAAGGGGATTTTAGACCCCTCATCCGACATCGAACTCAGTCCATTCTGCAAGCAACACTCTGTCTTACCATCGCACCGTCCCCATAGAGACAATTGAAATCCAATTATCGATCGATAATGTTAGGTACTGATATTTTTTATTATTCTAATATTTTAAAATATCCAAATCTTGATAATATGCAAATTTAAGTTTTGACTTATTCAAATAGAGATTTAATTGAAAATTTTCAACACTTATAAGACTAATTAATTGATATGTCACATTTACTAAATTAATTGAAATAGTAGTGACAAAATAATTATAAATTAATTAGAGTATAAAAATAATTATTAGAGTACTTAAATTAAATATTCTTTTATTATTTTCTCTAATTTCTCTAGCTTGCACTTTGTGTACGTATGTGTGATAGAAAAAAATTGTGATTATTAAGAACTTACCTTGTTAGTAGTAAAATATTAGTAAAAAAATTTAAATAATTTTTCTTTCATAAGTTTTATCTTCTTTTAAGATTTCTCAACCCGCCGCTGGCCAATCCAAACATGTCGCGGGTCAATGAGTCTAGACCCACAACTCATACGGGTTGATTCGTTTAGGTCTATCAAAATGATAGATTAATAAAATTTCAATTCAACCTGTTTAAATTATTTAACGGGCGAGTCAACTCAACGAGCCTAATCTAATTTAACTCGCTTGAGAAAGTAAATTTCTGATCCGTACTCAGCTCATACCATTTCTCTAAATTTTTTTTAAATTCAAAATTAAATTTATCGTGTCCCTTGCGGTAAAAAAAAAAAAAAAGAATAAATGCCGTTGTCGGGGAACGAACCCCTTAAGGCCTTAACTTCCTATCTCGTATTCATTGATCTTGTGCCCTAAAATTAAAGACTATTATTATTTACTCTCGAGGGAGGGAGGATGGATCATTAAAGGGATGAATTAGATAGGAGTTGGAGATAAATTGTTCATCATTTAATAATAATAATAAACTAGAAGTATCCAAAGGATGAATGTTAATTTACTCCTATATTGATTTTTGGCTAAAATTTGATCCACTTAAAATCGCATAGGTCGATACTTTCTTTTGTCTTAACTCGTGAAATTTTAACTTCTCCTAATCGAATGTTCTCCTTCATTGCCAACCGCCATCCTCCCAACCCTATAGCTCTTTTGTCATCTAATCGCAAGCTCCATTGCCAATCGTAAGTTTATCGCATATTTACAAACTCACTCACTACCTACGAAGCTCATAGTTTGTTCATGAATCCATCGTCCACCGACAAACTTGTGACCTACTTAGGAGCCTATTGATCACCTAGCCACGAGCTCAATGCAAGTAGAATGAATGAAAATACAAAAAAAAAAAAACTTAATGAATGAAATTAAGATTCAATTGAATAAATTCAAAGGAAGGATCGTCACCTCATTGTCAATAGTTGAGATCAAATCTATCGACGTAGCCCCCTTTAAAAGACTTGTGTTCGTGTGGAAATTGATATTCACTATAAAATGTAAAATTTATACGATAACAATGTAAATAAGGAAACGAGTTAATTTTTAACTTGAATTTTAATTTGATTTAAAAGTATTTAACTTGTTAATTTTTATAATTTGTTAGATTTTTTTTGAAGAAAAAAATTGAGTTAATTAAGTTTAATATTTTAAAAATGTCAAAAAAAATGTTAAAGAGTTTTTATTCAATTTGTACTAGAAGCTCATAAGCAATTTTACCTTTTGTGATTAAAAATAATCTTTTTGATATGATATATTATGTTTCAACAATAGGCTACCTAATATTTGAATACAATTCCTAATTGTTTGAACAAATTTAACTTAATTTTAGTTAAAACTAAATTATTAGACAAGGGAAGGGGAAAATTGAGGGTATTTTAGGAAAGATAATTTGAACGAGTATTTAAATTAAAGAAAAAAAATATGGAATTATCACATTAACGATCCCCTCCAATTGCTCTTGCTAATAGAGGAGGTAATTAATCAAGAGTGTGATTGACAAGTACACAGATGAGAATCCACGCAATAAAACTCTGGATCGACCTCTGCCCACTACAAATATATCTTTATGAATTTACCAATCGTATCAATCCTGGACTAGTATTTAAATTAAAGAAGCACACCGAGTGAGGGAAAAAAACTAAAGAGAATAGTTTTTAGGTTAATTGCATAATTCCATTAAATATTTAATTTATGCTTTAATTTGATTATATTAATTGTCATATGCTTAGTAATTATTTTTTAATTACACCACTAAAATATTAGGTTCATGATAGAGTTTGATGGAAAATATATTCCTTCATTTTATTGGCACATGCATTCTTTACTTGAATTGATGTAAACCCTTTGATTAGTGAAATTTGATGGATAATCTTGTAATCATAAAAAGATTAGGACGAAATATTTTGTGCTCCTCCTTTGCTTAATGATTGCGAATACCCATTAGATATGAAGAATTAATCATAAAGTATGATAGTGAAACTTAGATAAGAATTTTGATGACACCTCTTAATAACATTAATTAATTTGTACTTCAAGTGTTTTTCTATAATATCTTAACTAATGTTTGTAAAAGTTATTATATATATATATAGAGAAATTTTCTCTGGTGCGATCCATTTCTATGTGTCCGTCCGCACCACTTCTACCCCGTGCCATTGTCGACGTCGTCGCTGCGCCGTCCGATCACCGTCAGTCGTTAGACCGGGCGCGATCAACGCGCAACTCGTCGACGGTTCGACAGGGCTCGAATTTCGATCGGTTAGCATCGGAATCTGACGCTAATAGGCAAAAAATCATTGTGTCACGCGGCCGGCAGTGACCAGCGTCGAATTCCGATCGCAATTCGGTCGGAATCAGACCCGATCGCGGTCGAAATCGGTCAACAACTAACGTCGATCCATCCGGTATAATCGACGGGCTGGCTGAATCACAGTCGAAATGCCGGTCCGTCGGCCGCCGGATTTCGGCCGCAATTCGGCCGAAATCCGGCCCAATCACGGTCAAAATCGGCCGCCCGATTCTAGCGGCTGATTTCAACCTTGATTCGGCCGGTAGCGGTCGAATGATAGCCAGTTGATTATATCGGACGGATCGGCGTCGGTTGTCGGTCCGTCCGCCGTCGGATTCCGGCCGTAATTCAGCACGATCGCGGTCGGCAATGGGCACGCCACTATCAACCACGTGACGCGACGAATTTTCGACCGTTAGCGCCGGATTCCGACGCTAACAGGTCGGAATTCGAGCCCCGCCGGACCGCGCGACAAGTTACACGTCAATCGCGCCCGGTCCGGCGGCCGACGATGACTGGTGACCCGACGGCGCGGCAACGACGCCAACAGTGGCGCGGGGTCAACGTGGAGCGGACGAGCGCGTAGGAATGGGTCGCGCAGGAGAAAATTTCTCATAAAATTTAAGGATTGAACTATATATATAGAGAGAAATATAATACTGCACAATTTATTTGTGAGCATCCATGAGCACTTCGGTTATCCACCGTCTTATCGGGTATAT
This sequence comes from Wurfbainia villosa, assembly GCA_025175895.1. Classification (NCBI taxonomy): domain Eukaryota; kingdom Viridiplantae; phylum Streptophyta; class Magnoliopsida; order Zingiberales; family Zingiberaceae; genus Wurfbainia; species Wurfbainia villosa. The sequence continues at coordinate 107,720,813 of CM045998.1, read as the reverse complement.
ATATATATATATATATATATATATATATATATATATATACACACACACACACTACACAATTCATCCGTGAGTATCCATGAACACCTCTATTATCCATCGTCCGATCTTTTAGGGTTTAAGTATTGAACTATAGTGTTCACCTGATCAAAAAGTGGATAGTGGAGATGTTCACGAGTGCTCACGGTTGAGTTATATAGAATACAATTCATTCGCGAGCACCTCTATTATTCGTCGTCCGATCTCCTAAGGTTCAAGGATTATACTATAGTACTCATCCAAAAGAACGATAGACAATGAAGGTGCTCATAGATGCTCACAGATGAGTATATATATAGAGAGAGTTATTATATAAAAAATATGATTTCATAGTAAATTAAGCCAAGGTATAATTATGCCAAAAAATTCGTAAATAATCAGTTCTATTTTAAAATAAAAATAAAACAAAATAAAACACAAAAATTAAAATACTTCAATTTGTATTTTGAGTGCAAAAAAATATGTAGAATAATTTAGATTGAATAAAATTTATTACGAGAATAAAAGGTCACTTTCAACTTCAATTATGACGTCGAACCTCATCTAGAAGAACAAATTTTCACACAAAAGAAAATTTTAAAAACTTATGAACATCTTTACCATAAATATAAAAATAAATATCGTTGAATTTATTTTCTTTTATATTGATTAATTTGTGTTTATACATATGAAAAAGACAGTTTTAAATGCATGGATATACATGATATATTAGATTGCACAAATACAACTTAAAATGCACTAAAACTAAGTCGAACGAATAAAAAGAAATAAAAAAAAGTTTAATCCTCAAAAAGAAAAAAAATCAAAGTTAATTTGCCATGCCATTGGAAGTAGGTATCATTAAGAACACCTAACACTTGATTAGAGTTATGATGGTCAAATCCAAAACCTACTATGAGAGAAATATTCTACCATCCTTGTCAAAATTTTTAGGGAATCTTTGTTTGACACACCTCATTCACATTAAAAAATTAGATAACCATGGTTAATTAATTATATATTTTTCAGTTCGATCAATCGCCAAACCTTTACGTTTGTTGACTTATGATAAGTTTACTTGCGGAGGGAAGAAATTCTATGAAAAGAAAGAGCATGAACTTCTCATTCTCTTAAAGTGTTCCAATGAAGCAAGAAATTATTGATGTGAAATGTAATAATCAATCAGTTTGATATAATGAATTACGATCTAATTGATATAGGAATTGAGTTTTGTTGCTCAAATGTTTTCCAAATGGACAATTTTGTAATTTTCAATCTATGAAATTGTAAATTTAATTAAGTTGATAAAGAAGCAATCTATAGTTTTGCAATTTATTTGGACTAATTTACAAAATTTCATTCCTACATGGCCAACTTAGGGAGAGCGATAAGGGGCAATCGTTGAATCCTAATTTAGTTGGAGGGTGATGGAGAGGATGCAAGAGGGAGGAAAGAGCTTCGACATTGTCATTGAGGTCCTAGAAGTGAGCTCCTATTAGGTGCAGTCTCGACTAGAGTTTTGACTAGACTCGGCAAATCTAGACACGACATGAATACGATCTGCTTTTTTCATATTTGGATCGTACATTTTTAGATTCATGTCTATTTCGTGTCTATCCATTAGACATGTAAAAATTTTATGTCGGATTAGTGTTTTGTCTTCTGGATCCGTTAGACCCGTTTATTTTTTTTTTACTTAAAAAAATCTAGGCATGAAAAAGAAAGGAGATGAATGATATTTGTGTAATCTCTACAAGTTTGAGAGATGATGACAATCTTTGAAATTCATTTTGTATTTTTATGATAATTCTAGGGTGTATATATATTTTATGATCATACACTTATAATTCTAATTAGGTAGCGTAGATTGTGGAGATTGTGTCTAGATCGTGTCGTGTCTAACGGATCGTGTCGTGTCTACCTGAAATTAAGTGGCTCGTGTTCGGATTGAACTCATTGATACGAAAAATTAAACGGATAAAATATGAATTAACGTTTTCAGATTGTGTCTAGATCGTGTCAAGATATGAATCCGATCCATTATTCGATTTGTCGGGTCTAATTTTGACAAGTGAAGTTCGAGAGTTGAGCTCTTAGCTGTTGAGATTGATGGGAGTACAATCAAAGTCTCACATTGATAAAATATAAAAAGTGCATGAACTTATAAGATGAAAAAAAAAGATATATTCATAATTGGTATGAGACTTTTTAGATAAAATTCAAAAATAAATTCATAAGAATTTAGGTCAAAAGTGGACAATATCATATCATTATAGCTAGAGATATATGAATTTTATCGGACCCAACAAAAAGTGAGGGCTCCCATATCCCAGATAGGAAGTCTAATTGAGTCATAATCAGACAATCGACAGGAAGACCTGATAGATTAAAAATTATACACCGATATGATTCTTAATTCGTTTTAGGGGAAAATTGTTAGGAGTATAATCAAAGTTCTACATTAATAAGATATGAAAAAGATCAGATGTTTATAAGATAAAAAAGATATCTTCATAAATATGAGACTTTTTGGATAAAGTCCAAAAATAAATCGATGAAGATTTAGACCTAAAGTGGATAATATTATATCATTATAAAGATATGTGAATTTCATCAAATCCAACATTAGCATGTGAAGTCTCAAATAAAGATTTGTCAACGTTGATTATCATCATCTACATGTTTGAAAGGCTACTAGTTTAGTGGACTTGGATTCAGTAGGACTTAAAGATTGAACTCGACCGATAGACATTTGGTCTAGGTCGAAGTTGATGTTATTACTTGAGCTCAAGCAAGATTAGTTAATTGATGTGTTTATTCAATAGTTGATCATGTTGACAATGTGGATGGCTCATTGCTTTAGAATAGAAGTCGGTTTTGCATCTTGAGTCGACTATTATATTTGAGCTCAATCACAATGGTCATATTATCTTTACCTCTACATGTACAATACATGCCAAAGCATACGAGTCGATTGAAGCTTAGTCAATGGTGAAAAGTCGATCGTTAGCCAAGTGAGTCAACTATTTCATTTTGTGGAGGAGTAAGTAAAAAATCGATGAAAAATAGTGTCATTATCATTGAAAATTTTTTGTAAAAAAACAAAAATAAACTCATATTCATTATCATATCTTATGGTTTTAATTGGACAACCATATTGTGTTTTGACCTAAGCAAAGAAATTTCTAATGATGGATTGAATTTCAAATTTATGTTGCATAAGGTGAATCCAAGTATAATGAGAATAATTGTAAAATACCGGAAAAAAAAAATTATCCCTTGCTAATTGGGAATTATCTTGTGGAAATTTTCAGAATTTTTCAGAAATTAAAAAAGAATTTGCATGACCGTTTGGAGGAAGGTCAAAGCTTAAATGGGGTTGAGTCAAGTTGGATTAGTTTGGATTTGACCTAGGCTAACCCAACCACTTAGCGTTAAAAACCCACTCATCTTCTCCTTTAATGCACACCGATTCCTTTCCTTTGGTTTCTTTCTTTTTTTTCCCGATCGCGCAATTCTCCAACTACTCCACCGCCGCTCCTCTCTGCGCCTTTGTCCCCTCTCCCGAACCCATACGAGCACTGAACGCCTTTTCTCCTCTCCGATCGATCGCGTCTTCTTCCTCGCGCTCATCGTCGCCGAACTCACTGTGCCCTAACGCGTCACCGCTGCGAGAGAAAGAGCGGCTGCCGCCGGTGTCGATCCAGCCCGATCCTCGCCTGAATCAGTCGATCCCTGCTTTATCTTGGCCGATCTCTGCTCGAGCTCGCTGCGCGACCGTCGAACCTCCCCATCGTCGTCCCTTCTCTCCCGCCAGCTGATTGCCTTCGACCACCGTGGACAACCCACCCCGGCCGGTGATGCCATCACCCACCTTTGGATATCAAGCGTTGCCCGTGCCGGATCGTTTTCCCGGATCGATGTCGTTGTGTTCCTTGATGCCAATTTTCTTCCAGTCGATGGCTCTGTGTTGGTGTCGGATTTCCTCTGCTCTGTGACATTTCATGATCTGAGTTCCTATTACTACTGAAGATTCAAAGTCTCCGATCAACGAATTGACTATTCTGGTTTTCTACAACATCTACACACAATATATGGTATAAATCTTGCACCCTGTTTATTTGTTTTATCCTATGATTAAGAGATTTACAGATGGATAGATCAAGGGGGGGAACTTGTATAATAAATGACTTCCGATGCTAAGAAATTCTGCAGTGGGGTGTTGTCTCCAATTTGATGGTTTCATCGGGTTTGGTTGAGCTCCACTGCAACTACTCTGCACCTCGCAACCAATTGTTCCTGTCATTACGAGCAGCACCAGTTGCTATGATATGATTGTGTCGTTGAAGGGGTAAGAGGTGGGTGTTATGGATTGACTGTGGGTTAATTCGTTAGTTCCATATGTTGATTAAATGGTAGGATGAACAGATTTAGTAATGTAAGATTTGGTTTATCTATTTTGTGCAGATTGGACTCACCTAGGTGGATCAAGAAGTTGAGAAGATGGAAGCTAAGCTTGGTAAGTAGGATTTGGGTGTTCATAGTGGTGTATCAGTTTGTTTAGTAAACTGATTTGGATGTGCTATAATTATGTAGTGATGATAGTTCTTATCCATCGTGTGGTGATGTTTGATTTATTTAGGTTAAAGGGAGACTGGATTCTTTAAGCAGATTAAGAAGTTGGTTGAAGTGGAATCAGTGTGAGGACTTCCATATGAAGCGGGTTCACAGAAGCGAACATAATCAACACAGACTTCATAACTGGTGGGTAATTTCCTACCTAGTTCGGGTAGATGTATTGCATTCAGATTTAGTCATAGATATGAGCATGTTAGATGTTAATATTATCTTGACCCCGCTCTTATTATCGTATGCTTGATACTTTACCGTTGGCTATTAACTTCATTGCTGCTATCATGCTTATTTTACCATGATTAGGAGTTATACATATAGGTGATGCAAGTAACTTAGAAATTGTTTAAGTTAAGTGCAAATTGTAAAGTCCAGATGGCAGTCTGATTGTACATTGGGCAAAAAGGTCATCCATAGGTAGATAATATCTTGAACCTAGGGTTAGTTCTAGTACCCTTAGGTTGCATGTTACCACCGACCTTGTGTTGTGTAAGTGGTCAGGGGAATGATACTTAATGTGTCACTACGGACCTGTGGTCCTAGCTTGATAATCGGTTTGAGTACGACTCTCTATAGGATAGAGAGTGCATCTATCAGTTTGAGTACGACTCTCTACAAGATAGAGAGTGCGTCAATTAGCTTAGTATGACTCTCTACAGGATAGAGAGTATTATGATCAGTTGAGTCAGATACTAGTATATGTGTTGGATAAACCATTAGATACCTTGACCTGTAGCGTGAGTAGATTATGAGTTGGTATTACTCTTCCTGTTATATATATGTTGAATATATGTTCAGGTTGGATCAGAGTAGCGTAGCAGACTTCAGGCATGTCTGCATTTTACGTTGTTCATTTGGTTAGACGGTATATACTTGTATTTATTTACTATGCTGATATACTTGTTGCACCTTTAGATTATGTTGTTGAAATACATGTGATTTTACATATATACATGTTTTCTATTACCTGCTGAGTTTTACTCACCACCCCCGCGGACCCTGGGTTTTTCTGTCGCCCAAGTAACAGGTAGCCGACTTCGTGATGGACTTGGAGCACTGCTGGTTGGCATCGTCTCATCTCAACTCCGAGAGTCCGAGTTTTTGAGTCTTCCGTATGTTTTGGTTATGTATTCTGAGTTTATCGTGGTGTTGTGTGTTATGTGATGTACGCACATGTTGGTGCGGGTTTTGACGAGGCTTCTTTATGTTCTGGTGTTAGTCATACCAGTATGCACTCTGTGGGATTGTATTGTTGTCATGTTGTTTCCGCTGTGTTTTCATTATGTTGTTATATATATATGTTGTTATTGTTGTGGCCTACGGGCCTTGTATTAACCCGAAATGTTGCCACGTACAGGGGAGGTGTCGTCCGTTTGATTTTTGGTTCGGCATGCTCTTGGGGCGTGACAACTTTAGTGGTATCAGAGCCCAAGGTTCTGTGATGCCATGCAATGTTGTTTTTGTGTCGAGTCTTGGATTCTCGGGAGTCGATTTATTCGGTTTTGGTTTTTGAGATGAGATGGATAGCGGCCTGAGCTCCAAGCAGCACGAGGTAAGAATTTCTGATAACTTATGGTTTAGTAGATATTTATCTAAACTTGATCAGTGGGTGTATACAATAGAGTTAAGACACCTGTGTAGACTTGTAGTAGGGGTCGTCCACCGAGGCGACCAACCGGAGTGACCTTTAGGGTTTATACTCCAGGTTATGTTGGCTATGCATTTAGATGCTTATACCAGAGAATAACCTGTAGTGTGTTGGTTATTATTCATAACCGTGGTATGAGTTGACCACGGGAATGACCTATTGAGTCTGTGAGTCTTGAACCGTGTCGAAAAGGTGATTTACCTTTGAGAGCCGACTGATACTGAGTCAGAAAAACATGGGTCAAGTCGTCACATTTCCGACTGATACCGAGTCGGAAAAACATGGGTCAAGTCGTCAACCTGAGAGATTTCCACTAACTGTGCTAGTCAGATCATTACCTATGGGTAATGAACCGACTTATAGACTATTGTTGATGCAGATAGCGGAAGGCTAGGTTACAGTGTTTCAGAGGGATTTTATCCTTGAGTTGTTCGTACTGAGTTGTATAACTTTAAGAGTACTTTTGAGTACTTAACTCATGTTATACCGAGAAAGAAGAGTTGTTTGCATACCATTATCGGGATCAAGCCGGTATTTGGTGATAAATGAAAAAAAAAAAATCTTCGGGAAATAATATATCACTTGATCATTGTTTAGTGATGTTGGAAGAGAGTATTTCCCCGTGTCACTTTTAGTGACGCATTATAAGGAATTCTTGAGCTTCAAGAAAGGGTGATCGGTCAGTAATAGTGTACTGTGCAGAGTCGTAAGACTTAAAGAGGTTACGACCACCTAATAGCTCAAGGAGATGAATGGATGATTTAAGCCACCCAGAGTTATTGACTTATAGTTGGATTAGGAAGTCGGGATCTTCTATCAGATCCTACCGGAAGATGTTGGATTGAGACAGGAGTTTAGAAATGACTCCGTACAAGAGTTTAAGAGTTGGAGACCGATAAGCAAATATTGCAGGTCAACTTAATAGAGTCAGAAGTCTCCGATTGTTGGATAAAGGAGCAAGATCGAAGTCATAGACTTTGAGCTATTTTCCAATTATAGAAGACCAACTGCAGATCATCAGGATATTCTCGTGGATATCAACAAAATCAGAACAAAGACTCCGAAGGGATTGTGTGCGTGCAGTGCAGATCACGAAGACACACGAAGTCAGATTATTCGTTGGATCAGTTCAGCTATTGCTATTGTGAGCAACCAGTACCGTGGAGGAGGTGTACTTTGAAGACTCAGTTGAAGCCTATCGATGGTATTCCGGGAGGAAGATGCATCATCTCGACAACAGAGATTAGCACAGAAGATTGAGTTATCTCAACAGCAGCAACCTACTACCTCAGGCGTGGTTGGAGTTCCTTGATACTCCCCTTCAGCAGAGATCAACACAGAAGCAGCATCAGCAGAAGACATCTTAGAAGATTCAACAGACAACAACAGTTACCTCCAGATGTGATTTGATTAGTACAGAGGAGAGAGTATACGACGATGATCGTATTTATTCAGTATTCTATAGTTGTAGCTCATAGGATTAAGGGATGGATTAGATGATCTAGGAAAAATCCTTGGATCATTCATCGCAGAAATGCGACCGTTTTGTCGTGGACTGTTGGATCTGATCTTATTCTTTTCAGAGAAAGGCCGAGACCTGCGTGGAGCCTTTGGGATCGGATCGACAGATATTTCATCGTTCAGGGTATTACTCTAGTTTTACCCTCTGGGTTAATATGTTGAGAGATGCTTGTGGTTACAGGTATCTGTATCTAGAATATTCTCAGTTGGATTAGAAGGGTCCTTTACATCGACTTGTGGGTCGATGGTATCTCTACCGTCAGGTGAGAAGTGGACCAATGATTAAGAAGTCAAGGGAGGTCCTTAGACTTGGATAGACATATCTTTACTATAGACATATCCTTACGGATGGTCAAGTTGTTGAGATTATGGTATGATATGTATCTCGGATGTGCGTATAATCCGAGAGGCTACGGATGTAGTCGGATGAACTCCTAGCCTTGCCGTTGCTTAGGCAAGGGGAGTAGGCGATCGAAATGATTACGGAAATAGTTTTGGTATCGAAGATCCCATACCAAGTGATAATTTGATTGGTATCAGTGTTCTTAAACACTATAGAAATGGGAAGATCATGAGTTGCGATTATAGGAGATGTTAGAAGGGATATTTATTTGTCCCAGTATTTCTCTTTGAGAAGATCTGGAACTCTTGGTTGAAAGAGAGATGGATCTTTGAAATTATGCATCGATTATTGATGATGGATGCATTAGTTGTTAAAAATTAATATCCTTCGTTAAGGATAAATGATCTGTCTAGATCATCTAATGACACCTGTGTATACTCTAGGATCGATCTATGACTGGAGCGTTGGTATTGTAGTGATATGGTGTCATACAATTATCAGTGTCGTGATGATTAAAATATATCATCAGTGTAGAGTAAAGAAAATGCAGGTGTGTAAAGACGACAATTTCATACTTGATATGAATTGTTATGAGTTGTGATTAAGTTGTTAGACAAATTAATGATTTAGTCGCCACTGGATTTGAGAATCGTGTATCCTGGACACGATTGGATTAGTTTGTGGTTGTTGGAGTTGCGTAACCTAGCCACTGTTGATTGTGGTAGTGGGAGTTGCGCACTCGACCACCGTAGATGGTGGTTTTCCTTATATGTTTTGGTTAATTCCGTAGATGTGGATAGAATGCTTGGCATTCCTATACCACGGACTTGTTTGACAAAAGTGATCATTTAGTCGGAAGCTGGTGAAACCAGTTTACAAGACCTAGACGACGGTTAACTTTTACACAAGTATTAGTTAATCCTTCTGGAGTGGATAAAAGGATGATGTACGCAATGCGTCGTTTCAGGGATCGGAACGATTCCGATGCAGTTGAATGAGGCATATCTTATACCTACGTCAGTTAAGAAACTACAAGATAGTCTGTCATATACATGACGTGACTTTAGTAGTTATTATCTGGATTTGTAGTTGTATGGAGCAGAAGTGCTCATTGAATTTAATAATCTATTAGGTAGCTACAATGGAGTTGCCGGAGCGCGAGCAGTTGCAACAATTGCAACGAGTGAGATTCGTCGCTATAGTCGCCCATGCACTTACAGAGTGTGTGGTGAAGTGTATCTTGGATGGTTGATAGATTTCTCTTTTGAGAAAATAATTCCCATCTCTGATAAGGATGGTGGGTTTCCGAAATTGTCGTGTTTAAGGAAGAGTTGCTACAGAAAGCACATCATTCGGGATGGGCTATATACCTTGGTGGTACTCAGATGTACCGAGAGTGGAAACGTTTATACTGGTGGAATGGTATAAAGAGAGTTATAGCAGATTTTGCTGCTCGATGTTTAGTATGTTAGTAAGTGAAGGCTGAACATCAGAAACTCGCTGGATTGCTCTAGAAAATTCCGATTCCGGAATGAAAGTGGGAGCATATCACTATTGATTACGTTACGGGATTGCCTAGAACCCGTAAATGACATGATGCGATTTGGGTGATCGTAGATCGATTAACCATATCCGTCCATTTCCTTCCTATTCGTGGGTCGTACTCGTTGGACCATCCGGCAACGTTGTATTATCGAAAGATTATCAGATTGCGTGGGGTACTTTTAAGTACCATATCGGATAGAGATTCATGATTTATCTCGCGATTTTGGCAGAGTCTGCACTAGACGATGGGCATAGAGCTTCGGCTTAGTGCAATGTTTTCATCCGCAGACAGATGAACAGTCTGAGTGTATCATTTAGACATTGGAGGATCTATTCAGATCTTGTGTCGTGGATGATGGAGGTGGAGCTTATCGGTTGGCTTTACCTCCGATACTTGCGGGTGTTCACAATGTATTTCTTGTTTTTATACTGAGGAAATACGTGTCACATGTTGATCGTGTTCTGAAAGAGGTTCCGAATTCTACCTCAGTCTAATGCGACTTACGAGAAGATTCTAGGGTGGATCCTGGGTCGCAAGGAGCGACAGTTGCGGGACAAAGCCATCTGATTTATAAAGGTCGGATGACAGCATCATACTGATGAGGAGACTACGTGAGAGTTGGAAAATAATATTCAAGCTCGGTACCCTACTTAGTCACGTGAGGTGTATGACTTTTCTCCAGATACTTGAGATGGTTTTGTGACGTCTCATACTCGTACATGAGTTGGAAATTTGGGGACCAAATTTTTATAAGTGGGGGAGAATGTAAAATACCGGAAAAAAAATTATCCCTTGCTAATTGGGAATTATCTTGTGGAAATTTTCAGAATTTTTCAGAAATTAAAAAGGAATTTGCATGACCATCTGGAGGATGGTCAAAGCTTAAATGGGGTTGAGTCAAGTTGGATTAGTTTGGATTTGACCTAGGCTAACCCAACCACTTAGCGTTAAAAACCCACTCGTCTTCTCCTTTAACGCACACCGATTCCTTTCCTTCGGTTTCTTTCTTTTTTTTCCCGATCGCGCAATTCTCCAACTACTCCACCGCTGCTCCTCTCTACGCCTTTGTCCCCTCTCCCGAACCTATACGAGCACTGAACGCCTTTTCTCCTCTCCGATCGATCGCATCTTCTTCCTCGCGCTCGTCATCGCTGAACTCACTGTGCCCTAACGCGTCGCCGCCGCGAGAGAAAGAGCGGCTGCCGCCGGTGTCGATCCAGCCCGATCCTCGCCTGAATCAGTCGATCCCTGCTTTATCTTGGTCGATCTCTGCTCGAGCTCGCTGCGCAACCGTCGAACCTCCCCATCGCCATCCCTTCCCTCCCGCCAGTCGATTGCCTTCGACCACCATGGACAACCATAGCCAGCCGGTCTGCCATCGCCCACACTGGATATCCGGCATTGCCCCGCTGCCAGATCGACGGGCTATTTTCCCAGATCGACGTCATTGTGAGCTGCTTGGTCGATCACCGCCGGAGCAAGGGCACAAATTCCTTGATGCCAATTCTCTTCCAGTCGATGGCCCTGTGTTGGTGTCGGATTTCCTCTGCTCTATGACATTTCATGATCTGAGTTCCTATTACTACTGAAGATTCAAAGTCTCCGATCAACGAATTGACTATTCTGGTTTTCTACAGCATCTACACACAATATATGGTATAAATCTTGCACCCTGTTTATTTGTTTTATCCTATGATTAAGAGATTTACAGATGGATAGATCAAGCGGGGGAACTTGTATAATAAATGACTTCCAATGCTAAGAAATTCTGCAGTGGGGTGTTGTCTCCAATTCGATGGTTTCATCGGGTTTGGTTGAGCTCCACTGCAGCTACTCTGCACCTCGCAACCAATTGTTCCTGTCATTGCGAGCAGCACCAGTTGCTATGATACGATTGTGTCGTTGAAGGGGTAAGAGGTGGGTGCTATGGATTGACTGTGGGTTAATTCGTTAGTTCCATATGTTGATTAAATGGTAGGATGAACAGATTTAGTAATGTAAGATTTGGTTTATCTGTTTTGTGCAGATTGGACTCACCTAGGTGGATCAAGAAGTTGAGAAGATGGAAGCTAAGCTTGGTAAGTAGGATTTGGGTGTTCATAGTGGTGTATCAGTTTGTTTAGTAAACTGACCTGGATGTGCTATAATTATGTAGTGATGATAGTTCTTGTCCATCGTGTGGTGATGTTTGATTTATTTAGGTTAAAGGGAGACTGGATTCTTTAAGCAGATTAAGAAGTTGGTTGAAGTGGAATCAGTGTGAGGACTTCCATATGAAGCGGGTTCGTAGAAGCGAACATAATCAACACAGACTTCATAACTGGTGGGTAATTTCCTACCTGGTTCGGGTAGATGTATTGCATTCAGATTTAGTCATAGATATGAGCATGTTAGATGTTAATATTATCTTGACCCCGCTCTTATTATCGTATGCTTGATACTTTACCGTTGGCTATTAACTTCATTGCTGCTATCATGCTTATTTTACCATGATTAGGAGTTATACATATAGGTGATGCAAGTAACTTAGAAATTGTTTAAGTTAAGTACAAATTGTAAAGTCCAGATGGCAGTCTGATTGTACATTGGGCAAAAAGGTCATCCATAGGTAGATAATGTCTTGAACCTAGGGTTAGTTCTAGTACTGTCACGCCCCGAGAGAATGCCGGGCCGAAAATCAAACGGACGGCACCTCCCCTGTACGTGGCAACATTTCGGGTTAATACAAGACTCGTAGGCCCACAATGACAATAATATATACAAATATACCAACCCACAACAGAATATATATATCAAAACAACTACACACAGCGGAAACGATACCACAACAATACACATCCTACACATGCATATCGGTATGACTAACACATCACAACAATACAAAACTTCGATAAAAATCCGAATATACAACATGTACATCACGAAAACTCCAAAATACAATACACAACGGACGAAAAGCCCAAATACACACGGGAGCCTCGGAGGTGAGATGAGACGATGTCAGCCGGCGGTGCTCCAAGCTGTCACGAAGTCTTCTACCTGTTACCTGGGCGACAGAAAACCCAGGGTCCGCGGGGGGTGGTGAGTAAAACTCAGCAGGTAATAGAAAACATGTATATATATGTAATATCACATGTATTTCAACGACATACTCTAGAAGTACAACAGGTATATCAGCATAGTATATAAATACAAGCATATACCGTCTAACTGAATGATCAACATAAAAATGCAGACATACCTGAAGTCTGCCACGCTACTCTGATCCAACCTGAACATATATCCAACATATATATATATATATAACAGGAAGAGTAGATCAACTCAAAATATACTCTAGCTACAGGTCAAGGTATCTAGTGGTCTGTCCAACACATACCAATATCCGACACAATCGTATAACAAATGCAAGAGACATGCATGAATATGATGTCCACCCAAATGCAGCAAGCATAGTACAAACAAATGCAACATCACAATAATCATATATATATAGACCGTATCCATATATATATTAATCTCAACCATCCACATATATATATATATATATATATATATATATATATATATGTGTGTGTGTGTGTGTGTGTGTGTGTGTGTGTGTAAATATATATGACAATATGCAAAGCGCTATCAGATACGACAATGCAGCATGCATGGTCATGTCGGCTCACCCTAAAGCTACCACGACCCTAGTGTGGCCTCGGTGGCTCGAGCATGACAACTGTCCCAACTCAACACCAACCACTACTCTCGAGTGGCCGAGTGGGCAGTATGATCGAGTAGCATATAAGCGTAAAGAGCAAGCTACACGATAGGGGTCCCTGCTGTTGGCCACTCCGACAGTCACTACCCATGAGTGGTCGAGTGCCACACACGCAGGACTACGACACGCAAATCCAACTACCACCGTCTATAGTGGTAGAGTGCGGCACCACAATGCTCTTCCCTCACACGAGTGACTCCTCCTATGAGTAACCGTAGAGGCAGGATGACTGGCGACACTCTCAACCACAAGGGAGACCTCGTCGGCAGCGTGCATGCAAATGCATGAATGCAATGTCTCACATACAGATATCCACCATATACTCTCTATTCTATATAGAATCATACTAACCAGATCAACGCACTCTCTATCCTGCAGAGAGTCGTACTCAACTGATCATAATACTCTCTATCCTATAGAGAGTCATACCAATCTAATCGACGCACTCTCTATCCTGTAGAGAGTCATACTCAACTGATGGACACACTCTCTATCCTGTAGAGAGTCATACTCATCTGATTATAACAAGCTAGGACCACCGGTCCGTAGCGATACCCTAAGTATCATTCCTCTGACCATTTACACATTACATGTTCGGTGGTAACATACAACCCAAGGGTACTAGAACTAACCCTAGGTTAAAGACATTATCTACCTACGGATGACCTTTTTGCCCAATGTACAATCAGGTTGTCATCCAGACTTTACTATTTGCACTTAACTTAAACAAATTCTAAGTTACTTACATCACCTATATGTATAACTCCTAATCATGATAAAATAAACATGATATCAGTAATGGAGTTAATAGCAAACGGTAAAGGATCAAGCATACGATAATAAGAGCAGGGTCAAGATAATATGAACACCTAGCATGCTCATATCTATGACTAAATCTGAATGCAATACATCTACCCGGACCAGGTAGGAAATTACCCACCTGTTGTCAATGCTCGTAGTAATAAACTCCTCACGACCGCGGACCCGTCTCGTATCTACGTCCTGCAAATATCATCAATTATAATTTAGTGAAAGCATACAACAAAAATACGAATTAGCTACAATGTTATCCACATATCCGTATCCCTTATCGAATACGAGTTATAACTCCCATTCGTAGCCGAGATCAGAGCATCTCATAGCTCGATCGATAATCGACCTTTCGCACTAATAGGAACTATGTTTAAGCACAAGCATTAAACAAATACACAACTTAACTACTACGTCATTTCTAGGTTCTCGTTCTTTCCTCGTCTACGAGTTAGAACTTCGAACTCACCAATAGCCCATACATTACCACACTTACCGAATATCCACATCCATCTCCACCGAAAGGAATTTCATCTCATAACCAATCTAATTTACAACGGCCAAGAAAAGGAGGTTGTTTGAGTTTTACCTGCAATTGGGGCTCCACCGATAATAACACGCTTGGATACTCTGTTCACCCAACAAGAACATCCACTATCTTAGAACTCCACCGGCAGTACCAATCCTTCCCAATCCTCAGCCAGTTGTAAACAAACCACTGCCCAAATAAAGTTTCGAGCTTAGCCACGATAGGAAAAATATGCATAAGGATCTAAACTAGGATTTATTCCACTGCTTGATCTGATGAGAAATCTAGCGATCGGAACCTACGACGGAAAGGGAAAAGAAGTCGTGAGACATACCAACGATTCCTACTCCACCGGTGCCTCTCCTCCTCCAATTGCTCTGCTAGCCGAACACCTATCGCTGCCCCTCACCACAAGAGCACCAACTATGGCAGAAGCTTCCTGCCGTGATGACAATGCCACTGATCCAAGCGCACGAGGAGGTCAAGGAGTTGGAATGGGAAAGACCGTCGAAGAATGGAAGGAGTCGCGAGAAGAAGAAGAAGATGGTCTGTTCGAGCGGAGAAACCGATCAGCGCCGCGGAGAATAAAAGGGAGTAAAATCGCAATCGAGAAAATACTCGGGTAGTGGTTTTCGGTGAAATTAAAAAAACTGGACGGCGGCTCAGCGTTAAGTAGAGAAAATGGGTCGGGTTGGTTTGTTTAACGGGTTGGATCCAATAACCCTATAAGATCGTTAAGTTTGCCTTAGAAATCTCCGTTTTAGTCCGAAAATTTTCTAAAAATTCCTGGAAAAATTACATAGGGTATTCTTCTAATTACCCAACATTTATATTTTTTTTTGGGTATTTTACATTCTCCCCCGCTTATTAAAATTTGGTCCCCAAATTTCGTACTAAAATGCAAAAATTAATTCAAGCATATTCCGAAATAACCACATACCTCAGGTAAACAGATGAGGGTATCGAGCTCGGATAGTATCCTCCAGCTCCCATGTAACCTCCTCATCCATATGATGCTGCCATCCCACCTTTACGAGTCGGATGGTTTTGTTCCGCAACTGCCGCTCCTTGCGACCAAGAATCTGCACTGGAGTCTCCTCATAAGTCGCATTCGCCTGGAGTGGAATCGGAACTTCTTTCAGAACATGGTCATATCGCGGCACGTATTTCCTCAGCATAAATACATGGAATACGTTGTGAACACCCGCAAGTGTCGGAGGTAAAGCCAACCGATAAGCTACACCTCAAATCCGCTCTAATATCTCAAATGGACCAATGTAACGTGGAGCTAATTTCCCTTTTAGCCCAAATCTCTTGACTCCTTTGGTGGGTGACACTCGTAAGAATACATGGTCCCCAACTGAGAACTCCAGAGGCCTTCACCTCCGGTTCGTATAACTCTTCTGCCGATCCTGTGCCTCAGATAACCGTCGTCTGATCACTCATACCAACTCTGCATCATGTTGGATACTCTGAGGCCCCAATATCTGTCGTTCCCCAACTTCCTCCCATAACACAGGAGATTTGCAGGGTCTACCGTATAATGCCTCGAAAGGAGCCATCTGGATAGAAGAGTGGTAGCTGTTGTTGTAGACAAACTCCACTAAAGGAATGTGATCCTCCCAACTGCCACCAAAATCCAAGACGCATGATCTCAATAGATCCTCCAGAGTCTGAATGGTACGTTCGGACTGTCCATCTGTCTGCGGATGAAAGGCTGTACTGAGTCGAAGCTCTATGCCCATGGCCTGCTGCAGACTCTGCCAAAATCGCGAAGTAAATCGCGGATCTCTATCAGATATAATACTCAATGGTACTCCATGCAATCTGATGATCTCTCGACAGTACAATTCCGCTAGACGATCCAATGAGTCCGTCTCACGAATCTGAAGGAAGTGAGCTGATTTGGTTAATCGATCCACGATCACCCAAATCGCAGTATGTCCTTTACGGGTTCTAGGTAATCCCGTAACGAAATCCATCGTAATATTTTCCCACTTCCATTCCGGGATCGAAATTTCCTGAAGTAAGCCAGCAGGTTTCTGATGTTCAACCTTCGCTTGCTGGCATACTAGACATCGTGCAACAAAGTCAGCAATATCTCGTTTCATACCGTTCCACCAGTATAAACGCTTCAAATCCCGGTACATCCGAGTACCATCAGGATGAATAGCAAATCCCTAATGATGTGCTTCCAGTAGCAACTCTTCCTTAACTGGATGCGTGTCCGGAACACGTTATCCCTACCAGAGATGGGGAATTGTCTTCTCAAAAGAGAAGTTCATCTGTCGTCCAAAAATTCCACTCCACCATGCACTCGGCAAGTGCATGGGAGACTATAGCGATCAATCTCCCTTGTTGCACTTGGTGCAATTGTTCGCGCTCCAACAACTCCATTGTAGCTACCCAGTAGCTTGTTAAATTCAATGAGCACTTCTGTTCCATACAATTACAAATCCAGATAATAACTACTAAAGTCATGTCATGTTGATGACAGCCTATTTTGTAGTTTCTTAACTGTCGTAAGCATAAGGTACGCCTTATTCAACTGCATCGGAATCATTCCGATCCCTGAAATGTTGCATCTGCGTACATCATCCTTTTATCCACTCCAGACGGATTAACTAATACTCGTGTAAAAGTTAATCGCCGTCTAGGTCTTGTAAACTGGTTTCACCAGCTTTCGACTAAATGATTTCCAACATCATCTTTGTCAAACAAGTCTGTGGTATAGTAATGCTAAGACATTCTATCCACATCTACAGTACTAACCAAAACATACAAGGAAAACCACCATCTACGGTGGTCGAGTGCGCAACTCCAACTACCACAATCAACAGTGGTCAAATTACGCAACTCCAACAACAACAAAAGGATCCAATCGTGTTCAGGATACACGATTCTCAAATCCAGTGATGACTAAATCGTTAATTAGTCTAGAAACTTAAATCAAAATCCATACAATTCATACCAAGTATGAAATTGTCGCCTCTACACACCTGCATCTCCTTTACTCTAAGTTGACGATATAATAATCATCTCAATGACAATGATAATTGTATGACATCATGTCACTACAGTATCAACACTCCAGTCGTAATCAACCCTAGAGTATACACAGGTGTCTTTTGCTGATCTAAACAGATCATTTATCCCCAACGGAGGATATTCACTCTCAACAACTATCGCATTCCATCATCGATAATCGATGCATAATCTCAAAGGTCCATCTCTCTTTCAACAAAGAGTTCCGGATCTTCTCAAGGAGGAATACTGGGATAGATAAATATCCCCTCCAACATCTCCTATAATCGCAACTCACGTTATTCCAATTCTTTTATAGTGTTTAACAACACTGATACCAACAAAAATATCACTCGATATGTGATCTTCGATACCGGAATATTTTCGCAATCATTTCGATCGCTTACTCCACTTGCCTATACAACGGCAAACCTTGGAGTTCATCCGAAACTACATCTGAATACTCTCAGATTATACGCACATCCGAGAGCATATCGTACCATACTTCCAATAATTTGACCATCTGTAAGGATATGTCCACAGTAAAAGTATGTCTATCAGAGTCTAAGGGCATCCCTTAACTTTTTAATTGTTGGTCCACATCTCACCGGACGGTAGAGATACCACCGACCCACAAGTCGATGTAAAGGACCCCTTTTGATCCAAACTAAGAATGTTCTAGATACAGATACATGTAACTACAAGCATCTCTCAACATATTAACCCAGAGGATAAAACTAGAGTAATACCCTGAACGATGAAATATCTGTCGATCCGATCCCAAAGGCTCCACACAGGTCTCGGCCTTTCTCCGAAGAGAATAAGATCAGATCCAACTGTCCGCGACAAAACGGTCGCATTTCTACGATGAATGATCCAAGGATTTTCCCTAGATCATCTGATCCTATCACTTAAATCTACGAGCTACAACTATAGAATACAAAATAGATACGACCACCGTCGTATACTCCCTCCTCTGTACTAAGCAAATCATATCTGGAGGTAACTACTTGTTGTTGTCTGCTGAGTCTTCTACAATGTCTTCTGCTGATGCTGCTTCTGTGCTGATCTCTGCTGAAGGGGAGTATCAAGGAACTCCAACCACGCCTGAGGTATTAGGTTGTTGCTGATAAGGTAACCCACATCTTCTGTGCTGATCTCTGCTGTCGAGACGATGCATCTTCCTCCCGGAACACTATTGATAGTCTTCAACTGAGTCTTCAAAGTACACCTCCACGGTACTGGTTGCTCACAATAGCAACAGCTGAACTGCTCCAATGGATAATCTGACTTCGCGTGTCTTCGTGATCCGCACTGCACGCACACAATCCCTTCGGAGTCTTTGTTCTGATTTTGCTGATATCTACAAGAACATTCTGATGATCTATGATTGATCTTCTATAATCGGAAAATAGCTCACAGCCTATGATTCCGATCTTGCTCCTCTTTATCCAACAGTCGGAGATTTCTGACTCTATTAAGTTGACCTGCAATATTTGCTTATCGGTCTCCAACTTTTAAACACTTGTACGGAGTCATTTTTAAACTCCTGTCTCAATCCAATATCTTCCGACAGGATCTGGTAGAATATCCCGACATCCTTATCCAACTATAAGCCAATATCTCTGGGTGGCTTAAATCATCCACCCATCTTCTTGAGCTATTAGATGGTAGTAACCTCTGCAAGTCTCACGACTCTGCACAGTACACTATTACTAACCGATCACCCTTTCTGAAAGCTCAAGAATTCCTTACAATGTGTTACTAAAAGTGACACGGGGAAATACTCTCTTTCAACATCACTAATCGAAGATCAAGTGATATATTATTTCCTGAAGATTATTTTCTGCATTTATCACCAAATACCGGCTTGACCCCGATAATGGTATGCAAATAACTCTACTTTCTCGGTATAACATGAGTTAAGTACTTAAAAGTACTCTCAAAGTTATACTACTCAGTACGAACAACTCAGGGATAAAATCCCTATGAAACATCGTAACCTAGCCTTTCGCTATCTGCATCAACAATAGACAATTTGTCCTATCCATTACCCAACAGGTAATGATCTGACTAGTACAGTTAGTGGAAACCTCTAAGACTGTAGTCTCTGATTTCCATAATAAATGTGACGACTTGACCCCTATTTTCCAACTCGGTATCAGTCGGCTCTCAGAGGTAAATCACCTCCTCGACACAGGTTCAAGACTCACAGACTCAATAGGTCGTTCCCGTGGTCAACTCATACCACGGTTACAAATAATAACCAATATACTACAGGTTATTCCCTGTTATTAACATTAAAAGCATAGTCAACTAAAACCGGGAGTATAAACCCTAAAGGTCACTCTGGTTGGTCGCCTCGGTGTACGACCCCTACTACAAGTCTACACAGGTGTCATAACTCTGTTGTATACACCTACTGATCAAGTTTAGATAAATATCTACTAAACCATAAGTTATCAGGAATTCTTACCTCGTGCTGCTTGGAGCTCAGGCCGCTATCCATCTCATCTCAAAAACCAAAACCGAATAAATCGACTCTCGAGAATCCAAGACTCGACACAAAAACAACATTGTATGGCATCGTAGAACCTTGGGCTCTGATACCACTAAAGTTGTCACGCCCCGAGAGCATGCCGAGCCGAAAATCAAACGGACGACACCTCCCCTGTATGTGGCAACATTTCGGGTTAATACAAGGCCCGTAGGCCCACAATGACAACAATATATACAAATATACCAACCCACAACAGAATATATATATCAAAACAACTACACACAGCGGAAATGATACCACAACAATACACATCCTACACATGCATACCGGTATGACTAACACATCACACAATACAAAACTTCGACAAAAATCCGAATATACAACATGTACATCATGAAAACTCCAAAATACAATACACAACGGACGAAAAGCCCAAATACACACGGGAGCCTCGGAGGTGAGATGAGACGATGTCAGCCGGCGGTGCTCTAAGCTATCACGAAGTCTTCTACATTACAGGCGAAAACCTGTCCGGGGGTGGTGAGTAAAACTCAGCAGGTAATAGAAAACATTTATACATATGTAATATCACATGTATTTCATACCTAGAAGTACAACAGTATATCAAGATAGTATATAAATACAAGCATACCGCCTAATCAATGATCAATATAAAAATGCGGACATATACCAAGTACACGCTACTCTGATCCAACCTGAACATATATCCAACATATATATATATATATAACAAGAAGAGTAAATCAACTCAAAATATACTCTAGCTACAGGTCAAGGTATCTATTGATTTGTCCAACACATACCAATATCCGACACAATCGTATAACAAATGCAAGAGACATGCATGAACAAAGCATGAGTACAAACAAATGCAACATCACAATAATCATATATATATATATATATATATATATATATATATATATATATATATATATATATATATATATATATATATATATATATATATATATATATATATATATATATATATATATATATATACACATGCATATATGTATATATATATGGTAATATGCAAAGCGCCATCAGATACGACAATGCAGCATGCATGGTCATGTCGACTCACCCTAAAGCTACCACGACCCCAGTGTGGCCTCGGTGGCTCGAGCATGACAACTGTCCCAACTCAACACCAACCACTACTCTCGAGTGACCGAGTGGGCGGCTTCGGCACCAACCACTACTCTCGGTGGTAGTGGGCGATATGATCGAGTAGCATATAAGCGTAAAAGCAAGCTACGATGGGGGTCCTGGCTGTGGCCACTCAGGCGATCGCTATCCATGAGTGGTCGAGTGCCACACACGCAGGACTATGACACGCAAATCCAACTACCACCGTCTATAGTGGTAAAGTGTGGCACCACAATGCTCTGCCCTCACACGGGTGACTCTTCCTATGAGTAACTGTGGAAGCAGGATGACTGGCGACACTCTCAACCACAAGGGAGACCTCGTCGCCAGCGTGCATGCAAATGCATGAATGCAATGTCTCACATACAGATATCCACCATAGACTCTCTATTCTATAGAGAATCATACTAACCAGATCAACGCACTCTCTATCCTGCAGAGAGTCGTACTCAACTGATCATAATACTGACTATCCTGTAGAGAGTCATACCAATCTAATCGACGCACTCTCTATCCTGTAGAGAGTCGTACTCAACTGATGGACACACTCTCTATTCTATAGAGAGTCGTACTCATCTGATTATAACAAGCTAGGACCACCGGTCCGTAGCGATACCCTAAGTATCATTCCTCTGACCATTTACACATTACATGTTCGGTGGTAACATACAACCCAAGGGTACTAGAACTAACCCTAGGTTAAAGACATTATCTACCTACGGATGACCTTTTTGCCCAATGTACAATCAGGTTGTCATCCAGACTTTGCTATTTGCACTTAACTTAAACAAATTCTAAGTTACTTACATCACCTATATGTATAACTCCTAATCATGATAAAATAAACATGATATCAGCAATGGAGTTAATAGCCAAGGGTAAAGGATCAAGCATACGATAATAAGAGTAAGGTCAAGATAATATGAACACCTAACATGCTCATATCTATGACTAAATCTGAATGCAATACATCTACCCAGACCAGGTAGGAAATTACCCACCTGCTGTCAATGCTCGTAGTAATAAACTCCTCACGGCCGCGGACCCGTCTTGTATCCACGTCCTGCAAATAACATCAATTATAATTTAGTGAAAGCATACAACAAAAATATGAATTAGCTACAACGTTATCCACATATCCATATCCCTTATCGAATACGAGTTATAACTCCCATTCGTAGTCGAGATCAGAGCATCTCATAGCTCGATCGATAATCGACCTTTCGCAGTAATAGGAACTATGTTTAAGCACAAGCATTAAACAAATACACAACTTAACTACTACGTCATTTCTAGGTTCTCGTTCTTTCCTCGTCTACGAGTTAGAACTTCGAACTCACCAATAGCCCATACATTACCACACTTACCGAATATCCACATCTATCTCCACCGAAAGGAATTCCATCTCATAGCCAATCTAATTTACAACGGCCAAGAAAAGGAGGTTGTTTGAGTTTTACCTGCAATTGGGGCTCCACCGATAATAACACGCTTGGATACTCTGTTCACCCAACAAGAACATCCACTATCTTAGAACTCCACCGGTAGTACCAATCCTTCCCAATCCTCAGCTAGTTGTAAACAAACCACTGCCCAAATAAAGTTTCGAGCTTAGCCACGATAGGAAAAATATGCATAAGGATCTAAACTAGGATTTATTCCACTGCTTGATCTGATGAGAAATCTAGCGATCGGAACCTACGACGGAAAGGGAAAAGAAGTTGTGAGACATACCAACGATTCCTACTCCACCGGTGCCTCTCCTCCTCCAATTGCTCTGCTAGCCGAACACCTATCGCTGCCCCTCACCACAAGAGCACCAACTGTAGCAGAAGCTTCCTGCCGTGATGACAACGCCACCGATCCAAGCGCACGAGGAGGTCGAGGAGTTGGAATGGGAAAGACCGACGAAATCTGAGCGACGGAGCAGAGAAATCGCGAAATCGAGAACCGATCTGCTGCTCGGAACTGCTGGATTGTCGGAGCAGGGAGATCGCGCGAACGGGATAAGATCCGCTGCTCGGAACTGCTGGATCGCCGGAGCAGGGAGATCGCGCGAACGGGAAAAGAAGAGCGAGCTCCGGCCGTTGGAACGAAATCGTCGAAGAATGGAAGGAGTCACGAGAAGAAGAAGAAGATGGTCTGTTCGAGCGGAGAAACCGATCAGCGCCGCGGAGAATAAAAGGGAGTAAAATCGCAATCGGGAAAATGCTCGGGTAGTGGTTTTCGGTGAAATTAAAAAAATTGGACGGCGGCTCAGCGTTAAGTAGAGAAAACGGGTCAGGTTGGTTTGTTTAACGGGTTGGATCCAATAACCTTATAAGATCGGTAAGTTTGCCTTAGAAATCTCCGTTTTAGTCCAAAAAATTTCTAAAAATTCCTGGAAAAATTACATAGGGTATTCTCCTAATTACCCAACATTTATATTTTTTTTTTCCGGGTATTTTACAAGTACCCTTAGGTTGCATGTTACCACTGACCTTGTGTTGTGTAAGTGGTCAGGGGAATGATACTTAATGTGTCGCTACAGACCTGTGGTCCTAGCTTGATAATCGGTTTGAGTACGACTCTCTACAGGATAGAGAGTGCGTCTATCAGTTTGAGTACGACTCTCTACAAGATAGAGAGTGCGTCAATTAGCTTAGTATGACTCTCTACAGGATAGAGAGTATTATGATCAGTTGAGTACGACTCTCTGCAGGATAGAGAGTGCGTTGATCTGGTTAGTATGATTCTCTGTAGAATAGAGAGTCTATGGTGGATGTCTGTATGTGAGACATTGCATTCATGCATTTGCATGCACGCTGGCGACGAGGTCTCCCTTGTGGTTGAGAGTGTCGCCAGTCATCCTGCCTCCACGGTTACTCATAGGAGGAGTCACCCGTGTAAGGGCAAAGCATTGTGGTGCCGCACTCTACCACTATAGACGGTGGTAGTTAGATTTGCATGTCATAGTCCTGCGTGTGTGGCACTCGACCACTCATGGGTAGTGACTGTCGGAGTGGCCAACAGCAGGGACCCCCATCGTGTAGCTTGCTCTTTACGCTTATATGCTACTCGATCATACTGCCCACTCGAGAGTAGTGGTTGGTGTTGAGTTGGGACAGTTGTCATGCTCGAGCCACCGAGGCCACACTGGGGTCGTGGTAGCTTTAGGGTGAGCCGACATGACCATGCATGCTGTATTGCCGACTTATGACATTTTTGCATATTGTCATATATATACATATATGCATGTATATATATATATGGATGATTGTAATTGGTATACATATATAGATGCAGTCTATATATATATACTTATTGTGATGTTGCATTTGTTTGTACATCATATTCATGCATGCTTCTTGCATATGTTATACTGTTGTGTCAGATACTGGTATATGTGTTGGACAAACCATTAGATACCTTGACTTGTAGCGTGAGTAGATTATGAGTTGGTATTACTCTTCCTGTTATATATATGTTGAATATATGTTCAGGTTGGATCAGAGTAGCGTAGCAGACTTCAGGTATGTCTGTATTTTACATTGTTCATTTGGTTAGACGGTATATGCTTGTATTTATTTACTATGCTGATATACCTGTTACACCTTTAGATTATGTTGTTGAAATACATGTGATATTACATATATACATATTTTCTATTACCTGCTGAGTTTTACTCACCACCCCCGCGGACCCTGGGTTTTTCTGTCGCCCAGGTAACAGGTAGCCGACTTCGTGATGGACTTGGAGCACCGCTGGCTGGCATCGTCTCATCTCAACTCCGAGAGTCCGAGTTTTTGAGTCTTCCGTATGTTTTGGTTATGTATTCTGAGTCTATCGTGGTGTTGTGTGTTATGTGATGTACGCACATGTTGGTGCGGATTTTGACGAGGCTTCTTTATGTTCTGGTGTTAGTCATACCGGTATGCACTCTGTGGGATTGTATTGTTGTCGTGTTGTTTCCGTTGTGTTTTCGTTATGTTGTTATGTTGTTATATATATATATGTTGTTATTGTTGTGGCCTACGAGCCTTGTATTAACCCGAAATGTTGCCACGTACAGGGGAGGTGCCGTCCGTTTGATTTTCGATTCAGCATGCTCTCGGGGCGTGACAATAATTATCAATAATGATTAAGAAATAATGAAGAATAAATATTATAAGGTTTCTAAATATCATAATGTATTAAATCAAAAGATTCTTGAGTATCATGAATGTTGCTAGTGGAAAAAGATAAACGAGATTATTTTGCAAAATGATAAGCATCACAATCATTATTAAAATCAAAAGAAATTTTAGAAATAGTTTTGGATGATACTTAAAATGGATGAATAGAAAAATGTGTGAGACATTTATGCCAAAGGTTGAATATACAATGAAAAACAATGGAAACATGTGTTTTTTTTTTTTTGGCTTCTCACGGACAAAATCGAATAATTAATACAATATAAATTTGTATTAAATTAGTAAAAGTTACATTTATAGGAGTGTCTGTGCCAAGTATTAATGCGGTTAAAAATTGATCATGATTTATTTTTTTTCATTTAACTGTGAAGCCGACAATGAAAGACATTTAAAATGAGTATTTTACATCAAATGAATACATGTTTTTGACATTTTGGTGAGATAGCACAAATTATTACTCCAGTCCAATCATCTTCTTTGTAGTCAAATCCTTCATCACATAAAAATCAAGGTAAGATATCATATTACAACCCAAGGCTCATGTAAGTTTGCTAACGGAAAGTCCTCTCGAGAAGGTCCGGTGACTAGAGCAGCATAGATGTTATAGATGGATAATTTTACTCCTCTAAATAGAAATCCAATTGAGATTTTTTAGCACTTATAATTATTTGACTTTGATGTGTTATCATTTCCTACATCGATTGAAAATAGTAATGATAAGATAATATAAAATAATTAAAGTATATAAGAAAAGAAAGTATTAGAGTACATCAAATATTATTTCGTTCTTTCCTCTTAATTTCTCTTACACTTTGTTGAGATGTATATGTGATAAAAGAAGATTGTGATGGTGAAAAACTTCTCTTATTAATTAATATTAGAATATGGTAAATAAAACTTATACAATTTTATTTTTACATGTTTCATCTTTTGACATTTTTTAACCCGCGCGGGTCGATACGTTTAGACCCGCCAAAATGACAGGTTGATAAAATTTCAACTCAACCCGCCTAAATTATTTGGCGGGACGGGTCAACCCGACGAGCCTAACCTAACTTGATAGCTCTAATCAAGAGGCATAACCCTCCTTATTCGTGATTTATCTCCCTTCATCATCACCGAGAAACTGACGATGAGGAACATTCGGATCAAGTATAATCATCTTTTGCTAAAAAAATTTGCTAATGGAAAGTAAATTCAATTTGAAACTTGAAATATAGAACATATCATCAAGAATTATATCATTATATAATTTTATTGATCCAATGGATTTAATTTTAGCATGACTTCTATATGGTAGTTGATCCAATGGATTTAATTTTAGCATGACTTCATTTTATTTTTAGTAGGTGAATTTTTTAATATGTTATCAGTAACACCACTAGCTAAGATCCATGTATTATTTGTAGATATAAAATTTTTACATGCAACATTGATAAGAGATTTCCTTTCGAAGAAGATGTTAGAAACTATTGTTTATGTCGGATATACAAGGAGAGAATTACAATTTATAATTATTTTGGACTTATCTATAGAGATAGTAATAATTATCTTAGATGAGTCGGACTTTTGAAGGTTGGCCGAGCTGAGATAGAAACGGAGCGATCGAGTACTTCGAGAGTTGTTGCCAAGCCGAGACATCGATCGGGAACATTGCTTGAGAGGTCATAGGGCCAAGTGATACGTGGGTGTCGAAGAAGTTGTCGAGTCGCGCTGAGTCGTCGAATCGGGAAGATTGCCCGGGAGGTAACAGGGTTGAGCCGAGACACCAAGTTAGGAAGGTTGCTTGGGAGGTAACAGGGTTGAGTGACACTCGGGTGTCGAAGAGATTACCGATTTACGAAGGTTGCTCGTGAGGTAATAGAGGGTCGAGGCGAGTGAGAAATGACACGTCGAGGTTTGTATATGCATAGTTTCCTTAAAACAGATTTATCCTCCTCCAATCGTGCTTTGATGTTTTCATCTGACGTCTATTTACCAGGATACAATAATAGATACCACAACCACAACCAAGCACAGATCGTTCGTGACGAATTGAATATACACATGAAAGCTATCACCATGAAGAAAGAAAAAAGTTCGAAAAAAATCCTCTCCTCTCTTATTCTCAGTTCGCAGCCTCTTTTTATAGAGGAGACTTCCTAGTAACAGAGTTAAGACTAATTGACTTGATGTGAAATGTCAGTCATTATGTTATCTTTTCATTTTTATTACTCGAAACATCAATCATAATATTGTCATTTCACTTTTATTGCTCAAAACAACAATATTATAACTGACATTTTACTTTTCTACCATTAACTACGAACGTTACACATCTAAATCAGAAAAATGATAGAACGATTCTCTATTATTCTTCCGTCATCTTTTCATTCATCGAATTCGAAAATGGTGATAAAATATCATCCCCATATTTCTTTCATCTTTTCATTCAAATTTTCAACGGGAGCTGTAATCTAACCGTACTTCTTTATTATTAATTGTTTGGTCTCTTAAATTTTTACATCGAAAATAACGAAGAATTTATGGGCTCATTGGCCTTTGGTTAGATATCGTTTCCATAATATCTATGTCCAAAAGAAAAATCATTAACAAAAAAAAAACAATGATCAATAATATCAGAGTCAGTTGTCCGTACGATGGTCCGGGGGCGAGTTGATAGGGACCATTAGGTTGACAGATTCTAACCTTTTGCATCACAGAGTCGGCTGTCAACTTTGGACCAAAATTATCAAAACTTCTATTGATTTTAGAAATTTTTTACTTGGTCAAATATACTCCGCTTTAGAATGGAATCGTCAATTTAATTTCTATCGGTCTATCCCACAGCTATTATGAGGGAGGTAAATCACGAAGAATCCTATGAGCTTCGACGTGGTGATCAATATACGTGGAAGTCATCTGAATCTAAAAAAAAAAATTTAAATCTCCTTCGAAATCGATCTATACCATTTCTATAAATATTATCGTACTTTAACAACCACGTTATTTCCGTAGGGACTGATCAAATGCACTCAATCAATGTGCAACTTGGCCAAATACACTCAATCGAAATCCCTTACAAATAAGTTGATTGACATTTTTTACTTGGCCAAATTTATAACATGAAGTTCATTGGTACCCCCAGTGCACATCTACTTCAATTAATTTGCCTTTTGTATTGTACGAGGATATAAAACCTTTTTTTTTCGCGGGATGACTTGGTGATTAAAGTACGATGATATTTATAGAAGTGATATGGATCGATTCTGGAGAAGGTCTAAAGTCTTTTTCTGAATTCAGATGACCTCCACATATTTTGATCATCACATCAAAGTTCATAGAACTCTTCATAATTTATCTCTCTCACAATGATCATAAAATAAATCAATAGAGATCATTGTGCTGACGATTCTGATCCGACATCTAACTTTTTGAATGCCAAGTAAGGAATTCATCGTGAGCATCGAGATTTGAGATCCCTGCAAATGCAAGTGATCAGGTCAAAAATAAAAAAAGTAAAATATTCAATTAAATTGAATAAATCGATTCAACTGAATTTTTGGGTTCGTTTTATTCTGAAATTTTGTTTTTTAAATATCAATTTAATCGGTTTAGTTTCGATTTCGAAATAAAAATAATAAGTTAAATCGATTAAATCGAATTGGAGTTTATCAGTCAACTGTTTTATCATAACGATCGATTGATTAATGCAAATCAATCGATTTATTATCTTAAGCCTCACGATTTTCATCATCATCAATCGACTGATATGAAATATCAATCAACTTTCCATAATCAATCGATTGATATAAAAAATATTAATCGATTAATGATAAAAAATTTGATTTGTTTAGTTTTCAATCTAATTAATCGATTTTTTATCGGTACGATTTATTCGATTTTATTAAAAAGTTCGATCGATTCGATTTGTAAAAAAAAATCAATTTATTCGATATTGATTTAATCAGTTCAATTGATTTAATTATTAATCGACCGCTCATCTCTATTCATCTTAGTATAACAAATTGACACAGAATGATGTCCTTGTCGAAGTTTTATGATTAATTAGCTTGTTGAATTTTAAAAATGTAAATGTCATTTTCTTGTCAAATATTTATTATTATACAGATCGCTCCGTGCTATGTTGCCTCTTCGTCTACAAATTCTATATAAATAATATTACCTACGATATTAGAATTAATCGAATTAAGGATTTATAAAAATATCATATGATTGCAATGTTCACATATAAAAAATTTATTATTAGTTGTCGATGGTGGCATGGCATGAATGCATGATTATTCCATCAATAAAGTCAATTATTATGACTCTATTATCTATAATTATTTTAGTCGAATGATTTAGATGCCAGCATCTGCAAACTAAAACGATTAGAATGATGCATGGTAAGAGGATTTGATTGGTTGCTCTTTGAATTTTCTTCTTCAATTGTTACACTTAGGAGTGAGCAAATTATCAATTTTATCGAATTAATTGATTGTACCGATCAAAATTGAAAATTTGATTTAATTAATTTAGGAATTTGATTTTTTTTAAAGAAAAATATCGGTTATTTTGATTTATTCGATTCGGTTTTAATTTTCAAATCCAAAAATCGAATAAGTCGAATTGGAATCAATTGACTACGCAGTTGATTGATATATTCAAAAGTTGGATAGTTGAACGTTTAACTTGATTATTCAATTGAAAAATGAAATAAAAAAAATTAGTCGATTGCTCGATTAAAAAAACTAAATGGAAAATTGATCGATCTACTACTAATTTTACTGTTCGACGGAACAATCCACTAATAAGAAACTTTGAATAATTCGATTTCCAACTAAATTATCAAAGTTTTATCAGTTTGAATCGATTAGTTTGATTTGTAAAAAAAAAATCAGTCTAAACGATTTCGATTTAGTCCGTTTGATTATTAATCAATTCACAGAGGTTTGCAATTTTCAAAATATCTATCATGAAAAATTTAATTGTAAAAGAAAGTGTATGAAATTTTTTAAATATATTTATATATATTTTTGTAAAAAATTGGAACCGTCAACTTAACGACCTCCACCGACTTATCTTATGATCATTATAAAGGAGGTAAATTACAGAGAATCATATGAGTTTTAACGTGATGGTCAAAACACGTGAGAGTCATCTGAATCAAAAAAAATCTTTAGATCTCCTCCGGAAATAATCCACGTCATATATATAAATACTGTCATATTTTAACCACCACATCATTCCCAGAGAGACTATATATATATATATAGACAAGTACAATAATTAAAATCTATTTTAAATATGGAAAAAAAATTCTATCGATTTGGTAATGTAAATAATTCTTTATAATGTAAATAAATCTTTATAAATTACATATAAAATAATTTGGCAATGTAAATAATTAGTTTGGTGCGTATTTTTATAATGTCAAGTTGTGTTATATTTTGAATCATTGCTTAAGTCATATACATTTTAATGTGATTAAAATAATGATGAATTTTGATTTCATTCCAAGTATGCAAATAAATGTCAAGTATGGGTTCAACATAATCAAACCTTCACTAAAAATTATATATTTTGGTAAGATAATTGTATGATTGCTTGTCAAAAATTTAAAGTTGAAGGTTTAGATAAATTTTGATATTTTCAAATTTCAAGTAAAATAATAAAGAGATTATGGTCTAATAGCGAAGGAGAATGAACTTCGATAAGTTCTAATAGTCCTATAAGAACAATAGAATAACTACTTCTTATAGTCCACGAACAAAAAGGGTACAAGAATATAAGAATAAAACCTTGGTAGAGATGATTAATGTAATGCTAGAAAGTTGAGGGTTACCTGACATTTTGTGAAGGGTAGCTCTATATACCGAAACATTTTGAATGTCCGTAGAATATGATCGATCATTCTCAGAGATTAGTCGGACAAAAAGTTCAAATACTCGGTGTCAATAAAAAAAAGTAGCTCTGTATACAATACATTAAATTTTGAATAGATTTTATATAAGAACAGACTTGGTCTTCCATGGAATACAAAAAAGGGATACAACTAATTAAGTGTGACTTTTTTGTTCACATGGGAATTCTTAAGAAGTTGGTGCCCATGGTGGGTATTCATAATATTTGTTCGGTTAAGGTATTTGATATACTTTGTAGCTATTTGAATGTATATATTTAGGATTTGCATCTTTTTAAATCCATTTAAATTTTGTTTCTCTTTTCAAACTCTATCAAATAATTCTTTTTGTTGGTGCAATCGATTCAGGCCACGATTGAACAAATTCGAGTGAGATTCGAATAGTATTTTGATGTTTGACAATGGATTTGACCATTGTTTGACAATATGGTTTGATTATATATTGACCATATGTGTCACGCCCCGAGAGCATGCCGAACCGAAAATCAAACGGACAGCACCTCCCCTGTACGTGGCAACATTTCGGGTTAATACAAGGCCCGTAGGCCCACAATAACAACAATATATATATATGAAAACAAAACTACACAAGACACAGCGGAAACAAACCACAACAATACAACGATCTCACACATGCATACCGGTATGACTAACACACCCCAACAACATAACAAAACTACTATGACAAATACACAGCGGAAACGATACAACAACAATACAATGTCACACACGGGCAGCAGGCCCAAAACAAAATACGGGAGCCTCGTGAGATGAGATGACGTCAGCCGGCGGTGCTCCAAGTCACACGAAGTCTTCATTACAGGCGGCGTGAAAACCCGAAGTCCGCGGGGTGGTGAGTAAAACTCAGCAGGTAATAGAAAACATGTATATATGTAATATCACATGTATTTCGACAACATAATCTAGATGTACAACAGATATATCAGCATAGTATATAAATACAAGCATATACCGTCTAACTGAATGAACAACATAAAATTGCAGACATACCTGAAGTCTGCTACGCTACTCTGATCCAACCTGAACATATATCCAACATATATATATATATAACAGGAAGAGTAGATCAACTCAAAATATACTCTAGCTACAGGTCAAGGTATCTATGGTCTATCCAACACATATCAATATCGATACAATCAGATAACATATGTAAGAAACATGCATGAATATGATGTCCACAAATCACGACAAGCATAGTACAAACAAATGCAACATCACAATAATCGGATATATATATATATATAGATCAGATCCATATATATATATTAATCTCAACCATCCATATATATATATATACATGCATATATGTATATATATATGGTAATATGCAAAACGCCATCAGATACGGCAATGCAGCATGCATGGTCATGTCGGCTCACCCTAAAGCTACCACGACCCCAGTGTGGCCTCGGTGGCTCGAGCATGACAACTGTCCCAACTCAACACCAACCACTACTCTCGAGTGGCCGAGTGGGCAGTATGATCGAGTAGCATATAAGCGTAAAGAGCAAGCTACACGATGGGGGTCCCTGCTGTTGGTCACTCCGACAGTCACTACCCATGAGTGGTCGAGTACCACACACGCAGGACTACGGCACGCAAATCCAACTACCACCGTCTATAGTGATAGAGTGCGGCACCTCAATGCTCTGCCCTCACACGGGTGACTCCTCCTATGAGTAACCGTGGAGGCAGGATGACTGGCGACACTCTCAACCACAAGGGAGACCTCGTCGCCAGCGTGCATGTAAATGCATGAATGCAATGTCTCACATACCGACATCCACCATAGACTCTCTGTTCTACAGAGAATCATACTAACGGATCTCACGCTCTCTATCCTCGTAGAGTCGTGCTAATCGATCATAGTACTCTATCATCAGTGAGAGTCATACCAATCTAAGCGACACACTCTATCACTCAGAGAGAGTTGTACTAACTAATGGACACACTCTCTATCCCGTAGAGTCGTACTTATCCGATTATAACAAGCTAGGACCATCGGTCAGTAGCGATACCCTAAGTATCATTCCTCTGACCATTTACACAATACATGTTCCGTGTTAATATACAACCTAAGGTTACTAGAACTAATCCTAGGTTAAAGACATTATCTACCTACGGATGACCTTTTACCCAAAGTACAATCAGTTGTCATTCGGACTTTACTATTTGCACTTAACTTAAACAAATTCTAAGTTATTTACATCATCTATATGTATAACTCCTAATCATGATAAAATAAACATGATATCGGAATGGAGTTAATAGACTGTAGAAGATCAAGCATACGATAAAAGAACATGGTCAAGGTAATATGAACACCTAACATGCTCATATCAATGACTAAATCTGAATGAAAAATAACTACGGACGGTAGGAAATTACCCACCTATTTTGGCGACTTATGCGAGAATACAAGTTGTCTCCACATCCGTGAACCAGCCTCATATCAAAGTCCTTGCGTTGTTCCCATCTCAACCACTTATTAATCTGCTGTAAGAGTCTGGTCTCAATTTAATCTAAATAAATCAAACATCATCATGTAATGAACAAGTACTATCATCACTACATAATTATAGCATATCCAGATCAGTTTATTAAACATAACTGATACACAATTATGAACGACCAAATCTATACTTACCTCGCGTCGTTCCACTTTCCTCACAAAGAATCCAGAAGTAAATCCAGTGTTAAAACCTGTAGTCACATACAGTTCATCACCCACTTTATACTGATCAAAAATCTTAACTATGCAATTCACCTTACGCCCATCATGCATTTCCAACAAATCCATAGATCCATCCAACCACTTATCAATATTATGCATTCATAAATATTCAGATTCATACTTACCCAAACTCGTTTCATTCCTCCACAGCTTCTTCATCGGCTTAAGGAAATTCAATCTAGCTTAGCATTCGTTGAACACAGCCAAGGGAATTCGTCAGAGCTTGCTGCTAAATGCCCAACTCCTCTTGCCTTGGCGATCAATGCTCATAGCCGGTGGTCGGTGAGTGAAGTGTGGCGACGGCGATGATCAGGTACAGTGATGGCATCACTAAACCGAGCTCACACTAAGAGGGGTCAACAATCGATCCAAGCGGAGGCTGTCGAGCTTCGGCCGTGGTTCAGGGGCGTCGAACGCAGAGTGATGGAGCTGCAACTGTTCTGGGCGGCGACACTGGCAACAATCCAGGCGACGGCTGGAGCAGAGGCGTCGGCTTTGGTGGCAGAGGAAAGAACCCAAATCCGCGACGGTGAAGGGAGGAGACCGCGATTTAGGTGGCGCGACACTTGCTGCTCGACAGAAAAGAGGGTCAGAGGAACTGTGACGGCCGCAACATCAAACTCGCGGCGGTAACGAGGCAGCCCTAGGGCGGCGACGAGCGGAGAAGAGGCAGATCGGGCGTCGGCGACGAGTGTGCGAAGGTGGGGGCTGCCGGCCGACGCGCAAGGGCGGCGGCGCATGAGCGATGGCTGCAGCAGAGGCAATCGACGGGGCGCTTGCCGGGCGTGGGAGAAGAAGCCGAGAACGACATCTCGCCACGACGAGATATCGTGATGGTCGCCAACGGGCCGCCGAAGATCCAGACGCACAGGGGCGGCGACGCAAGGAAGAAGGCGGCGGCCGAATCGGGAGAACTAGGGCACGGGAGATGGACCGAGAGAAATGGGCATGCGGCGATAGAAATTCGGAGAAGAAACGCGATCGGGGAAAGGAAAAAGGAAAACTGAATTGCGATGAGAAGCGGACGCAAACGCTTGGCTAAACGGGTTAGGTTTTAAATAACGGGTTGGATTTAAGTCTTATATAAGTCATTCACTTGTGGTTAAGCTAACCTAGGTTAAATTCAAGCTAGCCCAACTTGATCCAACCACATGTTTAAACCCCCAAATAGCTACTTAGGTATTTAATGCATATACCTAGTTATTTATTTATTTATTTATATTTTTTTTTCCTGCGGTATTTTACAATATGACAAGTGGATATTTGAGATATCCAAGGTCATATGGAAGTGATATTAGGAGGCGATTGTTGGAGTAATCGGTCTCAAGTCAAGGTTGACCTAGCTAGAGTGAGATTCGAGTGAAAGTCCAAGTTTGGAGACTTGGCAAGGAAAGTCCAAGATTGAATTCTTGGCAATGGAGAAGTTCAAATATGGATACTTGGTAAAAAAAAATCCAAGGGTGTAGTTTTGGTCACGTAAGTGCAAGTGTTTAGTCTTAGCGGTGAAAGTCCAAATATAGATATTTGACAAAGAAAAGTCCAAGGGTGTAGTCTTGGTCACGTAAGTTCAAGAGTGTAGTCTTGACAGTGAAAGTCCAAACATTGAGTCTTGGCAATGAAGAAGTCCCGAAGGCACGACCTCTTGGCAAAGAAGATCCAATTAGCATGACATAGCCGATAAAAGCACCAGAAAACTAATGCAAAGGGTGAAGGAATCGTGGAGGACTCGGATGAACCCTGAGGGTGTTAGGTTAATGGAGGTGGCAAGAAGGCTTAAGTCTATACTAAGGGTATCCGAAGGTATGTCATAGCCGATGGAAGCATCTAAAGGCTAGCGCGAAGAGTGAATGAGTCGTGGAGGACTTGGACAGACCCTGAAGGCATGAGACTGATGGAAGTGGCTAAAAGGCTTAAGTTAGACCAAGGGTGGTTAATCAAATATGAGGGAATCATACTTGGATTAAACCTCATGGTTGAGGTTTATCAGTAGACTGAGGCTTTGGACCAGTCGACTGGTCGAGTGCATGACACTCGGGAGCTCAACTGACTTGTGGCAGTCGCCTGGGGTTATGACCCAGTCGGCTGAGGCTCAACTGCTAGAGTTGTACTCTGGCAGTCGACTAGACAATGGCAGTCGATTGCTATTAGGATTGTTGACTGGCCTAAGTAGATACGAGCATAGAATATCTGATAGTCGACTGGATAGTCGACTATTGACTTGGCAGTCGACTGCTCAAGTATACATTGGGCAGAATCCAATGTGAATTAGTCCATTGTAAGACAACGGATAAGCGAGCAGTCGACTGGGGCCTTTTGACAATCGACTGCTAGGTGAAAATCCAGTCCGATGCAGGTTATAAAAGGAGCAACTTTGGAAGGATTTTTGCAGCATTTTTTGGGGCGATTTTGAAAGGGAAGTACTATTGAATTTCAGACCTTCAAGAATAGTCCAAAGCACTCAACAAGCAAACAATCGAGTGTTCAACAATTTTTATGCAA
This sequence comes from Wurfbainia villosa, assembly GCA_025175895.1. Lineage (NCBI taxonomy): Eukaryota > Viridiplantae > Streptophyta > Magnoliopsida > Zingiberales > Zingiberaceae > Wurfbainia > Wurfbainia villosa. The sequence goes on along the minus strand of CM045998.1, from coordinate 107,683,969 downwards.
CGTGTATTTCATTTTTATTCTTTATACTTATTATTATATTTTTGTATAAACTCTTGCTTATAAGAGATTTTTTCACTTCCAATGCATTGTCGAGAAGGAGAAGTTTGTCAGTGGTGGTGTGCATTACTAGAGTTCACTCTATAGTTTAACCGTGGAGTAGAAACTAGGGTTCCAAACCACGTTAAATCCGATTGTCATGAGTGTTTATCTTTGTTTTTAGTTTGTGATTTATTATTTTTGCTGCGCATAATAAGTTTTGTAGACGAACACGAATGAAATCAAAGCGACGTTATTCACCCCCTCCCCCTCTCTAGCTCATCAAATCGGTCCCAACACTTTTTTTTTTAAATAAAACCATATTACATTGGTTTTATGATAGTTAAGTTTGAATAAAGTATCGATTAAATCAAATTAATCGACCGAACCGATCTAAATGGAAAGTTATGGTTAATTTAGAATTTTTTTTTTTTAAACAAAGTATCGATTAGTTTGGTTCGATTTCGATTTTTGAGTTTAAAATTTGATTTAACCGAGTAAGCCGAACTAGATGTCATCAATCAATTGCTATATTTAATAGTCGACTGATAATCTCTAATCGTGATTTTAAAATCATGAAATCATGATTATATTCAATCGATTATTTATCATCAGTCGACTGTTGATAATAAAAAAAATTATTATTTCAATTTTCAATTTTCGTTCAAAACTTTGGCCAATTCAGTTAATTTAAAAAAAAATTGTTTGGTTTTAATTCAATCAGTTAGATTGATTCAATTATTAATCAATTACTCACCCCCTAATGATTGAATTAGCCATCACAATGATCTACAATTTAGCGATTAATGTAGTCTTTCGCTAATCTTGTGTAATGGTTGGATGATAAGAATTTAAAAAAAAAAAACAGTGACAATAGTTACTACCCCAATTGATGCTTCCATAATAGATAATATTTCATTTCTAAATCAAATATTGTCAATAATGTATACACTTGACAACTATGATTAACCCATCAATTCTCCACAACAAAACTTGCATTACTTTTCTAATAATAAACAATTAAGAAACGTTGACTTGATTAATGAAAACCATTAAAAACAAAGATGATCATTATATACAATAACACTTGATCACATGTAGACATCATCATGAATGAGTATGATTGATGAAGTTGCATATAAAAAAATAGTGGTCAGGCCAAAAACATACCTCAATCTAAAAGAAAGAACATGCAACTCACTCAAATTAGGGTTCTAAGAACATATTGAATTGGTCAGTCAACCGAATTATTATTTTTTATAAATATCAAAGGGTTTACTTTTAGAATTGTTTGACAAATTGCTTTTAGTTTGGGAGTTTCTTCGGTTCTATTCAGCCAAATCTAGTACATGATTTTATAATTTTTTTTTCAAAGTCTACGTCGTGATAACTACGCATTTGTAAATTATAATTAGATCGAAAACCACTCGTCTATCATTTATGGATTCATAAATTTATTAAAATATTTGTGTCTCGTATTCATAAATTTGCCATGAAGACTACGGTGCAACGGTAGAACATCAACGATGTAAAATTAGACATCAAAAGTCAATCTCCAGCTCCGATGCATTTGCAACAATTTTCTTTTAAATAAAATGATAATATGTGAATATTAGATCGTTAAATTGTGCACTACGAGCGCTCTCCGATTTGCTCAGGATCGTCTACTCTGATAATTAATCGGGTCAGAGACTTAAAAAATATCTGATGTAAGCTTAAAAAAAAAATCAGAATCAATCTCTGGTCACAAATCTATTTGTTAAAATATTTATGCCTCGTATTCAAACAACATGAATATAAAGAAAGGGATAAACAATGAATTCCTCATCTCATGTCGAATAAGAAAAGTCAAACATCGATCACCTCTTTATAAACCTTTTCAATGAGTAGTTTGATCTCTTCCTCTTCCAACACAGGAAAAATTCATAGATTAGTCATCAAAAGGCAAAATCAAGCTTGAATTAATTAAAAAAGAATCTAATATGAGGTTTATTTTGACCTTGAGCCATCAATGAATCTATTGGACCCCATATGTTGTCACATTCAAAGATTTCTTGGTCCTACACATCTTGGTCTTATATGAAATCATCTAATTCGATTTTTTTTTGTTAATTTAGATATCTATTGGTAAAAGATTGAAATCATCAACTTAACGACTCTCACTGACTTATCCCACGGCCATTGTGAGGAAGGTAAATTACGGAGGACCCTATATGCCTTGACGTAATGGTCAAGATACGTGGAGGTCATCTGAATCCAGGAATAGACTTTAGACCTCCTTCGGAATCGACCCATGTCACTTCTGCAAGCACCGCGGTGCTTTTAGGGGTGTGCAATGGGTCGGTTAAATCGAAAAACCCGACCAAACCAGCCGAACTTGAAAGTTCGGTTCGGTCCAATCGAAAATTCAATTTTTTTACTAAAAAATATCGGATTATTCGGGTTTTTCGATTCGGTTTCGGGTTTGAACTAAAAAAATTCGGTTTAACCAAATCGACCAATTTTAGTTGAATTAGTCGACTGCTATAGATCATCAGTCGACTGATTTGAGTCATCGGTCGACTAAGAAAAATTATGTGCTCCTGTCTATTGGATCCAATCGACTGATATATAACATCAATTGACTAATTAGACTAATAGTCGACTGATTTGAACCATTAATCGACTGTTCGTAAAAAATTATTTTTTTTTAAATTTTGACTGAAAAACCGATTTTTTTTGCCAAATCAGTTCGGTTTGGTGAAAAATTTCGGTCGGTTCGATTTAGTTTAGTTTAAAAAAATTTGATTTGTTAGATTTCGGTCTTAATCGATTCGGTCGGTTTAATTTTAACCGATTGTACACCCCTATATATTTTAGCCACCATGTCATCCTCGTAGGGACGATAATTTAGATATTCATACTCTTATAAACCCAATTAATCTTGAAGATGAGTGATCCTGCCTCTGGTTCACTCGTTGAATAAATTTGAAAGAGCTACACTACAAGAAATCAATAAAATAACGACGAGTCAATATTTCGTCGTTAATATAATTATTACCGATGAATTTTAAGATTGTCGTAAATAATTGTATTAAATTTATTAATTGTTGAAAAAATTATCAAGTTTGCGACGAAAATTATTAATTCGTCGCTAATAAAAAAAATATTAGAGACAAATTTAAATAATTCGTTGCTAAGATTATAATAATTTGTGATGTTGATAATTTATTCATCGCTAGTATTTTTTCTCAAATTAATATTAGGGACGAAATATATATTTTGTCACTAATAATTATTATCTTAGCGACGAAAATGATTATTTCATTGCTAATAGCAAAATATTAGAGACAAAAATATATAATTTCGTCGCTAATATAGTCTTAGCGATGAAAATCTATATTTCGTCGCTAATAGTTATCTTGACGACAAAACTATATATTTCGTCGCTAAGATATAAATATTATCAATGGATATAGATTTTCGTCGCTAATATACGTAAAAAAATCCTCGGGTCGCTGTCCCCTTCCCAAATTTCCCCTCTTCTTCTCTTCCGCTCCGACTTCCTCGCCTCTCCGGTCATTGCCACTCCGGCTTCGACTTCGGCTCCATCTTTTGCTCCGGTTCCGGTGAGTTGTAAGTCATGTCCTGCTCTGACTCCTGCAAGCTGCTCTGCCTACTGTGACTTCTTGCCTCTGACCGTCTCTTCTGCTCCGGCCATCTCCTCCCGCTACTCCTGCTCCGCCTCCTCCAGCTCCAACTTCGTCTTTGCCTCCTCCAACTCCTCCTCCATCTCATCATCCGTGCAAAGGTATTTGGATAGAAGTTTAGGAGATTAGGAATTTAATCTCTTTCATTTAAACACTAACTACAATAGCACATTTAATATAATCTTTACGGTAATTTATCAAATAGCGCTCCTGAAGTTTGAAATTGCCCAAAAAGCGTCTCATACTTTCATATTTATCAAATAACGCACTTAATTCCCTTTTTATCCTTCAAAAATAGCGCACTTAATTTCCGAACGTGGTGCTGGGAATTCAAATCCCAGCACCATAGTGGTGTTGGGATTTACAATTCCAGCACCACAGTGGTGATGCTGGGATTGCACCACTACTGTGGTGTTGATGCTGGGATTTGAATTCTCAGCACCACGTTCGAAAATTAAGTGTGCTATTTCTGAAGGGTAAAAAGGGAATTAAGTACGTTATTTGATAAATATAAAAGTATGAGGTGCTTTTTGGACAATTCCAAATTTTAAGAGCGTTGTTTGATAAATCACTATAATCTTTATTACTTGTGAGTATTTGAGTTGCATAAAGATTTAATATAGATTTCATTTTAGCCATAAATTCTTTGTCATCATAACTACTATAAATTACCCTTTAAAATAATTTTTAATTTAATATATTTAGAATTTATTTTAAAGGTGTTACTAGCCTCGCAAGTTTATCCAATATTCGAAACCATCAGAAGATTGTACATTAGCATAGAAATTATTTTAAATAAACCATAACTTTAAGATGATAAGTATAGTATAACTTAAACTATAAAATTAGTCATTGTTGCAATAAACCCATAATTCTAACGCTAACGTAGATTTTAATAAGCCGGAGGTTAAGAGACCTTGTATGTACAGGATATATTGAATGCCAAACTTATTCATTTTTCATGTATATTCGATTAATTTATAACTGTGAAAACGACAAGGCGAATTATCATAGAGCTATCCGATCAAAAATTATTTAGGATTGAAAAATAATTTATTAATCGAATGATATGTCACTTTTATCTTGATGGCAATGTTATGTATAGTTTATAAGCCTAAAATTTATTTTTCCTAAATAAAACTGTCAATTTAAATTGATTGAATTAAATTTTATCAATTCATTATTTAGTCAACTTAAACGGATCAACTCATACGGATTATGGATCAAAACTGTCTTACTCGTGGCAGACTTGAATTGATTTACAAGTTGAAAAAATTGAAAATCTTTTTCTCTCGTTAAATATTTTTAGTGTGTCTGCGTCTTCATTATATTAAATGGTCTTTTTGGATTGCTTTTAAATTGGTTGCTTAATATGGACCACCTAAACAAGGTGAAGCTTACTTGAAAGAGTCTAGGCCACCACTTAAATTATTTTTTTAATATTGCTCTAGAACTACTCTAGCAATATCAAAGGAAAATTTGAGAGAATTTACTTAATTAGATATGATCAATAAATTATCAAGAGGTGTTTTATAACTTAATTGAGCTTAAGTTTAAATCTCAATTTTATTTCTTCAATAATCTTGGATTTAGGTCTTATTCTCATAACTTATATAGGTTTACTTCATTGTTTCGTGTCATGTAATATTTAGTGTTTTTTTTTTGTTTTAAAAATTTTTATGCATGAGTGACAATGTCATGGGGTTGGAAATTTAGGGTTAAATTGATGCTTAGATGCTAATTTTAGGAATATTATAATGCTTAGACGACAAACTTATCGTTATTTTGATATTTAAATCATAAATTTTTTTATTATTTTTTAATTGATCAATAAATTTAAATTGCTAAATTATTTTTATTGAAAATTACTATCAAAATTATTTATAAGAATAATTTATTAAATAAGTTGACATTTTATATATGTTTAATCAGATTTTAAAAATATAAATAAAAGTTAAAAAATGATTCAAAATCAAATTAGTTCTGGATATATAAATGAGTCAAATTAATTTTTAAATGTGACAAAGAATTACACGATAATCTGAATTTATCTAAAATTTATTATTCATATAATCGGTGTGATAATTTATTTAAATATAAATTGGATTATGTGCGAGGATATCTTAATAAGTGGAGATTTGATAAATTATATAAGATCTGAAACTTTTATAGAGAAACTTCTGTATCATCCATTAATATAAATATTGTCAATGAAGTTCGGTATAATTGTGATGTCGAAGAAGATGAATTTGAAGACATATTTACTAATTTACGAAATGTAAAAAATATCAACACTAATAAACATCAATTAGATTATATCAATGAAAATACGAATGCAAATTATATTGGACGAAGTCATACTTCAATATTTAGCAACGGTATTATTTTTGTTTTTAATATTAACGGTGAAATTATAATAAATCGTCGTTAAAGTCTGAAAATTAACGACGAAATATTATCATCTTTAATAAAATTTAACAGTGAATATTATATATTAACGATCAAAAAAATTCAACACTAAATATTATGTTTCTTTCAGTGTTCGACTACTGCAACTTGCACCCCATTGTGCAGTATTCTCCAATTGAAATTTGAACCCCTAAAATCCATCGATTTTAGTCCACATCCTTGACTTTATCTAGCTCAATTGATCTAGTGATGTAGATTTCCTAAATCCTTATAACCATGAATTATTTTTTTGATTGACATTAAAATACTCGAATCTTCGATCCGATGAATCTACGAGAGTAATCGATTTTGTCCTTTGAATTTTCAGGATGCATCGTTAATAATTGAGTCAGATAAGATCGAAATTCAAGTGACCTCCTCCATTGGCCATCAAGGATAAATCAAAAAATTACTGATAATTTTTTCACAGTTCAATCCAGACTTCACAGTCACGTCATTTTTAAACGACGGTCCAACGTTAAATTTATACTTCATCCACCGGACAAGCTCTTAAGTTCTAGAGCCGCTCGAATGATTTTTTTTTAAATTCACTGTCGAATAATATCGCAATAGAAAATCAAACTTCTCTTACCGCCGCACCGTGTCCCAAGGCAATTTACTGGTATTGGTTGTCATCAATGACTTGCACTCCATTCTACTAAACATAGACATATTTGATATCTTTAATTGACATTTAAGAAAAAAACAAAGTGGACCTCACATCAAACCTCAAAATGATCTTTAGATACTCCGTGAAGTCTTTGTCACTTTAAGATAATTGATGTGTCTTCTGACTGACTATGATCATTTTGATATTATTACAATGCGATTAGAGACCATTCTTTTTTTTTTTAATTAGTATTAGATATTCAGCTCTTCGAGCAGAGTAATTTTGAGAGTAATTGATTCGAGTCTATATGAAAAAATTTTATATCTAAATAAATGAGGAATCCCTTAAAGCGGACGATCTGACAGCTCAAAATTTCAGAACTTATCATGGCAGTATGCCACTGAAGAAAAATCCCAAATCAGAGATTATTTTAACACCACACAGTGGAATCTAACGCCTCTGATCATATAGTTAAATTAAGTGCCTTCGGCATGAGAAATCTTTACGTACCTCTACTAATAAAAAAAAAAATTAAAACTGTACATTAGCGACCCCATCCGATTATCCTCTCTGATTGTTTCTATCGGTGGAGATAAATTAGGATTTCAAATGATAAGTACAAAAGAGAAAGTCGATCGGTAGGTCAGAACGATGAAATCTCTGAAAATTGATTCAGTCTATTTAAGAATTATTTTTTTTTGCTTTCAACTGGAATAATTCGGAGGATTATATATTTCTATTAATCAAAAATATAAAATCATCTTATTAGCGATCTCCTTCCACATAAATTAAGAATTTAAATGACAAATATAAAAGAATGAATCAATTGGCTCAAAGGTACAATTTTTATAGGAACTAGACAAGCTAATGGACCGATTTGATCCGAAATTGAGTCGGAACTAATCCATTAAATTCGGAATCTGAACCAATTCGGATGAACCGATTCTAGAACTGAACCGAAACCGTTTCGATTCCGGTTCGATTCGGCTCAAATCGATTTCGAAACTGGTTCAAAATCGTTTCGGAATCGATTCTGATTCCGATGTGAATCTGGTTCCGATTGCTAATTTAAAGATGAAAATTTTTAGCATGCTAATATGTCTACAAGATTATTTTGTGATAGAAAAAAAAGAATAGAATTGCCAACACGTTAGATGTGTCACGCCCCGAAGGAGACCCCGCCAGACGAAAATCCGGCAGCATCTCCCCTGTACGGGTGACAATCCAAATTTTACATACAAGGCCTACACGGCCACTATACATCGGTCAACACGACCAGAATCCAAACTCACACGCAGTTATATAAATCAGGCCTCAGGCCAACAATCAAATGATATACACAAAAGAATATCATAACTAAACCTACCCCTTCTGCCATCAGGGCAGGAATACTCAACCAAAATCCAATCCAGAACAAACTCCGAATAGAAGTCCATAAGAACACCAAAAATCCAAATACAAAAATCAATCTCCAAACCTATACATATCCTCTAACCAAAATATCCAAACCATAAAGCAAATATCCAAAAATAAAACATCTACGACGAGTGGGGGTCCGGCAGCTGCACTCTCCTGACAGCTTCATCCTGAAATAGATATAAATCAACGGGGTGAGTTCAAAGAACTCTGCGGGTATAGTAGATATGCAACGTAAGGTATAGCTAACAATAAAATATCATGCCAAGATACTCACATAAATAGGGTATGCAAGCAAGAAATACAAAATGATCAGACTTACCAATCTCCTACTCGATATAGGAGCATGTGCTCGACTAGAAGTAATAGAGTCCTCGACCATATATAAACATGTATCCCAGATGCATGACAATCATATGCACATCCAAGGCATCAATACAATAATGCAAAGAAACACAATACAAAATGCAATCGCTGAAAAATGCATGTCGTGCCAATGACATGGTCACCCCGACGCTACCACCGCCTACACGCAATGGTGAAGCCGAGTGGGTAGGGCTATGACAACCGTGCACTCGCCATCATCGCTCTGAATGACCGAGTGGACGGATCTGATGTCGGAGTACACCTATCCTCCCCGCCTAAACATAGTGGGGAGCTAAGCTCTCATCTCCTGTCATGTACCGAGGAGGGATCCGCCTCGCTACCACGCTGCCTCATCGCTACCCATGAGCGGCCCAATGAGCTCGACAGAGCAATCAGCACACACTCCTCGATGTACCACTAACCCATGAGTGGCGGTGGCAGTTATGTAACTAGTCATGGCTCAACAATAATGGAACCCCGTCCAGCTAGCATGCAATCATGCGAAAATGGTGCATGATACTAAAGCATGTAAATCCTACTCAAAATATACCTATCCGAATGATATGTACAACCAATATGTACATATCCCTAATCCACATACTATGATCCAAATCAAACAGGTAAATATAATCATATCCTATCACATGCATGTATCTAGTAGGCACCAAAAACATACTAGGCATATAAACATGAAAAATTATTGTAAGCTATCCTAACTAGCATATCAATTTGACTTAATCTAAACGTTAAATCAAAATACCCGCCTGAATATATATCCGCAAAAAGAACCAAATCGTCACGATCGGGACACCTGCCGATAAGTAACTATAGTTAAGCACAAAATATACAATTCAACGACAAATCGAATAATTAATCGATTTCCTTTATATCCCAATTAACCCAAACTGTTTCCAATTTTCCCAAATTTTCCAACCGTCTTAATAATCCTTTTCCTACCACAAATATCCATACAATTAATTTAGCCCACTAAATCAATTGATAAACTCTTGATTAATTAATTATAAACTAATTAATCAATTAAACCTGATTTAACTCGCATTCTTTTTAACAACCTAATACAACTCTCTAACCTTTTTAAACCACCCTCACCATTCCACCACAACCACTATCATCACAGCTCCTTCATGGTCAAGAGTCACCCTATTCACAGCCAAATCACAGCCTAGACCAGAACTACTCTTCGCGCCCCTTTACAATCCAATTCGCAGCGACCATAACCAAAATCAAACACAGCAATTAAAGAAAACAAACCAACGAGATATACCAACTCCACCGGCAGTCATTCCTTATGCCAATCCCTTGTTCCCCTATTCAAGACCACTGCCCAAAATCACAAACTTAAACCAAAAGGACACCACCGCTAGAACTTTGATCTTCATCCAAAGTAAAGAGACGATCAGATCTTACCAAACTCCGGCGACTATCTGCAGAAAAACCCCACCAGGCAGCGAAATCCACAGAACCGGCAGAAAACCCCTTGTTCCGGCAGAGACCTCCGCCGCAAATCAATACGCAGGGAACCCAAAAGAGGCGCGGCGGTCCGGTGGCAGAGGAGTCGGCGAGCACAGCTATGGACGGCGCGAATAGGGCAGCCACGACGCTTGCTGCAAACCCTCAGCGGCTGAAAGAAGAAGGCGACGACGCTCGCTTGGCCGGAGGAGAGGCGTCGGGTAGCAAGGCTCGTGGGTGCCCAAGTGAGGACTGCGGTGGACGAGAGAAGGCTCGGCTGCTTTGGAGGTATAGGCGTCGCGCGACCGCGGAGGGAGGTTGCGACGACGGCGGTCGTCGAGAGAACCGGTGGTCGCGCGAGAGAGAAGGTCGTGCGGACGAACTGCCGAAGGGGAAAGGGAAAGAGGGGTTGCGGCGCGGCGGGGAAAAGAAAGTAAATAGGAAAATAGAATAGAGATTAGGTTTTCCACTGTGCGTATTTTATCCCCTTTAAATAGACCCCTCTAAAGCCCGTTTACTTTATCCCCGTAAAAATCTCGCAGTGACAAGTCCGCGAATTAAAAATTCTAGAAAAATTCCTAAAATTCCCTAAAAATCTCGAAAAATTTCCAGAATTATTTCCTTAATTATTGGGCCTTTTAATTTAGGGTTTTTAAATCCCCGTATTTAACATTCTCCCCCACTAATAAAAATTTGGTCCCCAAATTTCCTACTCAGATGCACAACGAGTAAAAAATACCACAAGTACTGAAAATATACCTCACGTACCTTAAGTAAACAAGTGGGGGTAATGAGCTCTGATCTTTTCCTCGAGCTCCCAAGTAGCCTCCTCGTCGGTGTGGTGACTCCACCCGACCTTGACAAGTCGCACAACCTTGTTCCGCAACTGTCGTTCCTTGAAATCCAAAATTCGTACCGGAACCTCTGCGTACGTAGCATCAGGTTGAATGGAACCTGATACATCTGATAGAATATGTGTAGAATCTGGCACATACTTCCTCAGCATAGACACATGGAATACATCATGTATACTCGTCAAAGATGGGGGTAGCACTAGACGATAAGCAACTGCTCCGATCCTCTCCAAAATCTCAAACGGACCGATATATCTAGGAGCAAGCTTACCACGGAGTCCAAACCTCGTCACCCCTTTCGTGGGTGAAACTCGCAAGAATACATTGTCACGCCCCCGAGAGTATGCCGTGCCGAAAATCAAACGGACGGCATCTCCCCTGTACGTGGCAACATCTCGGGTTAATACAAGGCCCGTAGGCCCACAACAACAACATCATAAACATATATAAATATATCAAACACACAGCGGAAACATAAACACATACCCACAATAAAATCTACCAAAACATACGGGTGTACACCCCTGACAAGACCACGGTACAAAAATCCGTACATAAAACATCGACATAAAGTGACATCCACAACATAAGACGAAGTCCATACATAGAACAAAATCCATAACACCAATACAAATCACAAATCCTCGGGAGACTCAAAAGGTGGAGATGGGATGGATCGCCGCCGCAGCTCCAAGTCGTCACGAAGATCTCTACCGCACTCGGCGCATGTAAAAACCTGTGGTCCGTGGGAGTGAGTAAAACTCAGCAGGTGATAGATAAACATATATTTTAATATCACATGTATTTCGACAAGAAATCTATCGTATCACTAGCATGATAATATATCCATGTATATACCATCTAACCAAAAGTCAATATGAACTGCACATACTCAACGTCACTACGCTACATCTATCCAATGAGCACATATACACAACATATGGTATAAAGAATAAAACTAACTCATACTACATCCTCGCTATGGGTCAAAGGTAACACAAAGTGAATAACTAACTAATATAAATATGATGGCCTACTACCATACGTAAGAATGTGATAACATGTATGAATATGTGCAAACAAATGCAACAAACATAGTACATACAAATGCAAAGATCACAATAAGCACATCTATATATAGACTACAGATATATACGTATGCTAATCACAATCATACATATATATATACATGCATATATGTATATATATGGTAATATGCAAGAATGCCATAAGTCGGCAATGCAGTATGCATGGTCATGTCGGCTCACCCTAAAGCTACCACGACCCGCAGTGGCCTCGGTGGCTCGAGCATGACAATGTCCCAACTCAACACCAACCACTACTCTCGAGTGGCCGAGTGGGGTATGATCGAGTAGCATATAAGCGTAAAGAGCAAGCTACACGATGGGGTCCTGTCTGGCCAATCCGATCACTACCCATGAGTGGTCGAGTGCCACACACGCAGACTACGCACGCACGCAAATCCAACTATCACCGTCAGAGTGATAGAGTGCGGCACTACAATGCTCGCCACATCTGCATTCTCCTCCTATGAGTAATCAGGAGGCAGGATGACCCGACACTCGACCACAAGGGAGACATCGCCGCCAGCATGCAAATGACATGAATGTAAGGTCTCACAAATAGACATCCACCATAGACTCTCTACTCTACAGAGGGTCACATGCTAACCAGATCAACGCACTCTCTATCCTGTAGAGAGTCGTACTCAACTGATCGTATCATACTAGGACCACCGGTCCGTAGCGACACCCTAAAATACCATTCACCCGACCATTTGCATAATGCATGGTCGGTAGAAACATGCAATCTAAGGGGTACTAGAATTAACTCTAGGTTCAAGACATCATCTACCTACGAATCGACCTTTTGCCAAATTTACAATCAGTTGTCATCATCAGACTTACTACTTGTTTTTAACTTAAACAAATTCTAAGTTATTTACATCATCTATGTGTATAACTCCTAATCATGGTAACATAACATGATAGCAGCAAGGAGTTAAAAGCCAACGGATAAAGTATCAAGCATAAGATGAATAGAACAAGATCAAGGTAACATGATCATTTAAGATGATCATGCATCTAAATCAGATGCATTACTACCGACCGGGTAGGAATCACCCACCGTAAATGCTCGTAGCAATGAAATCCTCACTACGCGGACTCTCTCGTATCCACGCCCTACAAATAACATCGCTTATCATTCAAGGAATGCATATAACAACAATACGAATTAGCTACTATGTTATCTGCATATTTGTATCCCTTATTCAATATGAATTAGGAAAAACCCCCAAATCACTTATGGTCAATTCACACCAACTTAGTTCCTTCTCTTGGTCTCCCAACTTATTCACACGAACGTAATCGTCCCGCTTTTCGCAGCACCCGATTTTACAACTTACAGTATATAATCAAAAAAAACCCAAATAGACATCTTAACCCCTTGATCCGTCAGTCCACACTCTATCACGCCATTTTACGATCACATACGTAACATCACCATTTACACCCCAGAACCTTCTAAAACTCCAAATTGAGCGCCACCTCCTTCACACCACCCAACTACCCTCCATTCCAGATCGCCAACTACTTCCCACGCCAGCTCACATCCCCACACCACACAAAGACATCATAGCCTCGTTAAACGAATGGAATCCATAGCACAATAGGGAATCAAACGTGCTTACCAACAGTAGAACTTCACCGGCAGAAACAATCCCCAAATCGGCAGCCAACCCCTTCCCAATTCCTTAATCTGCCGAAGGGAATCTCTGCCCTAATCAAATCCGGTTACATATGAAATCCATACCAAACGAAATTCACAGATCATCCTACTCTCGTTCACAAGGTAAGGAGGGATCGACAGCTTACCTAGCTCCCGCGACGATCGGCCAAATCAACTCGCGACTAAATGTAACGACGCCATCGGCCGATCCACGCGCGCGAGGGACCGAGGAGTCGGGATGGGAAAGGCCGGCGGGATCTCGGCGACGGAGCAGAGGGATCGCGTGAACGGAAGAAAAATCCACTGCTCGGAACCGCTGGAGCGACGGAGCAGAGGTCGCTTTGCTTCGGGGGAAGAAACGGGCTCCGGCCGGTGGAAAGAAATCACCGAGGAAGGAGTCGCGTGAAGAAGCAGACGAGCGAAGAGGAAGAGGTCTCAAGCGGCGAAGAAGAAGAGGAAGTTTTGGCGTATGCTCGGTGGAGACGGGTCGCAGCTAAACGGAAGAAATAGGAGGTTTCTGCGAGAAAAAAACTAAGCCTTTTAATGGGTTAATGGGTTTGATTTCAAATGGGATGGGCTTTAAACCCATTAACCCATTAACCCTATGTTTAATTAAATCTAGGTTAATTGAACCAATATAAATTTTTTTTTTTTTTTTTTTCGTGGTATTTTACATTCTCCCCCACTTATTAAAATTTGATCCCCAAATTTCGTACTTAAATGCTAAAGTTAATCAAGCATATTCTGAAATAACCACATACATCAGGTCAACAGATGAAGGTCTCGAGCTCGGATCGTATCTTCCAGCTCCCATGTAGCCTCCTCATCTCAGATGTGATCGCCATCCCACCTTTACAAGTCGGATGGTTTTGTTTCAATTGCCGCTCCTTGCGACCAAGAATCCGCACCGAGTCTCCTCATAAGTCGATTCACCGAGTGGTATCGGAACTTCTTTCGTAACATGGTCGATCGCGCACGATTTCCTCAAAGATAGATACATGGAATACGCTGAACACCCGCAAGTGTCGGAGGTAAAGCTAAGCGATAAGCTACACCTCCAATCCGCTCTAATATCTCGAATGGACCAATATAACGTGGAGCTAATTTTCCTTTAGCCCAAATCTCTTGACTCCTTTGGTGGGGCGACACTCGTAGGAACACATGGTCCCGATCGAAAATTCCAGAGGCCTTCGCCTCCGTCCGCATAACTCTTCTCTGGTCTGGCCCAGGCTCTCGATAACCGCTGCCTCGATCACTCGTACTAACTCGCATCATGTCAATACTCGAGGCCCCAATATCTGCTGCTCCCAACTTCCTCCCATAACACACGTGAGATCTGCAGGGTCTGCCGTATAATGCCTCAAATGGAGCCATCTGGATAGAAGAGTGGTAGCTGTTGTTGTAGGCAAATTCCACTAAAGGAATGTGATCCTCCCAACTGCCACCGAAATCCATGACGCAAGATCTCAATAGATCCTCCAAAGTCTGAATGGTACGTTCGGACTGTCCGTCTGTCTGCGGATGAAAGGCTGTACTGAGTCGAAGCTCTGTGCCCATGGCCTGCTGCAGACTCTGCCAGAATCGGGAAGTAAAGCGCGGATCTCTATCAGATATGATACTCAATGGTACACCATGCAATCTGATGATCTCTCGGCAGTACAATTCCGCTAGACGATCCAATGAATCCGTCTCACGCATCGGAAGGAAGTGAGCCGATTAATCGATCCACGATCACCCAAATCGCAGATGTCCTACGGGTTCGGGTAATCCCGTAAGTCCATCGTGATATGCTCCACTTCCATTCCGGGATCGGGATTTCCTGAAGTAACCCCGCAGGTTTCTGATGTTCGGCCTTCACTTGCTGGCATACTAGGCATCGTGCAACAAAGTCCGCAATATCTCGTTTCATACCGTTCCACCAGTATAAGCGCTTCAAATCTCGGTACATCCGAGTACCACCCGGATGTATAGCAAATCTTGACTGATGTGCTTCCTGTAGAAGTTCTTCCTTAACTGGGTGTGTGTCCGGAACACATAGTCGTCCTCGGAAACGAAGTACACCCTTCTCGTCACTCGAGAAGTCCGTCTGACGTTCTGAGTCTATAGTGCTGCTCAAAAACTGCAGATGCTGGTCACTGACTTGTGCTTCCTTGATCCTCTCAAAGAATAGAAACTAATATCCCCGGTGTGTTTGGCCGTGTTCGCATAATCCCAACTCGAGAACTCGAACTAGATCGATGAATCGCCGCCGGATGATCGGCCGTAACTCCACGAGACTTCCCGCTCGGAGCATCCGCTACCACATTAGCCTTTCCGGATGATCTTGGATGGTGCGCCATAATCCTTCGTGATACTCCATCCACCGCTCTGCCTGATTCAAATTTCTTTTCTCAGGTGACAGTACTTATTTTATACGGTCCGTAGATCTCAAAGGTAATCCCATACAAGTAGTGCCTCCATATCTTCAATGCGTAAAATAATGGCGCTAACTCTAGATCGTGCAATCGGGTAATTTCTCTCGTGATCTTTTAGTTGACGGAGGCATAAGACACCACACGGTTGGATCGCATCAAGATCGCACTCCAACCTCGGATAGAAGCATCCGTATAAAGGACCATCCCATCAACACCGTAAGGAATCACTAAGATAGGTGCAGAAACTAGCCGCTTAAGCCCCTCTGGAAGCTAGTTTCACAAGCCTCGACCCGACAAATTTGACCCCTTTCCGAGTCGACGAGTGAGTGGCATGGCGATACTCGAGAATCCTCCACGAATCTCCGATAATACCTACGGCGGACCAAGGAAACTACGGACTTCGAACGATTTTGGGCTCTCCCAATCGTAATCGCCTCAATCTTCGTGAGGATCTACAGAATACCTCTGTTGGACACCACATGTCCAAGAAAACCCATTGAGGATAACTCGAGCGCACATTTGCTAAACTTGGCATACAATCGCTCTGTCATCGCAAAATTTTCAATACTATCCGCAGATGTTGTTCATGCTCTTCCTCGGATCGAGAATAAATCAATATATCGTCGATGAACACTATTACGAACTGATCTATATACCTCAGGAATACCCGGTTCATTAAGTCCATAAATGCAGCTGGGGCATTCGTGAGACCAAACGGCATCACTAGAAACTCGTAATGTCCATAACGGGTGCGGAAAGCTGTTTTCTGAACATCCTCATCTCTTATCCGAAGCTGATATCCTGGCCAGTCAATTTTAGAATACACACATGTATCCTTAAGTCGATCGAATAAATCTTCTATCCTCGCGGTGGATATTTGTTCTTAATCGCGGATCGCATTCCGCCGATAGTCAATACATAACCGCAACGATCCATCCTTCTTCTTGACAAAGAGTACCGTGCTCCCCATGGTGAAACACTAGGTCGGATGAATCCATTATCCAAAGAACTCCTGCAGCTTGAACCTTTAAGTTCATTCAGCTCCTTTGGCGCCATCCGATAAGGAGGTTTCGATATAGGCGCGGTTCCTGGAATCACCTCTATCGCAAATTCAACTTGCCTAGGAGGTGGCAAGCCTGGAAGTTCATCGGGAAATACATCTGGATACTCTCGGACTACTCGCACATCAGAGAGGGGTGGTAGTCCTTCGTTCTCAACTTTGACTAGAGATAACAGATAACCTTGACAACCCTGAGCCAATAGCTTCTGTGCCTGTAGAGATGATATAATGGATAATCCATCATCTCTAGTACCAACAAATTCCCAAGCTGGTTGATCCGGGCCTGAAGTCACCACTCTTGCTCTACAATCCATCAGAAGTGATAAGCGCGCCAACCACCCATACCGAGGATAATATCAAACTCTATCATTTCCAACACCTGAAGGTCCACTGTAAGGATATGCCCGTCAAAGTCTAATGGGCAACCCTTGATTTCTTGGTGGCTAGTCAGCACCTCTCCTGATGGCAAGGATACTGCTAGCCCACAAGAACGAACCCTTGGGATTCTTCCAACCCTCCTCAGAAATACTCTAGATACGAATGAATGGGAACTACCTGTATCTATCAACGTATCAGCATATATAGCATAAATCAAACCATACCGCTGATCGATCCATCACCAGCGCCTCCTCTCTAGTGATAGCAAAGACTCGCTCTCATATTTGTGTGCATCCCGACGGTAGTAGTGTGCCTCCACTCATTGGATCGGATCTCGATCGGAAAGAGGCCGAGTGGCATAAGGTATCCCTGAGAGCTGGCTGGTAACGACGGAGGTGCAGATACCCCTGGGTAGTAGATCACCGGAGATGCAGGATCTTTGGATCGCTCGGCATCCTCGTAGGAGCGCTTCCTGCATCTCGATATAAGTGTCTTTGGTGGAGGTCTTGTTGCCTCGTCCATAAAATCGCATACGCGGCATCCTCTGCTGCATTCTTGGTTGGATTGTCTTCCTTATTAGAGCTACCAGAAACTCCAAGCTCTCAACCTGATCTCGGCTAGTATGTGTTGCTTGCTAGAGCTCTATGACTTCCGGATCCGCATTTATAACATCCACTTCTGCTCTGACTCTTATGGTTCTTCTGAGACCCTCCAGAGAACTCTGATGCTGGACGCTTCCCTTTCTGCGATCTAGCTGACCCTTCTGTCGCACCTCGTATAGTTCCTTTTTGCTCCCCTTTCTTCTGAGTCCCCTGGGCTGAACCCTGGTTCTGCTGCTTGCCCTTAGTCATCTGTTTCTCGATATCTTTCTCCTTGGAGATTTAAGTCGATAAAGAGGGCACGGTCCAATGCCTCCTCAGGAGGTAATGCTAGATCCTGACATCCTCGCTCTGATATAAGCTGCTAGGCCCTGGGTGAACTGGTACATCCGGTCTGAATCCTGTGCTACCAGATGAGAGCAGAACTCTGATAGTCTGGTAAACTCTGCGTTGTACTCCATAACAGAACGGTCACCTTGCTTCAGGCTTAGAAACTCCTGACGCCGTGCTGTAGAAAACGCCGAAGGAAAGTACTGCCTCCAGAAAGCATCTCGAAAGCTGGACCAAGTAATCCCACGCTCCCCGAACAGAGTCTTCTGTAATTTCCACCAAGTGATAGCCTGATCTCTGAGATGATATGCAGCAAGGCCCACCTTCTCCACATCTGTGCAGTTCATATACTCGAAGGTGTCTTCCATATTTTCCAGCCAAGATCGGGCAATCCATGGGTCGGACTCCCCTCGGAACAAGGTGAACTTCTCCTTGGCTGATCGTGCTAACACGAGTATCCGTGACTTATCATTGAGCCTACTGGACTCTGTGGGCTCTGGCGTAGTCAGTGGTGTATCCGGATTCTGAGGCTCCGGATCACCAATAGGGGGTGGCTGAGGCTGTGCTTGAGCAGCAGGCTCAGTCTCAACGGTATCTCGTCCCCTCCCTCTGGCTGCTCGCCTGGATGGACGGCCTCGACCACGAGTCTGAACAGGTGGCATGACTCTGACAGTATTCACCTGTTGAACAAGTCTAGATAAGCATCTAACAAAAATATAAATTATCAGGAATACTTACTTCGTGTTGCCCGGAGCTTATGCCGCTGTCTATCCCATCTCACAAAAACCAAAACCGAAAAATATACCGACTCCCGAGAATCCAAGACTCGACTAAAAACAATATTGTATGGCATCGCAGAACCGGGCTCGATACCAATAAAGTTGTCACGCTTCTAGAGTATGCCGTCAAAATCAAACGGACGGCATCTCCCCATGACGTGGCAACATCTCGAGTTAATACAAGGCCCGTGAGGCCCACAACAACAACATCATAAATGATATAAATATATCAAACACACAAATGAAACATAAACACATACCCACAATAAAATCTACTAAAACATACGGTGTACACTCGACAAGACCACGGTACATAAAATCCGCATAAAACATCGACATAAAGTGACATCCACAACATAAGACGAAGTCCATACATAGAACAAAATCCATAACACCAATACAAATCACAAATCCTCGAGACTCAAAAGGTGGAGATGGGATGGATCGGCCACTTCCAAGTCGTCACGAAGATCTCTACCTGTTACCTGGGCGACAGAAAAAAACCCAGGGTCCGTGGGTGTGAGTAAAACTCAGCAGGTGATAGATAAACATATATTTTAATATCACATGTATTTCGACAGTAAAATCTACTATCACTAGCATGATAATATATCCATGTATATACCATCTAACCAAAAGTCAATATGAATGCACATACCTCGCTACGCTACATCTATCCAATCGAGCACATATACACAACATATGGTATAAAGAATAAAACTAACTCATACTACATCCTCCGCTATGGGTCAAAGGTAACACAGTTGAATAACTAACTAATATAAATATGATGGCCTACTACCATACGAAGAATGTGATAACATGTATGAATATGTGCAAACAAATGCAACAAACATAGTACATACAAATGCAAAGATCACAATAAGCACATCTATATATAGACTGACTATATACGTATGCTAATCACAATCATCCATATATATATATACATGCATATATGTATATATATGGTAATATGCAAGAATGCCATAAGTCGGCAATGCAAGATGCATGGTCATGTCGGCTCACTCCTAAAGCTACCACGACCCCGTGGCCTCGGTGGCTCGAGCATGACAACCTGTCCCAACTCAACACCAACCACTACTCTCGAGTGGCCGAGTGGGCGATGATCGAGTAGCATATAAGCGTAAAGAGCAAGCTACACGATGGGGTCCCCGCTGCTGGCCAATCCGGATCACTACCCATGAGTGGTCGAGTGCCACACACGCAGACTACTACGCACGCAAATCCAACTATCACCCGTCGTAGTGATAGAGTGCGGCACTACAATGCTCTCGCTTTCGCATTACTCCTCCTATGAGTAATGTGGAGGTGAGATTTGCGACACTCGACCACAAGGGAGACATCGCCGCCAGTGCATGCAAATGACATGAATGTAAGGTCTCACAAATAGACATCCACCATAGACTCTCTACTCTAGAGGGTCATGCTAACTGATCAACGACTCTATCCGTAGAGAGTCGACTAACCGATCAGATTCATACTAGGACCACCGTCCGTAGCGACACCCTAAAATACCATTCACCCGACCATTTGCATAATGCATGGTCGGTGAGAAACATGCAATCTGGGTACTAGAATTAACTCTAGGTTCAAGACATCATCTACCTACGAACGACCTTTTGCCAAATTTACAATCGTTGTCATCCAGTACTTTACTACTTGTTTTTAACTTAAACAAATTCTAAGTTATTTACATCATCTATGTGTATAACTCCTAATCATGGTAACATAACATGATAGCAGCAAGGAGTTAAAAGCCAACGGATAAAGTATCAAGCATAAGATGAATAGAACAAGATCAAGGTAACATGATCATTTAAGATGATCATGCATCTAAATCTGTATGCATTACTACCTGACCGGGGTAGGAATCACCCACCTGCTGTAAATGCTCAGAGCAATGAAATCCTCAGGCGCGGACTGCCTCGTATCCACGTCCTACAAATAACATCGATTATCATTCAAGAATGCATATAACAACAATACTGAATTAGCTACTATATTGTATCTGCATATTTGTATCCCTTATTCAATATGAATTAGGAAAAACCCCCAAATCACTTATGGTCAATTCACACCAACTTAGTTCCTTCTCTTGGTCTCCCAACTTATTCACACGAACGTAATCGTCCCGCTTTTCGCAGCACCCGATTTTACAACTTACAGTATATAATAAAAAAAAAACCCAAATAGACATCTTAACCCTTGATCCGTCGTCACATTATCACAGCCATTTTACGATCACATACGTAACATCACCATTTACACCCGTAACCTTCTAAAACTCCAAATTGAGTCGCCACCTCCTTCACACCACCCAACTACCCCTCCATTCCAGAATCGCCAACTACTTCCCCACGCCTCCCCATCCCCCACGCCCACACAAAGACATCATAGCCCTGTTAAACGAATGGAATCCATAGCACAATTAGTGAATCAAACGTGCTTACCAACAGTAGAACTTCACCGGCAGAAACACTCCCCAAATCGGCAGCCAACCCCTTCCCAATTCCTTAATCTGCCGAAGGGAATCTCTGCCCTAATCAAATCCGGTTACATATGAAATCCATACCAAACGAAATTCACGATCATCCTACTCGCTCACAAGGTAAGGAGGATCGACAATTACCTAGCTCCCGCGACGATCGGCCAAATCAACTCGACTCAATGTAATGACGCATCAGCCGATCCACGCGCGCGAGGGACCGAGGAGTCGGGATGGGAAAGGCCGGCGGATCTCGGCGACGGAGCGAGGGATCGCGCGAACGGAAGAAAAATCCATCGCTTCGGAATCACCGGAGCGACGGAGCGAGGTCGCTTCGCCGGGAAGAAGCGGCTACGGTGGAAAGAAATCACCGAGGAAGGAGTCGCGAGAAGAAGCGACGAGAGGAAGAGGTCTCGGGCGATGAAGAAGAAGAGGAAGTTTGGCGCGGCGTATGTCGGTGGAGACGGGTCAGCAGCCAACGGAAGAAATAGGGAGGTTTCGGCGACAAAAAAAACGGAAGCCTTTTAATGGGTTAATGGGTCGGATTTCAAATGGGATGGGCTTTAAACCCATTAACCCATTAACCCTATGTTTAATTAAATCTAGGTTAATTGAACCAATATAAATTTTTTTTTTTTTTTCGTGGTATTTTACATACATGATCACCAACAGAGAACTCCAAAGGTCTCCGTCTACGATCTGCATAACTCTTTTCCTGCGATCTCGCTACGTCTATCCTACGTCGATAGTACGGACCAACTCGCCTCATACTTGAGCTCTCGGGTCCTAACAATCGGGCCTCCCAACCTCCTCCCGAGGGTGGGTGTACGACACGCCTTACCATACAATGCCCTCATACGGGGCCATTTGGATAGCCGAATGATAATCGTTATTGTAGGCGAATTCCACTAACAGTAAATGATCCTCCCGCTTGCCTCCCAAATCTATAACACAGACCTCAAAGAAATCCTCTAGTGTCCGAATGGTCCGCTCGATCGCCCATCTGCTCGCGGATGGAATGCGCGATTAAACCAAGCCGCGGTGCCTAAAGCTCGCCGCAGACTGCGAACCTAGAAGTGAACCGGGGATCTCTATCTGATATAATGCTCAAAGGAACACCATGCAATCTGATGATCTCCCGACAATATAGCTCTGCCAATCGATCCAGAGAGTCGGTCTTCCGAATCGATAAGAAGTGCGCGGATTTGGTTAGTCGGTCTACGACTACCCAAATCGCATCATGGCCTTGACGTGTCCTCGGCAAACCCATCACAAAATCCATAGTAATATGATCCCACTTCCACTCAGGAATAGGAATCCTCTGAAGTAATCCAGCTGGTCTCTGGTGCTCACCTTGACTACTCGACAAATCAGACATCTAGCTACAAAATCCGCAATGTCTTTCTTCATACCGTTCCACCAATACAAACGCTTTAAATCTCGATACATACGGGTTCCGCCTGGGTGGATCGCAAATCGAGAGCGATGTGCCTCCTGTAGTAACTCCTCCATAACCGGGTGAGGCTGAGGTACACATAATCTGCCTCGGAAATATATAATACCCTCCTCGTCTCGGGTGAACTCAGTCTGCTGTCCAGAAGTGATCTGACTACCCATGAATTGTAAATGCTGATCACCGGCCTAAGCCTCCCGGACTCTCGTCCGGATAGATGACTGAGCAACCATAGTAACTAGAACGCCCTGCTCCGTCGGTCCCTGCTCCTCTAAGCTCAACTCAGAGAAACCCTGAATCAAATCTGTGACCAAAACTCGGAAGGAAGCTAAAGTCCCTCGGGACTTCCGGCTAAGTGCGTCAGCAACCACATTGGCTTTCCCTGGGTGGTAGCCGATGGTACAGTCATAATCCTTCAGGAACTCCATCCATCTCCTCTGTCGGAGATTAAGTTCCTTCTGTGTAAACAGATATTTGAGACTCTTATGATCAGTAAGAATCTCAAACGTAATACCATATAAATGATGCCTCCAAATCTTCAAGGCATAAATAATAGCGGCAAACTCTAAATCATGAACTGGGTAGTTTTTCTCATGATCCTTCAACTGGCGAAGCATAAGAAACTACCTGCGTCTTTGCATAGCATCAATATCGCCTAAACCACAGTAGAGAGCATCTCGTGTATAGAACGAAACCATCGTCCCCCGATGGTAATACCGGGATCGGTCGCCGACACCAATCTCTCTTTAACTCTCAAAACTAGTCTCGCACGCCGTCACGTGAACTTCACGCCTTCCCGGTAAGGCGTGTCAATGGCATAGAAATGCTCGAGAAACCCTCAACGAACCGTCTGTAATACCCGCCAAGCCTAGGAAATCGCGAACCTCTGAATCGATTTTGCTCCCAACTAGTAATGACCTCGATCTTCGTCAATCAAATACTTACTCGAAACCACATGTCCCAGAAAACCGACTGAGTGTAACCAAAATGCGCATTTATTGAACTTCGCATATAGCCGCTTCTGTCGGAGCCTATCTAGAACAAGTCGAAGATGCTGCGCGTGTTCCTCCTCGGAACGAGAATAAACCAAAATGTCATCGATAAAAACAATGACGACCGATCTAGAAAAATCCATAAATTCACGCTCATCAAGTCCATGAATACCGCCGAGCATTGGTAAGCCCAAATGGCATTACCAAAACTCATAATGTCCATATCCAACGCACTATCTCAATGTCGTAATCTCTAACCCTTAATTGATGATATCCGGACCGCAGATCAATCTTAGAATAGACCGATGTACCTCTGAGCTGATCAAACAAGTCCTCAATACGGGCAGGGATATTTATTCTTGATAGTGACGGCGTCAATCGCTGTAGTCGATGCACGCCTCATCGAACCATCTTTCTTCTTCACGAAGAGAACCGAGAACCCTGTGGTGATGCACTAGGCTAATAAAACCTCTCGTCCAAAAGTTCTCGAGTCAACCTTTAACTCATCCAACTCTCTC
Source organism: Wurfbainia villosa (assembly GCA_025175895.1). Lineage (NCBI taxonomy): Eukaryota > Viridiplantae > Streptophyta > Magnoliopsida > Zingiberales > Zingiberaceae > Wurfbainia > Wurfbainia villosa. The sequence goes on along the minus strand of CM045998.1, from coordinate 107,659,297 downwards.
GGGCCATACGATAAGGAGCTGATGTCGCCACTGCCCTGTATTAACTCAATCATGAACTCCACTTGCCTTCTCGGGAGGCAGACCCTAGAACTCCTCCGAAAGACATCCGATACTCTCTGACAATAGGGATGTCCGCGATCCGAGAGTCACCACTATCTTCTACATTGATCATAGATAATAGAAAACCCCGACAACCGCGTGCAATAAAAGCTCGAGCTGAATCGCAGATATGGTCGCTATACCGTCGTCCCGGATGCCAGTGAAATCCCACGAGGGTTGGTTCGGAGGTCGAAATGTGACCACCCTCGTCTGGCAATCTACTGTGGCACGATATGCTGACAGCCAATCCATGCCAAGAATAATTTCGAACTCGACCATATCCAGTACCAATAAATCTACCGTAAGAATGATGTTACCAAAATCTAAGGGACAACCTCGAACCTCCTGGGTAACATCCAATGTATCGCCAGACGGTAGGGAGACGACCAATCTCTGTGATCTACTAGCAGGTAGTCTACCAATCTCTCTCATAAATGTACGAGAAATAAACGAATGCGAACTACCGATTAACTAGCATAATAGCTGAAAATGCATAAAGTGAAACCGTACCGTGAAATACGGATTCGTTGGCTCGCTGCGCATCCTCTCTGGTAATCGCATGAATCCGCCCAGTCTCCGGTGGCGGTGGAGATGGTCTCACTGCCAAAGGTGGCTGTGCCTGAGCTCGATCGACACGAAGTACGGTAGGCCGATAGGAAGGCCGTATAACGCGCGATCGTATCTGACGGCTTGGGTGATCTGAACTAGTGGTGCTGACATCAGATGCTGGGCTGCTGCTGCCGAATGGTATGGTTGCTGGCCGATCGTGATTCGCGGTCGCTGGCCCTCGAATCAACCTGTGACACCGTGCGGCACTGGTGTACTCGCCCATCCATGAATGCCATGGCGACTTCGCAGGGGGAGTCCTCTGCGGCGTTGCGAAGGTCCGTTTGTCGGCCCCTCTCTCGAGTCCTGCATCGACGCAACGGTCCTCCCTGAATAGAAACCCCGGAAGCCACATGCTGAGCCTTCAACGAACAATCTCGGCTCATGTGTCGTAGCTGTAATAATAGCAAACCGCCCCAAGGTGCAGCCGAGATGATATGCTCTTCGATCCACAACGAGTACAAGAGGTGTCGCCAATGGGCGGTCTCGGCTCTGAAAAGACCGCGAGGCCTGAAAGATCGCCCCGATTTACGAGGCCGGCTAGATGCCCTGAATGACTCGACCGGTTGATCGGCCACTGGCGATGTCCGAGTCTGTGGTGATGGTCGATGGGTCCGACACGTAGATCTTCACCGCTTTCCTCTTCTGTCGTATTAACCCTTTGTGAGCCGACTCGATCAACAAAGCTCTATCCAACGCCTCTCGGTAGGAAGAACTACCAAATCCGCCATCTAACTGTAGATGCCCATCAGTCCTCGACAAACCTGCATCATCCGCGTGACCTATCCTCAAAGAACTAACTCTGGGCAAAACCTGGCTAACCGATTAAATTCTGTATTATACTCCATCACTGAGCGATTATTCTGTCTTAGACTCAGAAAATCCTGACGTCTCATCATCTGATATGCCCGTGGGAAATACTGACTCTCAAAAGCCTCTAAATCTCGCCCGGAGTAACCCGCCGCCGCCAATAATCGGCCGATATCCCACAGATCTCGGCCTCACCTCGTCAATGGAAGGAAGGTCGCTAACTCGCTTTCTCCCACTCAGCAACCATATAGTAAAAGGTACGCTCCATCGCCTCGATCCAAGATCGAGCTACACTCGGATCGCTCTCTCCAATAATCTGAAAACCGCTTTCATCGACTTCGCTAATCTCGAATCCGAGCTCGCGGCGGCTCTACATCAATAGGATAAGTAGGGGCCGAGCATCGAGTGAGGGTCGACGGCTCGATGGGCCTGCGGTGTCGTAGTAGTAGAAGGTCCTGGCGGGGTTTTCGATGTAGCAGGATCTCGGCCGTACATCGGATGCCCCAGCAGTGGGTATCTCGGGAGGAGGATCCGTCGAGGACTGAGGATCCACTACTCCCGCAGCACCCTGTGGAATCTGACACGATCAATATCACCTCGAGATCTCTCGCAATCGATCGCAAAGATCTCTGGAGTCTCTGGCGTGGCCGTCACACTCACGTCTCGGCCGAGAAATCGCCCACCTCGTCTCATATCTGTTAAATGAATACAGATATTACCATAAATAAAAACATATCAAATTTATCATCATACCTATTTCACCGTCAGGAGAGGTCCAGTAGCCGCCAAAACCCCATATTAATCTCGTCAAAATCCTCGAATTTCGAAACATAAAATCGTAAAATACCAATCAAAATTTCCAAATTACCTCGCAAAACACGCCAATACATGGCGAACTCGAAAAATCCAAAACCCTAGGAACTCGAAAACCTAGCGCTCGATGCGAATAAATTGTCACGCCCCGAAGGAGACCCCACCAGACGAAAAAAAATCCGGCAGCATCTCCCCTGTACGGGTGACAATCCAAATTTTACATACAAGGCCTACACGGCCACTATACATCGGTCAACACGACCGGAATCCAAACTCACACGCAGTTATATAAATCAGCCTCGGGCCATCAACAATCAAATGATATACAAAAGAATATCATAACTAAACCTACCCTTACGCCATCACAGGCGGGAATACTCAACCAAAATCCAATCAAACAAACTCCGAATAGAGTCCATAAGAACACCAAAATCCAAATACAAAAATCAATCTCCAAACCTATACATATCCTCTAACCAAAATATCCAAACCATAAAGCAAATATCCAAAAAATAAAACATCTACGATTTAGTGGGGTCCTACTGTGACTCTCCCGATACCTTCATCCTCAAATAGATATAATCAACGGGTGAGTTCAAAGAACTCATGTATAGTAGATATGCAACGTAAGGTATAGCTAATAATAAAATATCATGCCAAGATACCTCACATAAATAGGGTATGCAAGCAAGAAATACAAAATGATCAGATTACCTCAATCTCCTACCCCGATATAGGAGCATGCTGACTAGAAGTAATAGAGTCCTCGACTATATAAACATGTATCCTGATGCATGACAATCATACGCACATCCAAGGCATCAATACAATAATGCAAAGAAACACAATACAAAAAATGCAATCCATGCAAAATGCATGTCGTACCAATGACATGGTCACCTCGACGCTACCATTACCGCCTACACGCAATGGTGAAGCCGAGTGGGTAGGGCTATGATAATCGCAGCACTCGCCATCATCGCTTCCCGAAAGTGACCGAGTGGACAGGATGCCGCCGAGTACACCTATCCTCCCGCCTAAACATAGTGGGGGGGGAGCTAAGCTCTCATCTCCTGTCATAGACTGTAGGAGGGATCCTCGCCGCTACCACCACGCCTCATCGCTACCTACGAGCGACCAATGAGCTCGACAGAGCAACCGTGACACACCTCCCGATGTACCACTAACCCATGAGTGGCAAGCAGTGCAGTTATGTAACTAGTCATGGCTCAACAATAATGGAACTCATTCAAATTAGCATGCAATCATGAAAATGGTGCATGATACTAAAGCATGTAAATCCTACTCATAATATACCTATCCGAATGATATGTACAACCATATATACATATCCCTAATCCATGTACTATGATCCAAATCAAACAGGAAATATAATCATATCCTATCACATGCATGTATCTAGTAGGCACCAAAAGTATATCGCATATAAACATGAAAAAGTTATCAGTAAGCTATCCTACTAGTATATCAATTTGACTTAATCTAAAAGTTAAGTCAAAATACCATCAATATATATCCGCAAAGAACCAAATCGTCACGATCGGGACTCGCCATGGATCAAACTCGCATATAGCATAACTATAGTTAAGCACAAAATATACAATTCAACGACAAATCGAATAATTAATCGATTTCCTTTATATCCCAATTAACCCAAACTGTTTCCAATTTTCCCAAATTTTCCAACCGTCTTAATAATCCTTTTCCTACCACAAATATCCATACAATTAATTTAGCCCACTAAATTAATTGATAAACTCTTGATTAATTAATTATAAACTAATTAATCAATTAAACCTGATTTAACTCGCATTCTTTTTAACAACCTAATACAACTCTCTAACCTTTTTAAACCACCCTCACCATTCCACCACAACCACTATCATCACAGCTCCTTCATGGTCAAGAGTCACCCTATTCACAGCCAAATCACAGCCTAGACCAGAACTACTCTTCGCGCCCCTTTACAATCCAATTCGCAGCGACCATAACCAAAATCAAACACAGCAATTAAAGAAAACAAACCAACGAGATATACCAACTCCACCGGCAGTCATTCCTTATGCCAATCCCTTGTTCCCCTATTCAAGACCACTGCCCAAAATCACAAACTTAAACCAAAAGGACACCACCGCTAGAACTTTGATCTTCATCCAAAATAAAGAGACGATCAGATCTTACCAAACTCCGGCGACTATCCGCAGAAAAACCCCACCAGGCAGCGAAATCCACAGAACCGGCAGAAAACTCCTTGTTCCGGCAGAGACCTCCACCGCAAATCAATACGCAGGGAACCCAAAACCCTCGGGCACGAGCACGGGAAAGCGGCGGCGAAATCGGCGCTTGCTGCGGCCATGAGGAGGCGTCGGGTAGCAAGGCTCGTGGGTGCCCAAGTGAGGACTGCGGTGGACGAGAGAAGGCTCGGCTGCTTTGGAGGTATAGGCGTCGCGCGACCGCGGAGGGAGGTTGCGACGACGGCGGTCGTCGAGAGAACCGGTGGTCATGAGAGAAGGTCGTATGACGAAAGGGGGAAAGGGAAAGAGGGTCATGCTGGGAAAAGAAAGTAAATAGAAAAATAGAATAGAGATTAGGTTTTCCACTGTGCGTATTTTATCCCCTTTAAATAGACCCCTCTAAAGCCCGTTTACTTTATCCCCGTAAAAATCTCGTACGAAGTCCGTTTAATTCTAGAAAAATTCTAGAAAAATTCCTAAAATTCCCTAAAAATCTCGAAAAATTTCCAGAATTATTTCCTTAATTATTGGGCCTTTTAATTTAGGGTTTTTTAAATCCCCGTATTTAACAAGATGAATTTAAAAGCTTAAGTTCGAGGAAGATGATTGAGAATTATTTCGGAATCGGTCCGAAACCGATTCGAAACCGATTCGAAATCGGTCCGGATTAAATTTATTCTAAAGTTAAAATTTTAAAATCAAAATCAATTTAGAATCGATTTTAAATCGGTTCAAAATTGATTTTTAATCGGTTCATACCGATTCTAATGTTAATGAATCCAAAATCAATTAGAATCGAATCGAAATAGAAGAATCGATAAACATATCTAACGGAAACTAACAATCTATTTATAAGGATATTTATAAGGAGGTGAGAGAAAAGAAGAATAAATAAGGGATAGTTGGGGGTGAGGAAAGGAAGAGAAAGATAACTTTTACCCTTTTAAGAAGATTTTCTAATAGCGTAAAAGAATAATACAAAGAAGTCTGCATATATTTTTGTGGTCAAATTCTACCGTCTTCAATTTAATGGTTTTAATTCTGGTCTACCTCGTGATTGCTGTAAGAAAACGGCGATGTGGGTGAAAGTTGAATCGGCATTAATTAGATCATTTTTATCTGTTTGTTTTCTATAAATTTGAAGGTGCTTTTGCGATTGTTGCAGTCTTGAAGGAGCAGTCGGTCGGAGATGGATCGGAAGACGGCGTGGCATGGCGAGGAGGAAGACCAAGGAATCGAAGAGAACGGCGATCGAGTGCTCCATGGCGACGTCCTCGACGCCGTCGTTGCCCGCGTGTCCGCGCTAGATCTCCTCCCCGCTTCCTGCGTGTCGAAGCAGTGGCGGACCGCCGTCCTCGCAGCCGCCCGCCGGTATCCGCGTCGCGCTGCGCCGTGGCTCGTGCTCCGCGTCCACGGCGGTAGAAAACCCGTCGCCCACGCCTTCAACCCAATCTCCCACAGCTGGCGCACGGTGGCGCTGCCGCCCGGGAGTCCTTTCGGTGGATGCGATGGCCCGGCGGTCCATGTGTCCAGCTTCCCCTGCTCCGCGGACGGCGGTGGCACCGGCGGGGCCGGAATCTACGCGCTCTGTTCCACCAGGATGGCCCTCGCGGGAGACCTCTTCGGCAGCACGTGGCGCGAGCTGGAGCCGCTGCGCAGCTGGCGAACGGACCCTGTGGTGGCCCTCGTGGGGCGGCGCCTCGTGGTGGCGGGCGGCGCAAGCGAGCTCCTCGAGGACGACCCTGCCTCGGTCGAGGTGTGGGAAGGCAGCAGCGGCGGGTGGGCGGCGTCGGACCCGATGCCGGCTGAATTCCGGTGGTCGCCGGCGATCTCTGCCGCCGCGTCGGAGCGGCGACTCTACGCGGTGGAGAAACAACCGCCCTTCGGTGCCAGCTGGTTCGATCCGGAGGCCAAGCGGTGGGGCCCCACGCGCCGACTCCAAATCCCCGACCCCACAGTCAGACACGTGTCCGTCGCGTTCGCGAACGGGAGACTACTACTAGCGACGGCGGGCGGCGGCAGCGGCAGCGGCGGCGGAAACGCCAGGAGTCTGGATTGGCGGCCGAAGACGGTGCGGCTCTGGGAGGTGGATCAGGAGACGCTGGAGGTGAAGGCGGAGCAGGTGGCCGAGATGCCTCAGGAGATGGTGGCGGCGCTGGCGGACGATAGCGGCCGGGGGATGCAGTCGTTGGGGTTTCTCGCGGCGGTGCGCTTCGCCTACTTGTACAACCCCGAGTTCATGAAGTTCTTCTTCCTGTGCGAACTCGACGAGGGCGGCGGCGGCGGCGGCGGCGGCAGCAGATGGGAGGCGGTTCCCCGGCCGCCGTCCGCCGACGAACGCCCCATGCACAGGGTGGTCTTCTCGTGCTCGGAAATCACCGTCGACGACTCCGTACTCACAAAGCTTTAGCCCCAAACTTCCTTCGACCATCGCCATCACCATCAGAGATCTTTCTCTTCTTTTTTTTTTTCAGAATATTAAAATAATATTATTTCCCATTTTTGATCCCTAAAATATTCAAAAAAAAAAAACTCTTATATTGAAAACTTCTATATCATAGTAATTTGGATTAAACAAAATTACTATAATATATAAAATTTAAATTGAACAGCTAGATACAACGAGCAGTACGATTGAAATATAAAATAGTTTCCACGGAGATGACGCGATAGTAAGACATTATGATTGCTTTGGATACGCAGTGGGGTCGATTCCGGATGAGGGGTCTAAAATTTTTCCTGGACTCATATGACCCTTCTACTGTCTTGCCATCTGTCCGGGACATAGTCTTCCCTGTGATTTACCCTTCCTCTCGCCAATAGCCCTGGAACGGGTGACGGGGAGCTGCTAGTTGGACAGATTTCCAACTTTTTTAAAATATAAAATAATTCAACAAAAAAATATAAAAGGACAATGTGATCGTCTATATTATATGAAATTAAATAGTGGATAATATTAACGAAAGATGAGAATCGCAGATGAGAATTGTAGAACAAAAGAGTGAGTGTATGAAAATAAATAAAATAAAATATGAAAATATTAAAGTAAAAGTTAAAATTCAGACGATTGATAAACACATTTAAAATAATATAAATATATATTTATATAATCAATAAATATTTAAATTATACGATATGAAAATATTATAAATATACAAATTAAATTAGAAAGAAGAGTATTAAAAAAAACTTAGTTAGATATGATAAAATAAGACATAAAAGGATCTATACAATAATTGATTCCATATAGTGCGATCAAATTTAATTGTTGGTGTGGATTAAAAAAATATTATTCACTAACTTTAACAAAAATTATCATACGTTAAATAGTTAAATAAAATATTTTTTTAGATAATAAAATAAATGACATTGTTTTGATATTTTCAAAATTAGAGCAAAGATTTACAATGATATTTAGAGAAATAATTTAAAGAAGATGAATATTTTTTAGTTTAATTTTTACATACATATAAATTATATTTAAAATTTATTTAATAGACAAAATAGGAGAAAGATCTAGGCATGGTCCACTTGCATAACCACGCGTTAACTTTGATTTTGTGTTTGTTTTATTTAAAAAAAAAAACAAGTTTTCCAACCTTTCTCAACTCTTCTTGTCTTCGGTGATTTTTCTAAATGGCACACGTCAATTTTAGTTTTTGTTTTTGTTGTCATTATACAGAAAAACCGAAAGAAAAGAAAGTTACAAGCAAAGTAAATAAATAAATACACTCATTTCTTTCGTTCATCATTGACTTATTCCTCCATATATGTATGTGTGATATTATAAGTTGTCTCCGCGAACAAGACTTAATAGCTAAGATATAACGATATTTACAGAAGTAGCATGAATTGATTCTAAAAAAAATCTAATTTTTTTTTTCTGAATTCAGATGACCTTTATATTTTTTGTCTCTCTCATAATGGTCTTGAGACAGACTAATAGGAACATTAGATTGACGATTATAATCTTTTATATATGTGTGATATTATAAGTCCCTTTGGGATGACCTGTTAGTCAGAGTAGTATAGATGTTGTTACAGATGAACAGGGGTTGATTCTCGATGTGGAATCTAAAATCTTTGTTCGGACTCAAAAGTCCTCTGCTGTTTTAGCCAACGGATCAAGAGACATAATCCTTCATGATTTATCTCCCTTCACTATCACTGAGAGATCGACGGTGAAAAATATTGAGAGCGAACCAAATCGCCTTTTTACTATAGGTGTATATGATATTATAGTTCTATTAGGTATAGTCAAATTGATACTCATGTAATAAATGTACAGGTAGATTCCCTAGAGCATATGTTATTTGGGATATATGATCCTCTCATTTATGATAAGGGTGAACATGGTTCGACGGTTCGATTTAAACCGTGAATCGAATCGGAACTAATTGTTCAAAAATCGAATCGAAATCATTTTTTCGATTTCGGTTTCAAAACTGAAACCGAAACTGAAGATATATGATTCGATTCTAATTCTTAAATTTTTAAAATCGGAATTGAACCTAAATCGAAACTAAGTATTTTTTTTTTATTCAAGCTCTTTCTTTTACACTAAAAAAAGATACGTGGACAACTTATTTATATAAATTAAGTTCAATTTTTTTAATTGTTAGAGACTAATAATTATTTTTTTTTAAATTTATTAATTAAATATATTTCAATAATAATTTTTTATAATAAATATTTGATTTAGAGGGTTATATAAAATAAATAAATCGACCTACGTTAAATCTCTATACATAAAATTTAAATTTAAATATAATTTAAATTAAAATAAATCGATCGAATTAATGAATTGAAAAATAATATATTTAAATCGTCTAGTAAAAAAATGAGAGATTTAAAATTAAATAATTTAAATTTCGATTCTAAACGATTCGAATCGAAACCAAATCCTAAGGAATTGAAACCGTCGATTAACGGTTCAGTTCCGCTTCTGGTGGATGATGAATTAGAACCGACGATTCCGAAATCAAAATCGAACTATACGGAATCGAAACCGACGATTTTAAAATCGGAATCGAAATCGTTGATGAGCAGTTCGGTTCGATTCCATTTGATGATAAATCAGAATCGACGGTTCCAAAACCGAAATCGACAATTTCGAAACCATGGTTTTGTAACAGCGATGTTATATAAATAATATTTTTTTAGATTGGAGTAGGATGACTAATAGCAATGAGATCTCACAACGATACTTGACTAGTCTAACAATATCTACGGCAATTTACCAAATACAGTTCTTAAAGTTCGAAATTGTCCAAAAAACGTAGCATGGTTTTAGATTTACCAAATCGCGTATCTAATTCTCCTTTTACCCCTCCCGCCAAACAGACCTGCAATTTAATGATGAAAGAGAATTTTCATTCATCCGAGCCACTACTAAAAATTCCGAACCATCTAAACGTGGTGCTGGGAATTCAAATCCCAGCACCACCTTTTTTTTATCTGATTTCTAATTTATATTGGTCTGATTTCTAAAATATTACTGTGAATACCTAATAAAACCTTGAATATCAGAAATTTTGGTCACGAATACACAGAGGTACACTACTCAAACTCAATGGACTTGAATTGGATCGAAAAAGAGGTGAATAAGACCATCAATGGGTTTTGACCGAAACCCATTGATGGACTTAGAGGAGTCCAAATTTCAAAATCTTGACATAGACTGAAAGATCTTACAACATGAATTTTTGATATGTCGAGGAAGAGGAAACTAAGTTTTAATCCTCCTATCTCCCAATTTTAACTTGTGTCGAAAAAAAAATGGTATTGAAAGTTGAGAAACTGGTGGAAGATAGTGGTAGTGGTGCTGGAATTCGCAATTCCAGCACCACTGTGGTAAGATCTTTATGCCTATGCCAACTGCTGAATTAATAAAGGTAATTTTATCAGATTATTTTATGATAATTTAAAAATATCAGATTATTTCCAGCACCACTCTGCTAATCTTTGTATTTCTTTCCGCCGTAAAGGTAATGAGTAGGAATTGCAAGGGGTTTAAATTTTATCAGATTATTTTATGATAAATTAAAAATATATAGCTTCTTTGATATTTAATTTTTTATAAAAATTATAGAACACTTTTTTTTATTAGAATCATAAAAAAAACTTTTGAAAAATACGATAAAAAAATATGATTCGATATGGATATTAAATAGTCTATTAATGTAGAAATCGAATTTGCTCCTTGTGAAAATTTGCATAAAAACATAAATATTTATTATATATAAATATTTATTTTTGATCTATATTATGTTGAACACTAATATTATAGCCTAACGCTGTAATTATACAACAATTTTAATTCATTTTTGCTTTAATTATATTTAAATAATTCAGCAGTTGGCATAGGCATAAAAAAAAAGGAGAATAATCAGAACTATTTCAATTAAAAAATGTTTTTTTAAGAAATAAAAATTATCCTTTAATTATTTTTTTATTGTTTTTTAAAGTTTATATGATTATGACTTTTAGCTCCGGAGCTATTTTTTTTTTATTTAAAATTTCAACTTAATTAATTTTGAGGATGATTATTTTATTCATAGGTTTTTAATGAGATATTAAATAATTTATTGGATTGTAATACCACTGTGGTGTGAATTAGATTCACACCGCTGGTCTTGGAATTGAAATTTTCAGCACCACCGCTGGTATCGATTGAATTCCCAAGACACACCGATGGTATCTGCAGATCCCGACACCACCGCGTGGTACCGGGAATTCGAATTTCAAGACCTACAGTGGTCTTTGGAATGCAATTCGGACCACTACCACTATCTTCCACCAGTTTTTCAACTTCCAATACCATTTTTTTTCGACACAAGTTAAAATTGAGAGATAGAAGGATTAAAACTAAGTTTCCTCGACATATCAAAAATTCATGTTGTAAGATCTTTCAGTCTATGTCAAGATTTTGAAATTTGGACTCCTCTAAGTCCATCAATGGGTTTCGGTCAAAACTCATTGATGGTCGGTCTTATTCACCTCTTTTTCGATCCAATCCATGTCCATTGAGTTTGAGTAGTGTCCCTCTGTGTATTGGTGGCCAAAATTTCTGATATTCAAGGTTTTATTAGATATTCACAGTAATATTTTAGAAATCAGACCGATATAAATTAGAAATCAGATAAAAAAAAAGGTGGTGCTGGGATTTGAATTCCCAGCACCACGTTTAGATGGTTCGAAATTTCCAGCAATGGCTCGGATGCATGAAAATTTTCTCTCATCATTAAATTGCAGGTCTGTTTGGCGGGAGAGGTAAAAGGGGAATTAGGTACGCGATTTGGTAAATTTGAAACCATGCTACGCTTTTTGGTCATTTCCGAACTTTAAGAGCTGTGTTTGATAAATTGCCGCAATCTCTATGCTCTCAGTCCATTGCTATCGATATCAAGGCTACCTTTAGTCAAACAAAAACAACAAATTCAAGTCAATTTAGGATGACTAATCGATTTGAATTTTTTAAAAAATTAGGATTTCAATTCTAGGAACCCTCAAATAGATTTTTTTTTTATAAAAAAAACAATATGAAATTCGATAAACATGTATATTTAAGTTGACTTAGAGTATTTTTTTTAACAATATCTTCATCGGCTAAGTAAGGACAATAATAAAAGTCGAGTTCTTGTCTTAATGTCAAAAATCCTACATTTAGAGTATCAACGGTTGATCACTGGGACCTTTGTCTATCTCACTCGTTGCAAAAGGTAATTAACATTCACTCCTAGCGCCCCTCAACGTAGGTCCTGTAGTATTATGAAAGGAGATAAATATCGATCGATCTTCGATCATATCGATGACTAATTGCAATGGACAATCTTTGTCCATATCACTTCTGCAAAATGTTGGAATCGTCAATCTAGCCGCCTCCATTAGTCTGTCCCATGGTCATTGTGAAGGAGATAAATCACGAAGGGCTCTATGAGCCTTAACGTGGTGGCCAAGATACGTAGAAATCATTTAAATCCAGGAAAGAACTTTAGACTTTCTCCGGAATCGATCCACGTCACTTTTGCAAGCACCGCCGTGTCTTAGCCACCACACCATCCCTGTGGGGACACCTTTGTCCATATCACTCGCAAAATATTGGAACCGCCAATCTGGTGACCCCCACCAACCTGTTCCATGACCATTATGAGGGAGGTAAATCACGGAGGGCTTTATGGGCCTTGACGTGGTGCCCAAGACACGTGGGGTCATTTGAATCCAGAAAAGGGCTTTAGATTTCCTCCGAAATTGATCCATACTTTATTCGCAAGTACGCTGTACCTTAGCACTGAAGGTTCGAAGCTTCGCTTCTCGCTTCGCCTTGGTTGTTTGTGCATGGCGATCCTATCTACGTCTCCGGATTAAAAAAAAAAAAATTCTTGACGAAGATGGATTACCCAAGCAACCGATCCATCATCGTGCTATTTGATCAGAGTGGTCGCTTGAACAAACTTGTTGTTCAAGCAACCTAGCTCATATCCTCGATTAACCGCGGAATAGATGATGTACGGATCGCCGATTTTTGTGTTTATCATCGGGGTCCAAGTGAATTTAACCACATGCTTGATACAAAAGAACTAAATCAAAACAAATAAGAATATACCTCTTGTTTACCTCTTGATCTTCTATTGTATGACCTATCCTCCTCTTGGACGTTATGTGGGCAACAATCCTTTAAGAGTTGAAGCCTTCTAGATCTCTATCTTCCCTTCCTTGCTCACTCCAAACAAAGAGAAGACAACCAAACTCTTCTTCTCCTATCTAGTGTCGACCACCAAGTCACCTAGCTTGGTTGTTGCCACCAGCCAAGGAGAGGAAGATGAAGAGGTGGGCACCGACCAAGAAGATGAGTTCTTGTTGCCGCCGACCAAGGAGAAAGTGAGGAGGTGTGGAGGAGGCGTCGGCCAAGGAGATGGGATGAAGGATGCCGAACCAAACCCTAACCCCTTCCCCTTGTTGCCGCCGACCCTAGAGAAGATGGACAAACCAAAAACCCTAGCCTCCAAATACCTTGTCGCCCAAGCCTTGGAAGCAAACCCTAGAAATCCAAGAATTCATTTTGCCGCCCAAGCCTTGCCTCCTATTTATAGATTTTGCCCAAACCTCCTTTTAATTGTGTCCGTTGGATCTAGACTTAATGAGAGCTTTAATAGGCTACAATAGAGACCATGAGGAGTTGGATCTTGGCCACCTAATAGATCCGACCAACATAAAATTCGATCCATTAATGATAATTCATTCCACTAGAGGATTATCATTGATCTACCTCACCAATCTCCATAATTAAATATGGGCTCAATATATTAATTGTATAAATATCTCCCCGTGTTTAAGATATCGAATGTCCGTTAATTAATTAATTTACTGACAATTAATTAATTAACATCTAACTCCACGAGTAGTACCACTCAACCTTATCATCATGTTGGACCAAGTCCACCTGCAGGATTTACATGACGAACCTTATAAGCTTCTCAAGGGGACATCATCATCCTAATACATAGGACACAGTTTCCTCCTATAATCAACGACATACCATGTAAATAATATCATTTCCCAACTTACCAGACCTATTGATTTAACCCATAAATCTCGTCCATTGGTAAATCAAAGAAATAAACATTAAGTACATGTGCCCGTTATTATATCGGGATTAAGAGCATGTACACAATAATATCCAAGATCTGATTCAATTATGTAGTCAACAATAAATTGAATCACCTCTAAATCGGTCATGCTCAATACACACAAAGTGTACTAGTGTAATTCTATAGTCAAGATAAATCAATACCAAATTATACTACAACCATGCCAATGGTTTGTCCAAAACCATCTTGGTTGTGAGCCTCTAATTATACTCTACAAGAAACTGATAACATGATCTTCTGTGCGATACCACACACCATGTTATCTACAATGTATAGTATTAGACAATATACATAACTATAAATATGTAAATAATGATCATATGATTCTTATTTCAAAATGAAGATGTCCATATAAAGACTAGACTTTCAGTATACATCCCAACAAGCACCGCGCCATCCCCATGAGGACCCCTTTTTTTCATATCACAAACTCATGGAAGTGAGCTAATTTGAGTCATAATGTTTTCCATTCCCTTCCTCTATAAGTTTTGTTTTTGTCCTTAATTTTAGATAATGAATTTATTAAATCAAATATACTTACCTCATTATCACTATTCGAGTTACTTCCTCAAATGAGTTTCCGTATTCCTCAATATTTCCTTCTTAAATTTAGAGCAACTATAATAACCCTCTTTGTCGCAATGAAAGCATCGTGATATTTTTATACTTTCCTTTGTCCTTACTCCTTCCCTAACTTTTCATCATCTTTTCTACACCACTTTCCTTTTTTTCTTTTTTGATCATTAACTTCACCATGTGATGTGGGGATCTTTGCTACTTTTGTTCAGTGACGACCACGATGACAATCATGATGGCTACTTTTGTTTAGTAACGATGACGACGATGAGCCATCCTCAACAACTTCTGTAAAATATCGGAAATAAATAAATAAATAAATAAATATATGTTAATAATAAAATAATATTGGGTAATTAGGAGAATACCCTATGGAATTTTTTCAGAAATTTTTAGGAATTTTTCGGGACTCAAATGGAGATTTCTAAGACCCTCTTTGTTTAGAAGCAGTTAGAGGACTTAACGGGTCTAAAATTCGATCCGTTTATCTGCTAACCCGACCCGTTAACCCGTTACTTTAATTCCTTGCCGTTTTCTCTCCCGAGTAGCAGTTTTCTTTATTTCCTTCTCGCGAACGGACTTCTTCACGCGACCTCCTCCTCTCCCACGCGATCTGCTTCCTCGCGATTCCACTACCCTCGCGTCCCCTTTCTCACCGCAGCCGACCCCTTGTTCCCGTCGGTCTTTCTCCTCGAGGAAAATGACGGTGACCGGCCTTGACGGTGGTCACAGACAAGCCGACGGCGAGCGCGTGCGGCTGGAAGGTTGCGTCAGCGACGACGACACTTTGTTCCGAACTAGGGTTGGAGTCTGCATCGGCGGCGTCGAAAGAGGGTAGGAGTCTGTGTCGGCGGCGCTCTGAATCGAGAGTTGTTCTTCCCGATCGAAGCCGGAGCAAGCGTAGGAACCGGTGGTGCTTGGGCAGCGACAAGGTTGTCGACAGACAGACTAAATTTTGGGTAGCCAGCAGAGCCGCCGGGAAAAAAAAGGGGGGATTTCGCTTGCGATTATCGCAGTAACAAGGTAAGGGGCCGACCTCCTTGATTCTAGACGAGATCGATACCAAGCTGTGGCCTTTCCATTCTGAGCTTCATTGGTCGATGTGGGCAGGGATTCGGAGCCGGTGGTGCCGGAGAATAGGACTGTCGAATTCTAGGAGTTTGCTGCCGAATTTGGAGGATTACTCGGCCGGTGAAATTCCAACTATCGGTAAGCCTAGTTTCTCCTTAGGTTACTGTGATATTCTGTTCTTGGCTGACTCCATTGCGAAATTTGGGAGCAGGGGCCTCTATCGGCAGATTGAGGTTTGGAGGGTTTGTTCTGCCGGTGAAGACTCCTATCGTGGTGAGCACGATCCCCTTCTTTTACTCTTGTTGTCTGTTCTGTCAATTCAGTGCAGATTGTTGGATTTCTGTTCTTAATATTGATTTACTGTTGTGTGATTGTTTACGGTTGTGAATCGAGCTGTAATTGTGTTCTGTTGGCTGTGAGAAGGGGCTGTTTTTGTAGAAATAAGTGTTGAAGTGGCTGTGGATAGAGTATGGGTTCGAATGGGAGGCTGACGTGTGATTATGGGTGGTTGTCGTGTGTCTCGTGGGACTGCGAGTTGGAATTTTGGTGGAGTGTGGGCTGTAAATGGCAGTACAGGGAGCTGTGATAGGATTGGTATTGGTTGTTTCGGGTGTTGATTATGTTCGGTTATTACTAGTTTGATGTCTGATATATTTTGATTTGGAGATCTTAGTGTATTGGATTATGTTGGTTATACTCTGTTAGGGAGTTGTGATGGGTGAAGTAAGTGTGGTTAGATCTATTCACCGTAATTGATCTTGAGGATGTCGGTGATTTATTATGAGTTGGTTATGGTGAATCGGTTGGATATGATCAGTGTGGTTAAAATGTATTCGGGAAAAGAATGAGAATATAGAACGATTTAGTAGTTTGTACGTACAATTATCGGAGACTTGTACTTAACCATAATTTGTTATGATTGTGCAGGTTTGGGATACGAAGCGTGTTCACAGCTGTGAGGACTATTTCGAGCTTCGTATCAGGTGGGTAATTTTCTACCTGGTCTGGGTAGATGTATTGCATTCAGATTTAGTCATTGATATGAGCATGTTAGGTGTTCATATTACCTTGACCCTGCTCTTATTATCGTATGCTTGATCTTTTACCGCTGGCTATTAACTCCATTGCTGATATCATGTCACGCCCCGAGGTAGACTCTGTCCGGCCAACGGACGGCACCCCCTTATGACAATTCCAATACGGTACAAAGTCGCAACCAGTGTAACACATATCGAAAATGTATAACAACACAGCAAAACGTATAACATCAATAGCGGAAGCCAAACACAATGAGAATACAAACTCGACAACATAAGTACATCGATATATCCGAAAGAGAAACATATAACATGATATCCAAAACAACAAGAGTCCATATGAAAATACATGCGATGGGAAGCAAAAACCCTCGGAAAACGGCGGGATGGGATCAGGTGGCAATGCTCCAAGTCCATGCCGAAGTCTTCTATCTACTACCTGGGCGATAGGAAACCCAGGGTCCAGGGTGGTGAGTATAAAACTCAGGGGTAATATATAGAAGTGCATGAACAACATACAGGGTAAAAAGATCTACAGGTATATATGTGAAGATCTACAGGTATACAACATGAGTCCATCATACATACAGTACTCAACATAGTAACCAGAAACTACAGATACGGTCATACTCATAGCATACACTAAACTAATAAACTGACATAAAATAATATACATACCTGACGGTCTGCCGTCCACATAATCTATAACATCCTGAACAGGTATATCATAACATAATCCAAATAACATGCGACAGACTAAACCAAAACATACTCATACTCAACACACAGCAGTATAAAAAAATGCAAATGACATGTAGCATGATATACAATCATATGCAGCAATCAAATGCAACATCTCACAAGCATATGTAAAACATATATCGAATACATGCATACATATATATATCAGCAATGCATATGCATGGTCATGCCTGTGCACCCAACTCGCTACCACGACCCCAGTGTGGCCTAGGTGACTTGACATGACAACTATCCCGACTCCAGCCGTCACCACTCTCGAGTGACCGAGTTGGGTAGTATGAAACAGTAGCTAGCCGCCATAGAGCTATATGCTACTCACACGGGGGTCCTCGCTGGCCGCTCGTCCCTACCCATGAGTAGACGAGCAACACACCCAGGACAACTGCACATCACACGACCACCATCTATAGTGTGTGAGTGCGCTAACTACCACTCCGCACAGTGGCCAAGTGCGCATCTCCAGCTACCACCATCCCTAGTGGCCGAGAACGACACACTCACAATGCTCTGCCCTCAACCCTGCAGCCACTACCCCGAGTGGCCGAGGAGGCAGGATGACTGACAACTCGTCTCAACCACAAGGCAGACCCAGTCGTCAGCATGCATGAAATGTAATGATGCATAGTTCACACCCCAATCCTCGCAATGCTCCCTAACTCACGGGGAGACCTAGTCAACCAAAAGTCAACTATGTAAGGACGACAAATCCGTAATCACAACCTATTTACCTATGTACAGATAAATAGCTCCGTCACACTAACACACTGATATGTATACGATACAATGACCGACCTCATAATTTGGACTCATCACCTAACCTAGCGATGCAACTCAGTAACCCAGTCTGAGGTCATAAAAATAACTCTAATCACCTGCACTTACTAAACATCTATCAGCTCACACATAATAGGGTTTTATAGTTCCTATCCGTGCTAGATAATCAATGATGTAACAGATTATATTTCTCAAAGGTCAAAGGCAGTACAAGCATATGATTTAATAAGAGTGGATTTAAGGTAAATAGGTAATAACATATATACAATGTCACGCACTAGAATGGATCAAACTACCGGACCAAGTAGATATTACCCACTTGATACGAATCTCGAATAATCCTCACGGCCGCGGGCCTGCCTCGTATCCCAAACCTGCACATAATAACAACTTAGGATTAAGCATAAAACTCCAATAATAATACGAATGAAATACTATCTTATATTAGTATTCTTTTCTCGTCTACGAGTAAGAACCCTACTTATCCCAAATTTGATGCACCATGGAACGTAAAAGAAATCCATTGAACTATCCCACACTGATTCTTGCCTCAAGCATAGTCAAAGAAAACCAATTACAACTCCGATCCACCGTTTATCCCTAAATCACAGTAGAAAACTATAACCATCCACAATTCTTTAATCATCTACAACCACCACAATCTACTGATTTCCTACACACAATAATTGAAGGAAATAGAGATTATAACCTACCCTTCACTGTTCAATCCCTACCCCCAACCACTCGTCGGCAGGGCATAGCTCTACTCCAAATCATAGGTAAATTCCAAATCCCAGCTTCGATTCTTAACCATCCGAGCACACAACCGATTAAATTCCCAATTCATTGCATACATCAATAACACCAAAAGCTCTCTGCGATCACAAACACACCCGTATCACCCTCCTCAGTTAGAAACAATCCACCCTTCGCCAACATTTGAAATCCCAGAATACCAACTACAACCTATCAATCGATTACCGAAATCATAGCTAAAAATCCCTAACAATCTAAACAAATCAACTATCACTGGAATTACCCGAGCACCAATACCCGAATTACACCCAAATACTCATCGGCAAATCAAATTTCCAAGACAACTCAAATCCAACAATCACAGCATAACAAAACTCCATCAATGGATACCACAGATAGATATACTGGGTTAGGTCCAACTTACCGAGTCCAAACTTCACCGGCGGCGATATCTCCCAAATCCCAGCTGCTCGCCGAAACAATCCAGACTCCCGCTCACTGCCACCCATAGATCTCAGCCATTAACAACCCGAAAACCAGATCTCTACTCGAAAAGCAACCGACATTCGATCCTTACCTCCGATGGCAGCTCGCTGCCGCGACGACGACGCCGCTGTCCGCTGGGAGTGTCGCCGCGATTTCTTTCCAGGCGAGAACCTCCCTAATCCCCGATCGGAGATCTACCAAATGGCGGCGCCGTCGAGCTGCTCGCACCGGATCGCCGACGAGATCGGAGAGGGAAAACGCACGGCGAAGAGATGTTCGGCGCGGAGAAGAACGGAAATGGGGATCGCGATGGAATGAGGCGATTCGTTCGTTCGGCCCCCTTTAAAGGCCTTTCAAATGATCCAGTTAACCCAGCCAACCCTAAGCCCAATCTGATTGGGTTCAGCTTAGCTGGTTCAACCACCTAACTCAAGTCCAAGTCTAATCCGAGTTCAGTCCAAATCCAAATCCAATTCAGCCCAAGCCCATCTCAGCCCAAGTCTATCTCAGCCCAATTTCATTTCAGCCCAATTTCAGCCCAATTAGAAAATTAACCCATTAGCCCACTAATTAAGCCTAATTAATCCTAATTAATTAATGAGTTAATCTATTTTTTTTCTTCTGTATACTACATTCTCCCCCACTTAATAAAATTTGGTCCCCAAATTTCCGTACTTATATGCAATAATCAACATAAGAGATTTCTTGAATTACTACATACCTCACGTGAACAGGTGAGGGTATCGAGCTCGGATGATATCCTCTAGCTCCCATGTAGCCTCCTCATCAGTGTGATGCTGCCATCCAACCTTTACCAGGCGGATGGTTTTGTTTCGTAACTGACGCTCTTTGCGACCAAGAATCCGCACAGGAACCTCCTCATATGTCACGTTAGGCTGGAGTGGAATCGACACCTCCGTCAGAACATGATCCAAATGCGGTACGTATTTCCTCATCATAGAAACATGGAATACGTTATGAACGCTCGCAAGCGTCGGAGGTAGAGCCAATCGGTATGCTACACCTCCAATCCGCTCCAATATCTCGAATGGTCCAATGTAGCGGGGTGCTAATTTTCCTTTAATTCCGAATCTCTTGACTCCTTTCGTAGGCGATACACGTAGGAACACATGATCCCCTATAGAAAACTCCAGGGGTCTTCGCCTCCGATCCGCATAACTTTTCTGTCTGTCCTGAGCCTCTGACAATCGTCGTCTGATAACACGAACTAACTCTGCATCATGCTGAATACTCTGAGGGCCCAATAACTGTCGCTCCCCAACATCCTCCCACAATACTGGAGATCTGCAGGGTTGACCGTACAAAGCCTCAAAGGGAGCCATCTGAATGGAAGAGTGATAACTATTATTATACGCGAACTCCACCAAGTGAACGTGATACTCCCAGCTGCCTCCGAAATCCATGACGCAAGATCTCAATAAGTCCTCCAAAGTCTGAATAGTACGCTCCGACTGTCCATCCGTCTGCGAGTGAAATGCGATCGAGACGGCTGCCCATAGCATCAAGACTCGCGTAATCGTGAAGTAAAATGCGGATCTCTGTCAGATATGATACTCAAGGGTACTCCGTGCAATCTGACAATCTCTCTACAGTATAGCTCAGCTAGTCGATCCAATGGATGAGTCTCACGAATCGGAAGGAAATGAGCGGATTTGGTTAACCTATCCATAATCACTCAAATCGCATCATGTCCTTTACGGGTTCTGGGCAACCCCGTAACAAAATCCATCGTAATATGTTCCCACTTCCATTCCGGAATTGGGATTCTCTGTAGCAATCCGGCGGGTTTCTGATGTTCAGCCTTTACCTGCTGGCAGACCAAACATCGAGCGACGAAATCCGCAATATCTCTCTTCATACCGTCCCACCAGTATGAACGCCTCAAATCCTGATACATCCGAGTACCACCCGGATGTATATCAAATCTCGAGTGATGTGCCTCTCGTAATAATTCCTCCTTAATCGGATGTGCGAACACATAATCTTTGAACCGAGGACTCAGCCTCGCACACGAAATTGCTGCTGCCCTGAGTCCAGAGTGCTGCATATGAACTTCAGATGATGATCACTAGCTTGTGCCTCCTTGATCCTCTCAATAATATCAGACTGGGCAACCATAGATACCAATATCCCCCGGGATGTTTGACCCTGTTCGGACAACCCCAACTGAGAACTGTCGAACAAGATTAGTCACTGCGGTCAAATGACTAGCTAGAATCCCACGGGACTTCCTGCTTAGTGCATCTGCTACAACGTTACCTTTACCCGGATGATACTGAATGGTGCAATCATAATCCTTTAGGTATTCCATCCATCGTCTCTGTCTAAGATTCAATTCCTTCTCAGTGAAAAGATATTTTAAACTCTTATGGTCCGTATAGATCTCAAAAGTAATCCCATACAGATAATGTCTCCATATCTTTAGCGCAAAAATAATGGTCGCGCTAGCTCCGGATGATCGCAGGATAATTCCTCTCATGGTCCTTAAGCTGACGGGAGGCATAGGATACTACACGGTCGAACTGCATCAGAACTGCTCCCAATCCTTGGAAAGAAGCATCAGTATACAGGACCATCCCATCGCAAGAAGAAGGAATCACTAATATAGGTGCAGAAACTAGTCGCTGCTTAAGCTCCTGAAAACTGGACTCACACGCCTCTGACCAAGCAAACTTGACCCCTTTCCGGGTCAAGCGAGTAAGTGGTGTGGCTATACGGGAAAATCCCTCCACAAATCTACGGTAATACCCGGCCAATCCAAGAAAACTACGGACCTCCTGAACTGACTTTGGCTGCTCCCAACTGGTAATCGCTTCAATTTTCTGGGGATCAACTGAAATACCTCTGCTAGATACCACATGTCCAAGAAATCCCACAGAAGATAACCAAAAAGCGCACTTACTGAATTTGGCATATAAATGCTCTCATCGCAATGTCTCCAATACAATCCGAAGATGGTGCTCATGCTCCTCCTCAGAACGAGAATATATCAAGATATCATCTATGAATACGATGACAAACTGATCTAAGTACCTCAAGAATACCCGGTTCATCAAATCCATAAATGCAGCTGGAGCATTAGTAAGACCAAATGGCATCACTAGAAACTCGTAATGTCCATAACGCGTGCGGAACGCTGTCTTCTGAACATCCTCGTCTCTTACCCTCAGCTGATGATAACCTGATCGTAGATCAATCTTGAAATACACGCAAGTATCCTTGAGCTGATCAAACAAATCCTCTATCCTCGGCAGTGGATATTTATTCTTAACGGTTACTGCATTAAGTTGTCGGTAATCAATACATAACCGCAGAGATCCATCTTTCTTTTTAACGAACAGCACCGGAGCTCCCCAGGGTGAAACACTAGGACGAACAAAACCCCTATCCAATAATTCTTGCAGTTGTATCTTTAGCTCACTTAACTCTTTCGGTGCCATCCGGTATGGAGCTTTTGACACCGGTGCGGTTCCCGGAATCACCTCTATCGTGAATTCCACTTGCCTTGGAGGTGGCAAGCCCGGAAGTTCATCTGGAAATACATCCGGATACTCACGAACTACCCGCACGCTGGAAAGAGGTGGTATCTCCTCACTCTCCACTTTGACCAAAGAGAATAAGTAACCCTGACAACCATGCGATAATAATCTCCGAGCCTGAAGTGCAGATATAACAGACACTCCATCATCCCGGGTACCCATGAATTCCCATGCAGGCTGATCTGGTGGTCGGAAGGTCACTACTCTCGCTCTACAATCCACTGTAGCACAATATGTAGCCCACCAATCCATTCCGAGTATGATATCGAATTCCACCATATCTAGCACCTGAAGGTCCACCGTAAGTATATGTCCCTCGAAATCCAACGGACAACCCTTGATTACTTGATGACTGGCCAAAACCTCGCCCGATGGTAATGATACCGCTAATCCACAAGAACGAATCATAGGGATTCTCCCAATTTTACTCAGAAATATACTAGAAATAAAGGAATGCGAGCTACCAGTATCAATCAATGTATCAGCAGGTATAGAATAAACCAAAATCATACCCCGAATGACCGATCCCTCGACCCGCTGAGCGTCCTCTCGGGTAATGGCATAAACTCGTCCAGTCTCCACATGCGACGGCTGCGCTCCAGATATAATAGTAGAATGCCTCCACTCCGGATGGATCTGGGTCTGTGATGATGCTGCTGGAGGCTGACTCTGCTGCGCAGGCATAATATATCCCTGAGAGCCGGCCGGTAGATATCGCTGAGTAGGTGGTCCGGAATAATAACTCTCTGGAGCTGGTGTATAATGAATCGCCGCCGGCATCCCGGAAGAATCACTCCCATGTATATGATATATCTGAGTAGGAGGGGTGGTCTCGACCCATGCATCTGCGTCCTAGGTGACCTCTGCGATGATCTTGTCGACGATCTCTTTCCCTTGCTGGAATTTCCTGAACCCTCTAGCTATGCCTTCAGAGTACACTCTCGACTAGTGTGCCCTGGATGCTTGCAGTAATAACAAACACTCCGGTCCAAGGGACACTCTGAAATGTGGTGGGTTCCTGACCCGCATCTATAGCATCTAGCCATGTGTCCGCTCTTATGGTTCTTCTGAGAACCTCCAGACTGTCCAGAAGCTGGTCGCTTCCCTTTCTGTGCCCTAGATGATCCCTCTGAAGTACCACGAGAAGCCCCTCTCTGATCTTGCTTTCTCTGAGTCTCAGGAGTCGCATCTGATTTCCGCTGCTTTCCCTGGTTCATCTGTTTTTCCAACTCTCTCTCTCCTTTGCGATTTGTTGAGAAGTCATCTCAATAGGCAGTGCCCTATCCAGTGCCTCTCGGTACGAATTAATGGAAGATCCCGATAGTTTGGCCCAAATATACGCAGCCAAACCCTGCATAAATTGGAACATTCTGTCCCCATCCTGTGCTACCAAATGTGGACAAAATTCCGCGAGTCGGGTGAACTCTGCATTATACTCCATGACTGACCGATTGCCCTGCTTAAGCGTTAAGAACTCCTGACGGCGTGCTGTAGAGAACGTAGAAGGAAAATACTGCCTCCAGAATATATCTCGGAAAATTGCCCAGGTGATGTTCTGCTCTCCCATCAAGGTCTTCTGCATTTTCCACCACGTAACCGCCTGCACCCGAAGGTGATAAGCTGCTAGACCCACCTTCTCCTGTCACGCCCCGAGGGAGTCCCCGCCAGACAAAAATCCGGCAGCATCTCCCCTGTACGGGTGACAATATCAATTTTTATACAAGGTCTACACGGCCACTATACATCGGTCAACACGACCGGAACAAAAACATCTACACACGCAGATCATAAGGCCTCAGGCCAACCATCATAGTAAATAAATGAAGTCTATAACATCTAGACTTACCCCTTCTGCCATCTGAGCAGGAACATACAACCAAACTAATTGAATAGTCCATAAGGACACCACAATTATTCCCAAACTTCCATAAGTACATAACCACAACATCAGGACCTATACATATCCTCTATACAAAATCCAAAACCAATAGACCAATAAAACCTATTCATTTCGACGAGGGGGATTGGCAGCTGGACTCTCCTGACAGCATCATCCTGAAATAAATATAAAACCACGGGGTAAGTTCAAAGAACTTAGCGGATACTAGTCGATATGAATAGTAAGAAATAGCTAACAATACTAATCATGCCAGTACAGTCTCATATATATGGTAAGCAAGAAATAAATGCAAAAGGACTGTACTCATCTGAGTCTCCTACCCTGATATAGGAGCATGTGCCCTACTATAAGAGATAAAGTCATCACCATATAAGAATATGAATCAGATGCATGTCAATCATATGCAACATCCAAGGCATCAATACAATAATGCGAAACACAATACAAATGCAATCCGCAAAATGCATGCCGTGCAATGGTCACCCCGACGCTACCAACCGCCTCACACGCAATGGTGAAGCCGAGTGGGTAGGGCTATGACAACTGTGCACTCTGCCATCACTGCTCCTGAGTGACCGAGTGGACAGGATGCTGTCGGAGTACACCTATCCTCCTACCCCAAACAGAGTGGGGGAGCTAAGCTCTCATCTCCCGGTGTCATAGACCAGAGGAGGGATCCCTGCCCGCTACCACGCTGCCTCGTCGCTACCCATGAGCGGTCCAATGAGCTCGACAGAGCAATCTGCACACACCCTCACGATGTACCACTAACCCATGAGTGGCGGTGTGTGCAGCCAGCTATGTAACCGGCGCTCAACAATAATGGAACCCGTCCCCAAAGATGCAATCATGTAAGATGGTGCATGATACTAAAGCATGTAAATCCTACTCAAAATATCTATCCAATAATATGTACAATCAAGATGTACATATCCCTAATCCAAGTACTATGATCCAAATAAACAGGAGATATAATCATATCCTATCCAATGCATGTATCAATAGGCAAAAACATACTAGGCATATAAACATGAATATTATTGCATGCTATCCTAACTAACATATCAACTTGACTATATCTAAAAGATAAGTCAAAGTACCCGCCTTATATAATGCTCGTGATAACTATCTTCACGTCCGGTCGCCTCGTGATCAAACCTCGCATACAATATAACTATTGTTAAGCACTAAAATACGATCCACATAAATCGAATCCTAAGCCGATTTCGATTTAAACCAATTAACCCAATGCTAATAAAATCCGGCCAACTAGATTGATCTAGTTATCCCATTTAACCTAATTCATCACCTACAACAATCCTCAAAATTCAACCAATAGCAATTTAACAAAATCAACAACCGAGATATACCTGCGCTAGGAAACACCTTCCCGACTGCTTACCACCCCTAATCCTCTGTCGATCAGCCTCTCAAAGGCCACGCTTTCCTTTCCTACGCCTGAAATTAGAAGTTTCCCCTTCAGCAAGATTTCCTCGATGCGGGTCGATCCACCGTGGAGGCTGGCCGAGGATGGCTCACGCTGGCAGAGAAGGGCACACTGCAGGTGTAGTGAGAGGTCGACGCACTGCGGGCGAACACCGTGGCTCGCATTTATCAGCCGACAAAGTGGCACTCCTACGGCGGTTGTTGGTCGCAAAGAACCGCGTGTCCCGCCGCCAAGGCTCAGGGCCTGACGGCTTACGGGCGGCGTGGAGGAGAGAACGGCATCCGCAGCGAAGCTAGCTGTTATGAACGACGACGCAAGACACCCTGCGCCTGACGACATGGTGGTCGCGCCTTCTCGTCAAGGTGAAGAGCTCAGAGGAGCCTATCGACGACGGAGAGAGCACGCGAGAGGAGAGAGCGCGCGCGGCGAAAAAGGGCTCGCCGGCGAAGACGAAACCACCGTGGAGAAGAGGTTGGCGTCGGGCGCGGCGGTGCTCACGAAAGGAGATGAGGGCGCCGACGGAAGAAGGGAAGGCTCGGAAGAACTCTCGCGAGAAGGAACTGCCGAAGGGGAAGGAGTTGCGGCGGGGAAAAAGAAAAACGAAACCTAAAATAGATTTAGGTTTCCTGTCGCATATTAATCCCCTTTAAATAGACCCCTCTAAAGCCTATTTATTTTATCCCCGTAAAAATCTCGTACGGAGTCCGTTTAAATCCAGAAAAATTTCGGAAAAATTCCTAAAAATCCTGAAAAATTTCCAAGATTATTTCTCAAAATATTTGACCATTAAATTTTGGTATTTTAAATTTCAGTATTTAACATCTCCTCATCGGTGCAACTCATGAACTCAAACGTATCCTCCAAATTATCTAACCAGGTCCGTGCAATCCAGGGATCAGACTCACCTCTGAATAACGTAAACCGGTCCTTGGCTGTCCGTGCTAACACAGGTATACGTGCCTTGACTCTGACCCAACTGGAATCCATAGCAATCGGCGTAGTCAGGGGTACATCAGACTCTTGAGGTTCCGAACCTCTGGTAGGAGACTGTCGTGGCTCCTCCTGATCAACCGGTCCTCCGGTAGTAGGCTGTTTAGATGGACGACCTCTCTTACGAGTTTGAACAGGTGCCATAATATCGTCTGTTCACACCTGTTGAACGACTTACTTAATTATTTAACCAGAAAATATTAAGTGTTAAGATTTCTTACTTCGAACAACTTGGAGCTCATGCCTCTGTCAATCCCATCTTACCAAAATCGAAATCAAATCAAATCAAAATGATTTCCGAGGTCCCAAAATCCGACAAAAACATTATTGCATGGCATCGCAACCTAGAGCTCTGATACCAATAAAATTGTCACACCCCGAGGTAGACTCTGTCCGGCCAACGGACGGCACCCCCTTATGACATATCATGTTTATTTTATCATGATTAGAAGTTATACATATAAGTGATGTAAGTAACTTAGAATTTGTTTAAGTTAAGTACAAATAGTAAAGTCCGGATGACAACCTGATTGTACATTGGGCAAAAAGGTCATCTGTAGGTAGATAATATTTTGAACCTAGGGTTAATTCTAGTACCCTTAGGTTGCATGGTGACCACTGACCATATATTGTGTAAATGGTCAAGTGAATGATACTTAGTGTGTCGCTACGGACCTGTGGTCATAGCTTGATAATCGGTTCGAGTACGACTCTCTATCGGATAGAGAGTGCATCGATCAGTCGAGTACGACTCTCTATTGGAGAGAGAGTCATGATCAGTCGAGTACGACTCTCTACAGGGTAGAGAGTCTGCCGATTAGTCGAGTACGACTCTCTACAGGATAGAGAGTGCGTCGATCAGTTGAGTACGACTCTCTAATGGATAGAGAGTTATGATCAGTTGAGTACGACTCTCTACAGGATAGAGAGTCTGTCGATCTGTTGCGTACGACTTTCTACAGGATAGAGAGTGTATTGATTAGATGGGTACGACTCTTTGCCGAACAGAGAGTCTGTGGTAGATGGTTGTACGTGTGATAGCATACACATGTCATTTGCATGCATTCTGACGACATAGTCTCCCTTGGGGTTGAGAGAGTCGTCAGTCATCTTGCCTCCCAGTGCACTCCTCGAGGAGTAACTGGTGTGAGGGCAGAGCATCTGTTGTGCCGCACTCTACCACTATAGATGGTGGTAGTTGGAGTTGCGTGCAGTTGTCCTGGGTGCGTGGTACTCGACCACTCATTGGTAGTGTTAGTCGGAGTGACTAACAGCAGGGACCCCCGTTGTGTAGCGAGCTCTTTACGCTCATATGCTACTTGATCATACTGCCCACTCGGCCACTCTATAGCAGTGGTTGATGTGAGTTGGGACAATTGTCATATCGTGCCACCTAGGCCACACTGGGGTCGTGGTAGCGAGTAGGGGTGAGCAGGCATGACCATGCATGTTGCATTGTCATATCTTATGGCGCTTTGCATATTACCATATATATATACATATATGCATGTATATATATATATGGATGGTTGAGATTAATATATATATGGATACAGTCTATATATATATGATTATTGTGATGTTGCATTTGTTTGTACTATGCTTGCTGCATTTGGGTGGACATCATATTCATGCATGTCTCTTGCATTTGTTATACGATTGTGTCGGATATTGGTATGTGTTGGACAGACCACTAGATACCTTGACCTGTAGCTAGAGTATGTTTTGAGTTGATCTACTCTTCCTGTTATATATATATATGTTGGATATATGTTCAGGTTGGATCAAAGTAGCATGACAGACTTCAGGTATGTCTGCATTTTTATGTTGTTCATTCAGTTAGATGGTATATGTTTGTATTTATATACTATGATGATATACCTGTTGTACTTGTAGAGTATGTCGTTGAAATACATGTGATATTACATATATATACATGTTTTCTATTACCTGCTGAGTTTTACTCACCACCCGTGGACCACGGGTTTTCTCCGCCTGTACGGTAGAAGACTTCGTGATGACTTGAGCACCGCCACGACATCGTCTCATCTCACCTCCGAGGCTCCCGTGTGTATTTGGGCATTCCGTCCATTGTGTATTGTATTTTGGAGTTTTCGTGATGTACATGTTGTATATTCGGATTTTTTTGTCGAAGTTTTGTATTGTTGTGATGTGTTAGTCATACCGGTATGCATGTGTAGGATGTGTATTGTTGTGGTATCGTTTCCGCTGTGTGTAGCTGTTTTGATATATATATATTCTGTTGTGGTTTGGTATATTTGTATATATTGTTGTCATTGTGGGCCTACGGGCCTTGTATTAATCCGAAATGTTGCCACGTACAGGGGAGGTACCGTCCGTTTGATTTTCGGTTGGCATGCTCTCAGGGCGTGACAACTTTAAGGATCACTTGGTTACCAGGTTTTATAAACTTTAGTACTTAGCCTGGAGGTCTAGAGTTCGAATCCTGGGGAAGGCAAAAACCCACTTCCAAGGGTGAGAAGTCCAAGTGTGTAACGACGGGCCAACAGGGGCGACGGTCATCGACCAATAGGGGTCGCCGATTTCCGCCAATAGGGGCCAGGTCGTTACAACTTCATTGTGTTTTTCTATATTTGTTCTTCCTTTGCCATGAATGTAAAAGAGTTCATCCAACTTGGAGGATTTTAAAATCTTTTAATACTTCATATGCATCTACTATAAAATATCGCGATGAAATCTAAAGAAATATCGCGATGATATCCGATTCCTCTTGAATCTTTCGTGTATTTAACTCGCGAACTCTCTAACCCACATCTTAAAATTTCACAATTAGTTCACAAGTATATCTCCCTTTGCGTGAATTAGTGCTTTAAATCCATTTTTATTCTTCCAATAGTTAAAATTCACTCTTTCAAATAAACTACCATAGAAGCATTTCTCGTTAAATGTTAGTTAAAACGATGGATCCTCACTCTAATAGCATTTATAAGATCGAATAGTTGACAAAAGGAGGGTTGCTCACCATTAGAGTTGTAAACGAGTCAAGCAAAATCAAATTTTATAATATTCAAGACTATTTAATAAGATAATTAAGTTAAACAAGTCAAATCTAAAATTAACTAAGCTATTGAAACACCTAAACAACTGTTCAATTTTGACTTAGGTTTTTTTTATTTTGAGTTTAAACTTGGCTTGTTTAATTGACATCGAGCTTCTAATCAAGTCTGATTCAAGTTTATTTAAATAAGTTTAACTTGTTTAAACGTTATCAAGTTTTTTTGTTTATTTGAAGTTTTAGTATATTAATTTTTGTTTGATTTGTTACTATAAACAATTCAAGTGAGTATGAACAATCTCATAAATAAGTTTATAAATGAGTTTGATTATGAACATGACTCACAAATTTTGTTCATAATACAGTTTATAAGTTGTGTTCATGTACATTAACAAGATAAACACATAGGTGTTCAAGTTTGTTTATTTAATTTATCAAGTTGTTTAAACTTATTCATTTAATTGACTTTGATCATATTGAACGAACATAAATAAACTCTTACCAAGTCGAACACCAATTCATGAACAGTGTTCGTGAACATTAGCAAGCTAAACACATATGCGTTCAAATTTATTTTTTTAATTTATCAAACTGTTCAAGGTTATTCATTTAATTAAGTTTAATGCATATTGAACGAACACAAATTTATTCATGAATATTTGGTTCGTTTATGCCCTACACACGATTAGATTCCCTCTTGATTTCTCGTAAGGCATAAAATTGAAATATAATTGTCCTTGTGTGTGATTAGACTATGCTAATAATACAATAAACATAAAATAAAAATAAGCACCTATTCGTAAGAGAATATATCATGATTCAAATATTCTATTCGTACTCTATGGCCTCAAAGGGTAAAGCCTTCAAGAGCTAAGGATCTCTTTACAATGCAAGAAATCCCTAGAACTCAAAATCAAATCTTCTCGATGACAATTGAAATACAAATAGAAGAGTTAAAATATGAACATGATGGAGATAAGAAAGTTACTATGGTAATTTATCAAACAGTATATGTGAAATTTAGAATTGCTCAAATAGCGTTCTATACTTTTATATTTATCAAATAGTGTACTTAATTCCTTTTTTATCCCTCCCGCCAAACAGACATTTAGCACAGTGAAATTTTCGAACGTAGTGCTGGGAATTCAAATCTCAGCACCACAGTTGTATTGCAATCTCAGCACCACAGTGGTGCTGGAATTACAACTTCCAGCACCACTGTAGTGTTGGAATTGCAAATTTCAACACCACGGTGATGGTGCTGGGATTACACCACTATTGTGGTACTGTAAATTCAAATTCCAGCATTACAGTGGTGCTGAAATTGTAAATTCCAGCACCATAGTGGTGGTGCTGAAATTATAAATTCCAGCACCACAGTGGTGGTGCTGGAATTACACCGCCATTGTAGTGCTGGAAACTCAAATTTCAGCACCATTGGTACTGAGATTTGCAATTCCAATACTACAGTAGTGTTGTAATTGTAAATTCTAACACCACAGTAGTGGCGCTGACATTGCACCACCACTCCAGCACCACAGTGGTGCAGATTTTTTTGGCGGGAGGGGTAAAAAGGGAATTAAATGCACTATTTGGTAAATATGAAAGTATTGTGCTCTGTTTGAATATTTCTAAACTTCACATGCGCTGTTTGATAAATCACCGTTACTAATAGACTCGAATAAATGCCTTCATCTCGATCCAATATCTTACGAATGATTTGGGCACTTGTGATTGCAATTGACATAAACTAAGTTCATTTAAAACCAAACTAATTAAATCAAAATATCCTATTTAGCTTAACTTTGTCCGGTTCAACTTGACTCGATCTAAATTGATATTATATTATCTAAATATATATATAACAATATACTCTGTAAAAAGTTAGAATCTTCAATCTAACGACCCCCACCGACTTATCCTATTGTCATTGTGAGGGAGATAAATCACGGAGAGTCCTATGAATTTTGACGTGATGGCCAAGACATATGGGGTCATTTGAATCTAGAAAAATATACTAGAATCAAATACAAATTATTGTTTCTGCAAATTTATAAGGAGCATAATAGTTTTTTTGTTTTATTCGAATGCATTCTTAGATCATTGGAAGTAATAGATTTGGAATTGCTCAAACACAATTCCATAATTTCATATTTATCAAAAAGCACACTTCATCCTTTTTTTATCCCTCTTGTCAAACGTGAATATCAATTTGGCCGAAAAAATATGGTGCTGAGAATTATATTCATAGGAACACAGTGGTCCTAAGATTTGAATTCCCAGCACCACGTACAATATCAAACTCGTCTAGAAAAAATATTATGTTGGAAATTATATTTTCAGGAATACAGTGGTCCTGAGATTTAAATTTTCAAGAACACAGTAATCCTGAGATTTAAATTCCCAACACCACATACAATATCAAGCTGTCCTAGGAAAAACAGAGACGGATCCAGGATTTTATATTGGGAAGGTCGTCATACTAAAATATAATAACATTAATTAAAAAAATAAATAAATAAATAAAATTTTAATATTAATCGTTTAAAATTGGGGGGGGGGGGGTCATGCCCCCCAAACCCCCTAGATCCGCTCCTAAGAAGAAAGATGGTGCTGAGAATTATATTTCCAGGAATATAGTGGTGCTGGAATTTAAATTTCCAGCACCACGTATAATATCAATTAGTCGAAAAAAAAATGGTACTGAAAATTATATTCCTAGAAACACAGTGAGCCTGAGATTTAAATTCTCAACACCATCTTTTTTTCGACCAGCTTGATATCTGTTAGTGAAAGTCCTAGAGTCAATCATCTGATGATTGTTGTATGGACTTTATTGTATCATATTCCTATTTATAAAGGCATGGTTATTATATTTACTTGTATTGGTGCCAAATAACTAAATATAATAACGTCCTTGAGTAGTAGGTTCTTATCTATATCAATCGATTGATTGAATCGATAATGAGATAATATAGAGAACACTACTCTTAATCATTCCTAGTCAAGTATTAACATTCAGGGATAATGTTAATACGTAGAGACTAGCATGTAGGTCAACTCGATGACTTGATCTCACAAGTCATGGATATGAGATATCAAGTTGACACATGGGTATACATTAGAGAATGTATACTGAATGACCCGCCATGAGAAAGTATCGTGGATCGTTATATGAGCGTCATATACTTTCTCATGTGGCTATTAGTATGACTATTAGTCCTTAGACCTGAAGTCACCATGGTTCCCTACATAAGGAGTTGCATACTTTGGCTTCGTCAAATGTCACCTGTAAATGGGTGGACTATAAAGGCGATTACTGGGTATGTAACAAATTATGCGGAGGGATGTGAGTGATGTAGATTGGATCTATCCCTCCTATATGACGGGTTATTCTTAAGCTACCCACACCCGACCCGTTTTCCCCTTCGTAACGCAAGCCGCAATTTCCTCTTCCGTTTCACCGATCGCCGACTTTTCATTAAAAACCCGAGATCTTCCTAATCTTCCTTCGCGTGACTCCTTCCCTTCTTCGGCGATTTCCTTTCCACCTGCCGGAGATCACTCTCCTTTCCTCCCGAAGCAAAGTGACCTCCCTGCTCCGTCGCTCCAGCGGATTCTGAGCAGCAGATCGTTCTCGGTTGCGTGATTCCTTTGCTCCATTGCTCCAGCGGTTCCGAGCAGCAGATTGGTTCCCAGTTGCGCGATCTCTCTCTCTGCTCCGTCGCTGAGATCCCGCCGGCCTTCCCATCCCAACTCCTCGACCTCCTCGCGCGCTTGGACTGACAGTGGTGTTGTTGTGCTTGAGTGTGAGTTGTTTTGGCCGATCACCGCTGTAGCTAGGTAAGCTATCGACCTTCTCCTTGTTCTTGGACGAGAGTTATATGCTAGTTGTGAAATCTGGCTTGGACCGATGGTTGTGAGGTTGTGAGATGAGCGAGGATTCTGCGTAGGAATTTGGCGGCAGGGCGTCGGTGGTGCGGTGAAGCAGGCGGATTAGGGAGTTGGTACGGTTTGGGGTTTGGGTGGAAATTTTTTCTTATAGTGACGGGATTTTCTGGATGTTCTGTGGATTTGTCGTGACCTAATCTGTGTTTGGGCAGAATCGGTGAACAAGAAGATAGGAGGTGTAGGCTGCCGGTTTTGAGTGTTGTTGCCGGTGGAGACTTCAAGTGTTGGTAAGCAAAAAAATCAATTTCCCTCTTGTGTGCTGGGAATTCAATTTCGATTCAATAGTTGACATGGGTCAATGGTTGCGGTTGATGTAGAAGGTATAGGCCGGTGTTAGATGCAATTTAGGGTATACTATCTAACCTTAGTATTTTAAAGGGGTGATTTTGTGTGTTCTGCGATCCTTTTAGATAAATGGGGTTGTTCTTGATCTTATTCAATATTGGGTTGTTTTAATTATGATGTTAATCGTACCAATTGAGGGTCTAATGTGAAGGTTGGTTATAGTAGATCGACCTTGGATAATTTAGGAGATTTTCCTAAGTCGTAAGTCGATAAAAGGATGCGACTATAAGAACGATATAGTAATTAATTCGTATTTTGTAGTCTGCTTGTACTAAAATGTGATTGTTGCTATTTGAATTTCTATTATCGTACAGTCGTGAGTGATCGGAGGAATGGAGTAGGCTGTGAGTGGATAAAAGCTAAGGGATTTGGAAGGCTGGTTATAGTGAATCGGCCATGGTTGATTGGAATTTTTAATTCACATTCGATAGAAGGACGTGAATATAGGAACAATGTAGAAGTGAATTTATATATATATATATTGTTGTATGCTTAAACATGACCATAATTGATGATATTTACAGGACGTGGATACGAGATAGGTCCGCGGCCGTGAGGACTTTATTACTACGAGCATTTACAGCAGGTGGGTAATTCCTACCCTGGTCAGGTAGTTAATGCATACAGATTTAGATGCATGATCATCTTAAATGATCATGTTACCTTGACCTTGTTCTATTTATCTTATGCTTGATACTTTATCCATTGGCTATTAACTCCTTTGCTGCTATCATGTTTATTTTACCATGATTAGGAGTTATACATATAGATGATGTAAATAACTCGGAATTTGTTTAAGTTAAGTACAAATAGTAAAGTCCGGATGACAACCTGATTGTAAATTAGGCAAAAAGGTCATCCGTAGGTAGATGATGTCTTGAACCTAGAGTAAATTCTAGTACCCTTAGATTGCATGTTTCTACCGACCATGTATTATGTAAATGGTCGGGTGAATGGTATTTAGGGTTTCGCTACGGACCGGTGGTCTTAGTCTGATACGATCAGTTGAGTACGACTCTCTACAGGATATAGAGTGCGTTGATCTAGTTAGTATGACTCTCTGTAGAATAGAGAGTCTATGGTGGATGTCTGTTTGTGAGACATTACATTCATGTCATTTGCATGCACGCTGGCGACGATGTCTCCCTTGTGGTCGAGAGTGTCGTCGATCATCCACCTCCACGGTTACTCATAGGAGGTAACCGTGTAGCGTGTGTGAGCATTTAGTGCGCTCTACCACTACATGACGGTGATAGTTGGTTTTGAGTGTCGTAGTCCTGCGTGTGTGACACTCGACCACTCATAGGTAGTAATGGATGATTGTGATTAGCATACATATATAGATGCAGTCTATATATATATGCTTATTGTGATGCTGCATTTGTATGTACTATGCTTGTTGCATTTGTTTGTACATGTTATTACATTTTCTGTATGGTAGTAGGTCAGTACTTGTATACTTGGTTATTCACTGTGATACCCTTGACCCATATCAGGATGTAGTATAAGTTAGTTCTATTCTTCATACCTTATGTTGTGGATATGTGCTCAGGTTGGATAGGTGTAGCGTAGCAGACATTCAGGTATGTCTGCATTTCTTATTGACTTTTGGTTAGAAGGTATATACATGGATATGTTATCATGCTAGTGATACCTGTAGATGTTTCTGTCGAAATACATGTGATATTAATGTACATGTTTATCTATTGCCTGCTGAGTTTTACTCACTACCACGGACCTTGGGTTTTTCTGTCGCCCAGGTAACAGGTAGAAGTCTTCGTGACGACTTGGAGCTGCGCCGACGATCCATCCCATCTCCACATTTTGAGTCTCCCGAGGATTTGTGATTTGTATTTGTGTTATGGATTTTGTTCTATGTATGGACTCCGTCTTTATGTTATGGACGTTATTTTGTGTCGATGTTTTATGTACGGTTTTAGTACTGTGGTCTTGTCAGGTGGTGTACACCTGTATATTTTGGTATATTTTGTTGTGGGTATGTGGTTTCTATTTCCGCTGTGTGTTGATATATATTTATCTGTTTATTATATTGTTGTTGTGGGCCTACGGGCCTTGTATTAACCCGAAATGTTGCCCCGTACAGGGGAGATGTCGTCCGTTTGATTTTCAGCACGACATACTCTCGGTGTGCGACAACTTTATTGGTATCAGAGCCGAAGGTTCTGCGATGCCATACAATGATTTTGTTTTGAGTCTTGGATTCTCGGGAGTCGGTATATTTTTCGGTTTTGGTTTTTTTTTGTGAGATGAGATTGACAGCGGCATAAGCTCCGGGCAGCACGAAGTAAGTATTCCTGATAATTTATACTTTAGTTAGATACTTATCTAGACTTGTTCAACAGGTGAATACTGTCAGAGTTATGCCACCTGTTCAGACTCGTGGTCGAGGCCGTCCATCCAGGCGAGCAGCCAGAGGGATGGGACGAGATACTGCTGCGACTGAGCCAGCTACTCAAACACCACCTTAGCAACCACCTATTGGTGATTCAGAGCCTCAGAATCCGGATGTACCACCGACTATGCCAGAGCCTGCAGAGTCCAGATGGCTCACTAATAAGGCACGGATACTCGTGTTAGCACGTTCGGCCAAGGACAAATTTACCTTATTCCGAGGGGAGTCTGATCCATGGATCGCACGTGTTTGGCTGGAGAATTTGGAAGATACTTTCGAGTATATGGATTGTACGGATGATGAGAAGGTGGGCCTTGCTGCGTATCACCTCAGAGACCAGGCCATTACTTGGTGGAAAATGCAGAAGACTCTACTCGGGGAGCGAGGGATTTCTTGGGCCGCCTTTCGAGATGCTCGAGACGATTTCCTTCTGTTTTCTACAAAGACATCGTCAGGAGTTTCTGAGCCTGAAGCAAGGTGATTGTTCTGTCATGGAGTACAACACAGAGTTTACCAGACTATCAGAGTTCTGCTCTCATCTGGTAGCATAGGATGCAGATTGGATGTACCAGTTTACACAGAGCCTAGTAACTTATATCCGAGCGAGGATGTCAGGATCTAGCATTACCTCCTACAGGGAGGCATTGGACCGTGCCCTCTTTATCGAGATGACTTCCCAGCAATTTTCCAGGGAGAAAGATATCGAGAAACAGATGACTAAGGGCAAGCAGCCGAACCAGGGTTCAGCTCAGGGGACTCAGAAGAAAGGGGAGCAAAAAGGAACTACACGAGGTGCGACAGAAGGGTCAGCTAGATCGCAAAAAGGGAAGCGTCCAGCATCAGAGTTTTCTGGAGGGTCTCAGAAGAACCGTAAGAGTCAGAACAGAACTGGATGTTATAAATGCGGATCCGGAAGTCATAGAGCTCCAGAGTGTCCTTTGGAGCAGCCTGTTTGCTACTATTGCAAGCAACCCGGACATACCAGTCGAGATTGTACGTTGAGAGCACAGCTGGAGTTTCCTGATAGTTCTAACAAGGGAAGACAGTCCAACAGAATGCAAGAATAAAGAATAGCACCACGGATGCCTCTTATGGTCGAGGCGACCAAGACTTCCACCAAAGACACTTGTATCGAGATGCGAGGCGCCCTACAAATGGATGCAGACGATCCATATCCCTGCATCTCCTTGATCTACTATCCAGGTATCTGCCTGACCGCCGATGTTACCACCAACTCGAGGTTACCTTATGCTCGCACCTGACTCGGACTTAGACTCAGAGTCAGACTCAGCCCGAGTGGAGGCACACTACTTCTTCGTCGGGGATGCAACCAACAAATATCGAGACTGGACGAGTTTTTGCCATCACCAGAGATGAGGCACAGCGGGCTGAGGGATCAGTCATATGGGGTATAGTTTCAGTTTATTCTATATATGCTGATACTTTGATTGATATCGGTAGTTCTCACTCATTTGTATCTAGAATATTTCTGGGTAGAGTCGGAAGGATCCCAATGGTTCGTTCTTGTGGGTTAGCAGTATCCTTGCCGTCAGGAGAGGTGCTGACTAGCCACCAAGAAATCAAGGGTTGCCCATTAGATTTTGACGGGCATATCCTTACAGTGGATCTCCAGGTGTTGGAAATGGTAGAGTTTGATATTATTCTCGGTATGGACTGGTTGGCCGATTATTACGCTACAGTGGATTGTAGAGCAAGGGTGGTGACTTTCCGACCACCAGATCAACCAGCTTGGGAATTTGTTGGTACTAGAGACGATGGATTATCCATTATATCAGCTTTACAGGCTCATAAGTTATTGGCCCAGGGTTGTCAAGGTTATTTGCTATCTCTGGTCAAAGTTGAGAACGAAGGACTACCACCCCTCTCTGATGTGCAAGTAGTCCGAGAATATCCAGATGTATTTCCTGATGAACTTCCAGGCTTGCCACCTCCTAGGCAAGTGGAATTTGCGATAAAGGTGATTCCAGGAACCGCGTCTATATCGAAACCTCCTTATCGGATGGTGCCAAAGGAGCTGAATGAACTTAAAGTTCAACTGCAGGAATTGATGGATAATGGATTCATCCGACCTAGTGTTTCACCATGGGGAGCACCGGTACTCTTTGTCAAGAAGAAGGATGGATCGTTGCGGTTATGTATTAACTATCGGCAGCTGAATGCAGTCACAGTTAAGAACAAATATCCACTGCCGAGGATAGAAGATTTGTTCGATCAGCTTAAGGATACATGTGTGTATTCTAAAATTGATCTGCGCTCAGGATATCATCAGCTTCGGATAAGAGATGAGGACGTTCAGAAAATAGCTTTCCGCACCCGTTATGGACATTACGAGTTTCTAGTGATGTCGTTCGGTCTCACGAATGCCCCAGCTGCATTTATGGACTTAATGAACCGGGTATTCCTGAGGTATATAGATCAGTTTGTAATAGTGTTCATCGACGATATATTGATTTATTCTCGATCCGAGGAAGAGCATGAACAACATCTGCGGATAGTATTGGAGACATTGTGATGAGAGCAATTGTATGCCAAGTTTAGCAAGTGTACGTTCTGGTTATCCTTAGTGGGTTTTCTTGGACATGTGGTGTCTAACAGAGGTATTTCTGTAGATCCCCAGAAGATTGAGGCGATTACCAGTTGGGAGCAGCCAAAATCAGTTCAGGAGGTCCGTAGTTTCCTTGGTCTAGCCGGGTATTATCGGAGATTCGTGGAGGGATTCTCGAGTATCGCCATGCCACTCACTCGTCTGACTCGAAAAGGGGTCAAATTTGCCTGGTCAGAGGCCTGTGAAACTAGCTTCCAGGAGCTTAAGCGACGGCTAGTTTCTGCACCAATCTTAGTGATTCCTTCTGGTGTTGATGGGATGGTTCTCTATACGGATGCTTCTATCCAAGGGTTGGGTGCAGTTCTGATGCAGTCCAACCGTGTAGTATCTTATGTCTCCCTTCAACTAAAAGATCACGAGAGAAATTACCCAGTGCACGATCTAGAGTTAGCCGCCATTATTTTCGCATTGAAGATATGGAGGCACTACTTGTATGGGATTACCTTTGAGATCTACACAGACCATAAAAGTCTGAAGTATCTGTTCACACAGAAAGAGCTGAATCTGAGACAGAGACGGTGGATGGAGTATCTGAAGGATTACGACTGCACCATCCAGTATCATCCGGGAAAGGCTAATGTGGTAGCAGATGCGCTGAGCAGGAAGTCTCGTGGAGTTCTGGCCACCATCCGACAATGATTCGACCGGTTCGACAGTTCTCAAAGTTGGGATTGTCTGAGCACGGTCAAACACCCCGGGGGATATTAGTTTCTATGGTTGCTCATTCCGCTATTGCCGAGAGGATCAAGGAAGCACAAGTCGCTGATATCTCGCAGCTTCGAGCAAGACGATAGACTCGTAACGCCGACGGATTTCGAGCGACAGAATGGTGTACATTGCTCGAGGACCTGACTATGTGTTCCCAATACACACCCGCTTAAGGAAGAACTGCTACAGTGAAGCACATCACGAGATTTGCTATACATCTCGTGGTACTTTCTGGATGTATCGAGATTCGCCGCTTATACCGTGCAACGCAAAGATGAACGAGATATTGCGACTTTGTCCAAGACGATGCCTTGTACGCCAGTATGCCGGCGAAGGTCCGAACATCGAAACCACCGGTTTACTTCAGAAATTCTCGATCCCTAATGAAGTGGAGCATATCACGATGGATTTTGTTACGGGATTACCCAGAACCCGTAAAGGACATATTGCAATTTGGGTGATCGTGGATCAATTAACCAAATCAGCTCATTTCCTTCCGATTCGTGAGACAGACTCATTGGATCGTCTAGCGGAATTGTACTGTCGAGAGATCGTCAGGTTGCATGGTGTACCATTGAACATCATATCTGATAGAGATCCACGATTTACTTCGCGATTCTGGCAGAGTCTGCAGCAGGCCATGGGCACAGAGCTTCGACTCAGTACATCCTTTCATCCGCAGACAGACGGATAGTCCGAACGTACCATTTAGACTCTGGAGGATCTATTGAGATCTTGCGTCATAGATTTCGGTGGCAGTTGGGAGGATCACATTCCTTTAGTGGAGTTTGCCTACAACAACAGCTACCACTCTTCTATCCAGATGGCTCATTTTGAGGCATTATACGGCAGACCCTGCAGATCTCCTATGTTATGGGAGGAAGTTGGGGAACGACAGATATTGGGGCCTCAGAGTATTCAGCATGATGCAGAGTTGGTACGAGTGATCAGACGACGGTTATCTGAGGCACAGAATCGACAGAAAAGTTATGCAGACCGGAGGCGATGACCTTTGGAATTTTCAGTCAAGGACCATGTATTCCTACGAGTGTAACCCACCAAAGGAGTCAAGATATTTGGTCTAAAAGGAAAATTAGCTCCACGCTACATTGGGCCATTTGAGATATTGGAGCGGATTGGAGGTGTTGCTTATCGGTTGGCTTTACCTCCGACACTTGCGGGTGTTCACAACGTATTCCATGTATCTATGCTGAGGAAATACATGCCGCGATCTGACCATGTTCTGAAAGAGGTCTCGATACCACTCCAGGCGAATGCGACTTATGAGGAGACTCCGATGTGGATTCTTGGTCGCAAGGAGCGACAATTACGGAACAAAATCATCCGACTCGTAAAGGTGGGATGGCAGCATCATACGGATGAGGAGGCTACATGGGAGCTGGAAGATATTATCCGAGCTCAATATCCTCATCTGTTTACCTGAGGTATGTGATTACTTCGGAATATGCTTGATCTAATTTTTGCATTTAAGTACGAAATTTGGGGACCAAATTTTAATAAGTGGGGGAGAATGTAAAATACCAGAAAAAAAATATAAATATAAATAAAAATATAAATGTTGGGGTAATTAGGAGAATACCCTATGGAATTTTTCCAGGAATTTTTAGGAATTTTTCTGGACTCGAATGGAGATTTCTAAAACTCTCTTTGTGTATAAAGAGTTAAAAAGCTTAACGGGTCCTAAATCTAACCCGTTAAGC
Source organism: Wurfbainia villosa (assembly GCA_025175895.1). Taxonomy (NCBI): domain Eukaryota; kingdom Viridiplantae; phylum Streptophyta; class Magnoliopsida; order Zingiberales; family Zingiberaceae; genus Wurfbainia; species Wurfbainia villosa. Next base: position 107,616,904 of record CM045998.1, on the reverse strand, counting down.
TTGTCACGCCCCGGGAGTATGTCGTGCCGAAAAGCAAACGGACGACATCTCCCCTGTACGTGGCAACATATCGGGTTAATACAAGGCCCGTAGGCCCACAACAATAATATGATATACACAGATATCAACATATCAAATGCACTAAACATAGCGGAAACAATACAAACAGATCAACAAGATACAAAGACCAACTGTGCACTCCGGAGTGACTTGACACAACAAGAATCATAACAGAAATCGAATCAAAGACCAAATACATACAATATGTCCGTATATCACAAATACGGAAACAATACAGGGAAAAACCCAAACCAATAATCCGTAAGGATACAACAACACGGAAAACATATCCATTCGTCCGGTGTGAGATGGGATCACCGACGAGTTCAACGCCCAAGGAATCTTTCTACCGTTATTCTGGCGACAGGAAGCCCAGGGTCCCGGGGTGGTGAGTATAAACTCAGGGGTAATATAAAGAAAGTGCATGAACAACATATAAGGATAGATCTACAAGTATACATGTGAAGATCTACAGGTATACAACATGAGTCCAATAGTATATACAAATATATCCAAATCTAATAACAAGTAACTATAGTAAAGTCATACTCAATGTATATACTAAACTCAATCAATCAATGAAAGTAATGTACCAACGCATCTACGGTCGCATACACCATAAGCTATATCATCCTCGACAGATATACAATAACATAACCCATATAATGTATCAAGTCAATCCCATACCAATTAATACTCCAACATATACGAACAATATATGATCAATTGTAATAACAACCCTATCTGTACTACACAATGACATGATGCTAATCAAATGCATATAATATCAATCAACGCATGTATCATGCTCAACACATAGCAAGAAATAAAATGCAGATGACATGTATCATGATGAACAACCATACGCAAAGAATCATAGCTCAATCAAATGCAAGATCTCACGTGTATATGTAAACATATATCAAATACATGCATACATATATATCAAGAATGCATATGCATGGTCATGCTCACAAGACCCAACTCACTACCACGACTCTGGCAGGCCTAGGTGACAGACATGATAACTATCCCGACTCACCACCACCACTCGAGTGACCGAGTTGAGTAGTATGAAACAGTAGTTAGCCCACCATAGAGCTATATGCTACCCACACGGGGGTCCCTGCTGCTAGCCGCTCCGTCCCTACCCAAGAGTAGACGAGCACCGCACTCAGGACAACTGCACATCACACAACCACTGTCTATAGTGGGTGAGTGCGCTAACTACCACTCCAAGACAAAGGGCCAAGTGCGCACATCTCCAGCCTACCACCATCCATAGTGGCCGAACGACACGCACAACAATGCTCGCCTCAACCTCGCAGAACCACTACCCCGAGTGGCCGGGGAGGCAGGATGACTGACGACTTGTCTCAACCACAAGGCAAACCCAGTCGTCAGCATACATGAAATGTAATGATGCATAGCTCACACACAAATCCTCGCAACACTCCCTAACTCACGGGGAGACCTAGTCAACCAAAAGTCAACCATGCAAGGACGACAAATTCGCAATCACAACCTATTTACCTATGTACAGATAAATAGATCCGTCAAACTAACACACTGATATGTATACGATACAACGACCGACCTCATAATTTGGACTCATCACCTAACCTAGTGATGCAACCCAAGAATCTAACTGAGGTCATAAAAATAACCCTAACCACATGTACTTACTAAACATCTATCAGCTAACACATAATAGGGTTTTATAGTTTCTATCCGTGCTAGATAATCAATGAAGTAACAGAGTATATATCTCAAAGGTCAAGGCAGTACAAGCATATGATTAAATATGAGTGGATCTAAGGTAAACAGGTATATACATATATCCAAGATCATGCACTGGAATTGATCAAAACTACCGGACCAGGTAGATATTACCCACCCGATACGAAGCTCGAATAATCCTCACGGTCGTGGACCTGCTTCGTATCCCAAACCTGCATATAATGGTAACTATAGTTAAGTTCTAACACTTAGCAAATATACAGGTTAACTACTACATTTCTATATCCACGTTCTTTCCTCGAATACAAGTTAGAAACTCGACTATCCCAATCTAATACACCTTATCCCATCTCACAATAGATCACCAACATCCAACTCACAACGGTGTCCAATACACATCACAACTTCCTCAATAGACAAGAACAGATCAAACAATCATCAATTTGACTTCACAGCTTACTTCAAATGTATCCCCAACCCATTCTACAGCCGTGACAGCTCCATCCCAACAACAGAACAAACAACAAAAACCATCAAATTTCATCCCTATGGCATCACCATTACAAACTCAATCCACAAAATAATATCTATTACCCTCACAGTCCCACTGCATCAATATCAAACAGAAAACACCACGAACAATCCAGCAATTACCACTGAACTACAAGGTAACAAGATCTTATCGTGCTGATCTCTCCACCAAAAATTAAATGTTAACAATTGAATCACACTCTGAAACTAAGCTATAACAGTAACTTACCATCCCTCTCAACCTAGCTTCAAATCCATCCGCCTTTGACAGAAAACCATCGAATACCATGAAAATACAAAGAATTAACATAGAAGCAACAAAGGTAAACCAACTTACGGGTCCTAGATCTCCACCGCATCCTCCTCCCCTGCTCACCAAAAATTCCTCCCACAACAAATGCCTACCACATGCCGCCATACCATCGTAAATCGGGGCTAAGAAGGATAGGGATTTCAAATGAATCTTATCCAAGATCGAAAATAGATCATCGACCTACCTAACTTCGACTGCGGACAGGCACCATCGCAATGACAACATCGTCCGCGATCTACTTGGCGCGAAGGATGCCGTGACTGGAAACAAAGGATCACCATGGCGACGCCACCGATCAACAACGGTGACTTTACCGCACATACATCAATCGTTGTTTTGGCGACGACAAGGTAGAAGATCACCATCCGATGTAATGAGGGAGCCGCTCAAGAGTCGCGGTGATCGCCCTTGCGCCGACGAAGGGCATGATCCAAGGCGCATCGCGATCGAGGAGCCTACCGCGGTGGTCGCCGATAAAGAAGACAAAACGACGGGCGATGGAGAAATCGAATGTAAGAGGCGATGGAAAGGTAGAAGGAGAGAAAGAAATCACAATCCTCGCCGCACGCCTCTCCTACCGGCCGATCCTCCACCGTTGGCGGCAGCGGCTCGTGGAGGAAGATGAGCAGAGAAATCGCGAGTCGCGCGATTGGGATTTTGACGAAGAGAAGGAATTTACGGTGATTGGGTTCGGATGCTTTTAAATCGGCTTCTTATGGTTAAGCCAGGCTAACCTAAATTGACCAAATTGGTTAAGTTAGCTCAAGTTTAACCTAACTGCTTGACTCAATCCAGCTAAGCCCATTTCAAATTTTAGCCCAATTTCAAATTTCAAATAGCTACAACCCAATGGATTCAGCCCAATAGCTAAATCCTCAAACCCAATCACTAATTAGACTCAATTAACCTACTAATTAAACCCAATTAATTAAAGGATTTAATCAATATATAAATTTTTTTTTCGTATTTTACATTCTCCCCCACTTATAAAAAATTTGGTCCCCAAATTTCCGACTCATGTACGAGTACGAGATGTCACAACAACCATCTCAAGTATCCGGAGAAAAGTCACACCTCAAGTGACTAAGTGGGGTACTGAGCTCGAGTATTACATTCTAGCTCTTATATACACTCTCAACCGACCTATTAAAAGGTAATAATTATACCAAAGTGGAGCTATATACTCGTAACCGATGGGAGACTTTGCCAGAATCGTAAGGTGAATCGTGAATCACTATCAGAAATGATACTCAAGGATACTCCATGGATATCATTTCGTCAAACGATCCAACGAAATCCATCTTACGGCTCGGAAGAAAATGAGCGGACCTAGCTAATCGATCATCGACTACCCAAATCCTATCAAGTCCTTTCCGAATTCTAGATAATCTCCCAACACAGTCTAACGTACTAGGCTCTCACTTCATCACGGTACGTAACCCTACCGATCACAATATTCCACCTTTGCTTGTTGGCATACCCAACATCAAACTACGAATCAACCATGTCCCACATATCGTTCCACCAACCGGAACGTCTCAATACTCTCTATTTTCGGATACACTCCGAATAAATCATCACTCTCGAATGAAGAGTCTCCTGAAACAACTCTTCCTAAATCGAAATACAACTTTGTAACCACTATCCTTCCTAGAGACGGAGATTTATTCTCACAAGAGAAATTAATCTAATGTCCAAACTTCACTCTGTCACCCAGAACTGAAAGTAACTAGGAGACTATAATGACTGATCTCGCTAGTTTCTCAACTAGCATACACATAATATACGTCTCATTTAACTGCATCGGGATCGCTCCTAATCCCTGCAATATTGCATCTATGTGCAGTACCCTTCCATCCATATCGGACGTATTAACTAACACTGACACAAAAGTCAGCCACCTTCTAGGCCCTGAAACCTAGCTTCACACACTTCCGACCAGGTGATTCCCATCACCTTCTTGGTCCAACAAGTCGACGATATAGTATCGCTAGAACATGCTATTCTCATCTATGGTAAATACCAAATCAATCTAAAGAAACCACAACTTCCTTCAAGATTGGGAATATATCCATAAATATATCCTCCACAGGTATGATGACAATCAATCTCAAATACTCCAAGAGTACTTGATTCCTCAAATCCATGAACGACTAAATCGTCGATAAGTCTAACAACATTATCAATCAGCTCTATACACCTGCATCCTTTTACTTTATGCTAACGATAGCTCAATCATTACACCGACAATGATAATTGTATGACACTAAGTCACTACAATATCGAACCTCCAGTCGTAGGCCAACCCTAGGATATACACAGGTGTCATTTAGCTGATCTAACAGATCCTCTATCCACAACGAAGGATACTCATTCTCAACTATTGCGTTCAAATCATCGATAATCGATGCATAACCTCAAAGGTATGTCTCTCTTTTAACAAGAGTTACGAGTCTTCTCAAGAAGAAACACTAGGAAAGATAAATCTCCCATGGTGTTTAGCAACACTAATACCAATAAAATCATCTCCCGGTATGAGGTCCCCAATATCAGGACTATTCCTGAAATCACCTCAATCGCATATTCCACTTGCCCATGATGTGGCAAGATCGAGAGTTTATCCAAAACTATATCCGAATACTCTCGAATTATACGTACATCCGAGAGTCCTAGTATACCAACGCTCCAACAATCTAACTATCCATAAGGATATGTCTATAGTAGAGGTATGTCTAGCAAAGGCTAAGGGTATCCCTTGACTTTGATTGTTGATCAACATCTCAACTGACGGTAGAGAAAATCACCAACCCACAAGTCGATAGGAACCCTTCGAACCCTATCCAAGAATGTTCTAGACAAAGATACCTGTAAACTACCAGTATTTCTCGATATATCCGCAAATAGGATAACCTAAAGTAATACCCCGAAGGACCGATCCTTCGGTCTTCTATACTTTTTCTCGAGTAATCATGTAAACTCGTCCAACATCTATTTTGGACGACTGAGCTCAAGTAGCTACAAAAATCTTCCATGGAGGAAATGAAATCAACTGCTGAAAACGAAGGTACAAACTGAAACAACTACACGGAGATGATAACCACTATTGTACTGGGAAAAGATACACATCCGGCTGTAAAATACTGAAGAACTGTCAACATCATAGCACGCTCCATCTCTGTGAAAGGTATAGTTGCGTCTGAAGAATGCAGAATAGACACGACCATTGTCGTATACTCTCTCTCTCCTCTGAACAAATCATAACCACGCCTGGGAAGGTAACAGTTGTTGTCTGAATGTCTGAATCTTCTGAGATGTCTTCGGCTGATACTGCTGAGTAACTTACTTCTTCCGGATGAAAGTATCAAAGAGCTTCAACTATATCTGAGGTAGTAGATCGCTGCTGATGTGATAATCCATTCTTCTGTAATGATCTCAACTTTCGAGGTTGTGGATCATCCGCTCGAAAGCATCATCCATAGTCTTCCACTAAGTCTTCAAAGTACATACTCCTCGAGATACCGTTGCTTATAGTAGAAAGCAGATACAATGGTCCATCGGATAATCGCTCTGTGTCTAGTAACCATACTTTGCACACCTATAATCTCCCTTCGGAGTCTTTCCTCTGAGTTCGCTGATAAACATGAGAAGCTGCTGACAATCTACAATCGCTCTTCTATGATCGGAAAACTCTCCAATAGTCGCTCGTGACTTACGACTTTAATCTTGCTCCTTTTATCCAACATTTGGAGATTTCGAATTCCAATAATTTGACTCGCAATATCTGCTTATCAAATCTCCAACTCTTTAAAACACTTACTACGGAGTCATTTCTATACACATGACTCGGTCTATACACTTCCGGTAGGATCTGGTAGGAGATCCAAACATCCTGATAAAGATGTCAACCGATAACCTGTGGGTGGCCAAAACCAACCCAATCACATTCTCGAGCTATTAGGGGGGTCGTAACCCTCACGAGTCTCACGACTCTGCATGGTACTTTCGTCACCAGACGATCACCCAACCTGAAGCTCAAGAATTCCCTGACGATGAGTCAAAAAAATGACATGGGAAAATACCCTCTCACAACATCACTACACCGTGGCCAAGTGATGTGTGATTTCCCGAAGGTTATTTCCTATCTCTTCCACCAAGTACCGGCTAGATCCGGATAATGGTATGCAGCTAACTTAGCTTCCTCTGTATAATACGAGTTAAGTACTCAAAAGTACCCTCGACGTTATACAACCTAGAATAACCAACTCAGGGATCAACATTCCTATGAATATCATCCCCTAATTTTCTACTATCTGCATCAACAATAGTATACTCGCTTAGTCCAATACCTCGCAGATAACAATCTGGCGAGTATAATTAGTGAAAATCCCTAGGACTGTAATCTTTCTGCAAAAGGTTGGAACTCCCAACCTAGGAGCCTCCGGCCTCCCGTCCCAAGGAGGATGCGCGAAGGGGTTAATCACGGGGCGGCCCAATCGGAGACGTTACCCTTCTTGGGCTGAGCCTTTGGCCTTTGACGGGCTGGTACCAGCAGAGGGGGGTTCTGCCAGGGCGGCAGGATAAATCCTGCCTTTCCCTGGAATCGATCCCCCGACCTTCATCTGCAAGCACCTCTGCCTTAACCAACCCGCCATCCCCGTGGGGACCCTAGGACTGTAATCTTTGATCTCCACAAGAGATGTGACTACTTAACCCCTGCTTCCGACTCTGTATCAATCGGCTCTCAAAGGTAATTACCTTTTTGATAGCAGGTACATGTCTAATAATCTCAATATGTCATTTCCGTGATCATCTCAAATCACGGTTACGGATAGTGACCAACACCCTACACGTCATCCATGTTATAAGCAACTAAATGCATAGGCAATAGAAGGATATGTAATAACAATTAACATACCTTAAACCTTGTAGCTCGGAGATGTCCGCAACAGCCAGATCCCAGAACTCACGAAACAAAACCGAGTAAAGCAAAACTCGATGTCCGAACGAAATCAAATCCGAAAATGGACTTCGCAACCTAGGGCTCTGATACCAATAATTATTGTCACGCCCCGGGAGTATGTCGTGCCAAAAAGCAAATGGACGGCATCTCCCCTGTACGTGGCAACATATCGGGTTAATACAAGGCCCGTAGGCCCACAACAACAATATGATATACACAGATATCAACATATCAAACGCACTAAACACAGCGGAAATAATACAAACAGATCAACAAGATATAAAAACCAACTGTGCACTCCGGAATGACTTGACACGACAAGAATCATAACAGAAATCGAATCAAAGACTAAATACATACAATATGTCCGTATATCACAAATACGAAAACAATACAGGGAAAAACCCAAACCAACAATCCGTAAGGATACAACAACACGGAAAACATATCCATTCGTCCGGTGTGAGATGGGATCAGCTGACGGAGCTCCGAACGTCCAAGGAATCTTCTACCTGTTATCTGGGCGACAGGAAGCCCAGGGTCCCGGGGTGGTGAGTATAAACTCAGGGGTAATATAAAGAAAGTGCATGAACAACATATAAGGATAGATCTACAAGTATACATGTGAAGATCTACAGGTATACAACATGAGTCCAATAGACATACAGTCATATCCAAATCTAATAACAAGTAACTATAGTAAAGTCATACTCAATGTATATACTAAACTAATCAACTGAACAGAAAGTAATGTACCAACGTACCCGACGGTCTGCAACACCATAAGCTATATCATCCTGACAGATATACAATAACATAACCCATATAATGTATCAAGTCAATCCCATACCTGACCAATACTCCAACATATGAACAATATATGATCACCTGTAATAACAACCCGGTCCGTACCACACAATGACATGATGCTAATCAAATGCATATAACAGTCTGAATCAACGCATGTATCATGCTCAACACATAGCAGTAAATAAAAATGCAGATGACATGTATCATGATGAACAACCATATGCAGCAATCATAGCTCAATCAAATGCAGCATCTCACAGGTATATGTAAAACATATATCAAATACATGCATACATATATATCAGCAATGCATATGCATGGTCATGCCTGCGCACCCAACTCGCTACCACGACCCCAGTGTGGCCTAGGTGGCAGGACATGATAACTATCCCGACTCCAGCCGCCACCACTCTCGAGTGACCGAGTTGGGTAGTATGAAACAGTAGCTAGCCCGCCATAGAGCTATATGCTACCCACACGGGGGTCCCTGCTGCTAGCCGCTCCGTCCCTACCCATGAGTAGACGAGCACCGCACCCAGGACAACTGCACATCACACGACCACTGTCTATAGTGGGTGAGTGCGCTAACTACCACTCCGCACAGTGGCCAAGTGCGCATCTCCAGCTACCACCATCCATAGTGGCCGAGAACGGCACGCACAACAATGCTCTGCCCTCAACCCTGCAACCACTACCCCGAGTGGCCGGGGAGGCAGGATGACTGACGACTTGTCTCAACCACAAGGCAAACCCAGTCGTCAGCATGCATGAAATGTAATGATGCATAGCTCACACACAAATCCTCGCAACACTCCCTAACTCACGGGGAGACCTAGTCAACCAAAAGTCAACCATGCAAGGACGACAAATCCATAATCACAACCTATTTACCTATGTACAGATAAATAGATCCGTCAAACTAACACACTGATATGTATACGATACAACGACCGACCTCATAATTTGGACTCATCACCTAACCTAGTGATGCAACCCAGTAACCCAATCTGAGGTCATAAAAATAACCCTAACCACATGTACTTACTAAACATCTATCAGCTAACACATAATAGGGTTTTATAGTTCCTATCCGTGCTAGATAATCAATGAAGTAACAGAGTATATATCTCAAAGGTCAAGGCAGTACAAGCATATGATTAAATATGAGTGGATCTAAGGTAAACAGGTATATACATATATTCAAGATCATGCACTGGAATTGATCAAAACTACCGGACCAGGTAGATATTACCCACCTGATACGAAGCTCGAATAATCCTCACGGTCGTGGACCTGCTTCGTATCCCAAACCTGCATATAATGGTGACTATAGTTAAGTTCTAACACTTAACAAATATACAGGTTAACTACTACATTTCTATATCCACGTTCTTTCCTCGAATACAAGTTAGAAACTCGACTATCCCAATCTAATACACCTTATCCCATCTCACAATAGATCACCAACATCCAACTCACAACGGTGTCCAATACACATCACAACTTCCTCAATAGCCAAGAACAGATCAAACAATCATCAATTTGACTTCACAGCTTACTTCAAATGTATCCCCAACCCATTCTACAGCCGTGACAGCTCCATCCCAACAACAGAACAAACAACAAAAACCATCAAATTTCATCCCTATGGCATCACCATTACAAACTCAATCCACAAAACAATATCTATTACCCTCACAGTCCCACTGCATCAATATCAAACAGAAAACACCACGAACAATCCAGCAATTACCACTGAACTACAAGGTAACAAGATCTTACCGTGCTGATCTCTCCACCAAAATCAAATGTTAACAATTGAATCACACTCTGAAGCTAAGCTATAGCAGTAGCTTACCATCCCTCTCAACCTAGCTTCGAATCCATCCGCCTTTGTGACAGAAAACCATCATACCATGAAAATACAGAATTAACATAGAAGCAACAAAGGTAAACCAACTTACTGGTCCTAGATCTCCACCGGCATCCCTCCTCCCCTGTTCACCGAAAATTCCTCCCACAACAGCTACCCGTCAATGCTGCCCATACCACCAGAAATCAGGGCTAAGAAGGATAGGGATTTCAAATGAAACTGAATCTTATCCAAGATCGAGAAAAATGGATCACTGACCTACCTAACTCGGCGACGGCGGTGGCGGCACCATCAATGGCGATACAACATCGTCGCCGATCTACTTGCGCGAAGGATGCTGTGACCTTGGAAACAAAGGATCACAAGGCGGCACCGTCAGCAATGACATCAATGACATCTTTCGGCGACGATTAGGCAGAAGATCACCATCCGATGTAATGTAGGGAGCCGCTCGAGTCGCGGTGATCGTCCCTTGCGCCGACGAAGGGGCATCGGCGATCCAAGACGACTGCGACGACTGAGGAGCTCACGGTGGTCACTGACGAAGAAGACAAACGACGGCGATGGAGAAATCGACAGAAGAGGCGATGGTGCGGAGAAGGAGAGAAAGAAATCACAATCCCTCACCCGATTCAAGCCGCACGACGTCTCTCCTACCGGTCGATCCTCCACCGTTGGCAGCAGCGGCTCGTGGAGGAAGATGAGCGGAGAAATCGCGAGTCGCGCGATTGGGATTTTGACGAAGAGGAGAAGGAATTTACGGTGATTGGGTTCGGATGCTTTTAAATCGGCTTCTTATGGTTAAGCCAGGCTAACCTAAATTGACCAAATTGGTTAAGTTAGCTCAAGTTTAACCCAATCTTCTTTGACCCAATCCAGTTCAAACCCATTTCAGCCTTAGCCCAATTTCAGCCCAAATAGCTACAACCCAATGGATTCAGCCCAATAGCTTTTCCGTATTTTACAAAGCTACCCAAATATAATCCGTTAAGCTACCCACACCCGACCCATTTTTCCCTTCGTAACGCAAGCTGCAATTTCCTCTTCCGTTTCACCGATCGCCGACTTTTCATTAAAAACCCGAGATCTTCCTAATCTTCCTTCGCGCGACTCCTTCCCTTCTTCGGTGATTTCCTTTCCACCTGCCGGAGATCACTCTCCTTTCCTCCCGAAGCAAAGCGACCTCCCTGCTCCGTCGCTCCAGCGGATTCCGAGCAGTAGATTGTTCTCGGTTGCGTGATTCCTTTGCTCCATTGCTCCAGCGGTTCCGAGCAGCAGATTGGTTCCCAATTGCGCGATCTCTCTCTCTGCTTCATCGCTGAGATCCCGCCGGCCTTCCCATCCCAACTCCTCGACCTCCTCGCACGCTTGGACCGACAGTGGTGTCGTTGTGCTTGAGTGTGAGCTGTTTTGGCCGATCACCGCTGTAGCTAGGTAAGTTGTCGACCTTCTCCTTGTTCTTGGACGAGAGCTATATGCTAGTTGTGAAATCTGGCTTGGACCGATGGTTGACAGAGGTTGTGACAGTGAACAGGGGATTACCGTAGGAATTTGGGCAGAAAACCGGGAGCGTCGGTGGTGCCGGTGAACAGGACTGTCGGATTCCGGGAGTTGGCTGTCGGTTTTGGGGTTTGGGCTGCCGGTGGAAATTACAACAGCAAGGTAAAAGCGTGTATTTTCTTATAGTGACGGGATTTTCTGGATGTTCTGTGGATTTACCGTGACCTAATCTGTGTTTGGGCAGAATCAGTGAACAAGAAGATAGGAGGTGTAGGCTGCCAGTTTTGAGTGTTGCTGCCGGTGGAGACTTCAAGTGTTGGTAAGCAAAAAAATCAATTTCCCTCTTGTGTGCTGGGAATTCAATTTCGATTCAATAGTTGACATGGGTCAGTGGTTGTGGCTGATGTAGAAGGTATAGGCCGGTGTTAGATGCAATTTAGGGTATACTATCTAACCTTAGTATTTTAAAGGGGTGATTTTGTGTGTTCTGCGATCCTTTTAGATAAATGGGGTTGTTCTTGATCTTATTCAATATTGGGTTGTTTTAATTATGATGTTAATCGTACCAATTGAGGGTCTAATGTGAAGGTTGGTTATAGTAGATCGACCTTGGATAATTTAGAAGATTTTCCTAAGTCGTAAGTCGATAAAAGGATGCGACTATAAGAACGATATAGTAATTAATTCGTATTTTGTAGTCTGCTTGTACTAAAATGTGATTGTTGCTATTTGAATTTCTATTATCGTACAGTCGTGAGTGATCGGAGGAATGGAGTAGGCTGTGAGTGGATAAAAGCTAAGGGATTTGGAAGGCTGGTTATAGTGAATCGGCCATGGTTGATTGGAATTTTTAATTCACATTCGATAGAAGGACGTGAATATAGGAATAATGTAGAAGTGAATTTATATATATATATATATATATATATATATATATATATATATATATATATATATATATATATATATATATATATATATATATATATATATATATATATATATATATATATATATATATATCGAGATATAATACTTTATTATCACAGATTTAGATGCATGATCATCTTAAATGATCATGTTACCTTGACCTTGTTCTATTTATCTTATGCTTGATACTTTATCCATTGGCTATTAACTCCTTTGCTGCTATCATGTTTATTTTACCATGATTAGGAGTTATACATATAGATGATGTAAATAACTCGGAATTTGTTTAAGTTAAGTACAAGTAGTAAAGTCTGGATGACAACCTGATTGTAAATTGAGCAAAAAGGTCATCCGTAGGTAGATGATGTCTTGAACCTAGAGTAAATTCTAGTACCCTTAGATTGCATGTTTCTACTGACCATGCATTATGTAAATGGTCGGGTGAATGGTATTTAGGGTGTCGCTATGGACCGGTGGTCCGAGTCTGATACGATCAGTTGAGTACGACTCTCTACATGATAGAGAGTGTGTTAATCTGGTTAGTATGACTCTCTGTAGAATAGAGAGTCTATGGTGGATGTCTGTTTGTGAGACATTACATTCATGTCATTTGCATGCATGCTGACGACGATGTCTCCCTTGTGGTGGAGAGTGTCATCAGTCATCCTGCCTCCACAGTTACTCATAGGAGGAGTAACCGGTGTGAGGGCAGAACATTTTGGTGCCGCACTCTACCACTATAGACGGTGGTAGTTGGTTTTGCGTGTCGTAGTCCTGCGTGTGTGGCACTCGACCACTCATGGGTAGTGACTGTCGGAGTGGCCAACAGCAGGGACCCCCATCGTGTAGCTTGCTCTTTACGCTTATATGCTACTCGATCATACTGCCCACTCGACCACTCGAGAGTAGTGGTTGGTGTTGAGTTGGGACAGTTGTCATGCTCGAGCCACCGAGGCCACACTGGGGTCGTGGTAGCTTTAGGGTGAGCTGACATGACCATGCATGCTGCATTGCCGACTTATGGTATTTTTGCATATTACCATATATATACATATATGCATGTATATATATATATAGATGATTGTGATTAGCATACATATATAGATGCAGTCTATATATATATGCTTATTGTGATGCTGCATTTGTATGTACTATGCTTGTTGTATTTGTTTGTACATATTCATACATGTTATTACATTTTCTGTATGGTAGTAGGTCAGTACCTGTATACTTGGTTATTCACTGTGATACCCTTGACCCATATCAGGATGTAGTATAAGTTAGTTCTATTCTTCATACCTTATGTTGTGGATATGTGCTCAGGTTGAATAGGTGTAGCGTAGCAGACATTCAGGTATATCTGCATTTCTTATTGACTTTTGGTTAGAAGGTATATACATGGATATGTTATCATGCTAGTGATACCTGTAGATGTTTCTGTCGAAATACATGTGATATTAATGTACATGTTTATCTATTGTCTGCTGAGTTTTACTCACTACCACGGACCCTGGGTTTTTCTATCGCCCAGGTAACAGGTAGAAGTCTTCGTGACGACTTGGAGCTGCGCCGGCGATCCATCCCATCTCCACATTTTGAGTCTCCCGAGGATTTGTGATTTGTATTTGTGTTATGGATTTTGTTCTATGTATGGACTCCGTCTTTATGTTATGGACGTTATTTTGTGTCGATGTTTTATGTACGGTTTTAGTACTGTGGTCTTGTCAGGTGGTGTACACCTGTATGTTTTGGTATATTTTGTTGTGGGTATGTGGTTTCTATTTCCGCTGTGTGTTGATATATATATTTATCTATTTATTATATTGTTGTTGTGGGCCTACGGGCCTTGTATTAACCCGAAATATTGCCACATACAGGGGAGAAGTCGTCCGTTTGATTTTCGACACGGCATACTCTCGGGGCGTGACACTCAACCTTAAGAAGGGAAAATCTGACGTCATTTTGATAGTGCAAAAGAAGAAAGGCAAGGGCAAGCCTAAAGGTAAGGGAAAGCCCCAACCCAAGGGCAAAGGCAAGGAACTGAAACCCAAAGGAGGGGTGGCCAAGGAAGGGGCTTGCTTCCACTGCAAGGAAACTGGACACTGGAACCGTAACTACAAGGCATACCTGGAAGATCTTAAGAAGAAGAGAAGTGAGACTTCTACTTCAGGTTTAAATGTTATAGAAGTCAATCTATCTATTTCTTCATCATGGGTATTAGATACCGGATGTGCATCTCACATTTGTACCAATGTGCAGGCGCTGAGAAATAGCAGGGCATTGACAAAGGGCGAGGTGGACCTACGAGTAGGCAATGGAGCAAGAGTTGATGTTGTTGCTGTAGGAACTTATGATCTATCTCTGCCCTCTGGTCTTGTACTAGAATTAGATGAATTTTGTTGTGTCTGCTTTAACTAAGAACATAATTTCAGTTTCTTATTTGGACAAGAAAGGATTTACATTTATAATAAAGAACAAATGTTGTTCAGTTTATTTAAATGATATGTTCTATTATAGTGCACCTCTAATGAACGGACTCTACTTTCTAGACTTAGAGAGTCCTATCTATAACATAAGTACCAAAAGGTTCAAGTCAAATGAGTTGAACCAAACCTATCTCTGGCATTGTCGCTTAGGTCACATAAATGAGAGTCGCTTATTTCAGCTCCATAAGGATGGGCTGCTAGACTCATTTGATTTTGAATCATATGAGACATGCGAGTCTTGCCTTTTAGTCAAGATGACCAAGACTCCCTTTAGTGGACACAGCGAAAGAGCAACGGACTTGTTAGGATTTATACATAGTGATGTATGTGACCCTTTCAATGTTGCTGCTAGAGGCGGTTACAAGTACTTCATTACATTTACTGATGACTTCAGTAGATATAGTTATGTGTATCTCATGACACATAAATCAGAATCCTTTAAAAAGTTCAAAGAATTCAAGAATGAAGTACAAAACCATCTTGGCAAGAGTATTAAGATACTTCAATCAGATCGAGGTGGTGAATACCTTAGCCATGAGTTTCGTGACTATCTAGCTGAGTGTGAGATTCTATCCCAACTCACTCCTCCTGGAACACCAAAGTGGAATGGTGTATCCAAAAGGAGGAATCGTACCCTATTAGATATTGTACGATCTATGATGAGTCACACAGATCTTCCTATATCCTTTTGAGGATATGCTCTAGACACAGTTGCCTTTACCCTTAACCGTGTACCATCCAAGGCTATGATAAAGACACTGTAGGGATTTTTTATGCAAAATAGCATATGCGCAACAGAAAAATAGGATCCCTTCCAAGTGATCCTTGCGAAAGAAAACCTCGTACAAAAATAAATTTCTCAAAACCTATCTTATAGGAGAATATTACCTTTGTTGCGTGCCCTTTTTAATCCCGCTTCTCCTTGGGTTTGTTGGATCTTTTAGCACGTTCAAATGTCTGTGCCTCTATATGTATCAACACGAGCAAGCTATTGTCTCACAAAAGAAACTAGAAGAGCTCTCCTTTACTTCTTGCTAGAGAAGTCCCTAAAGGAGAGGAAGGTAGGGAAAAAGAGAAAGGAAGAAGAAGACCACTCTTCTTGCTACACTCACAAAAGCCACACAACCAAAGCCTCTCACCACCAAGCTCTCTCCAAGCCTCAAGCTTCCCACCACTTGGCCGGCCACCCCATGGAGTGTTTTATAGGATTGGAAAAACCTTTCACCTCCTATCACATTCAATGCAATCAATTGCATTGAAAAACAATCAAACAAGGAGTTTTACACTCCTTGTTTGGCCGGCCACATGTGGAGGAAATCCAAAGGTCAAAACCCTTTGTCTCCTTCCACCTCATCAAGCTTAGGTGGCATGCTTATGTGGCATTCATGCATGTTGAATTAATCTTATTAATTCAATAAGCTTATGTTATCATATTGAATTAATCTCATTAAATCAATAAGGTAACATATTGAATTAATCTTATTAAATCAATTTAGCTTAGGATATCATGATAACATATTTATTTAATCTTATTAAATTAATAAGCTTAGCATATTGAATTAATCTCATTAAATCAATAAGCTAAAATTCTCTTTAAGCTTAAAGTCCAAAAATCATTTTGTACTTAAGCTTATTCCCAAATTATTCTAGTCAAACTAGAATGCACTAATTCTTCTAATCATCATGCTCTTTGTGTGTGACCCTATAGGCTCTCATAACGTTGGCAGTGGATCTAAACTCTTTTAGATACACAAGCAATGAGCGGCATCTAGCAATACATCATTGCTACCCAAGTTACGAAATAAGTCAAGACCCCACTAACCTTTCCGTGACTACTATAATGTATGGCCGTGTCCTTCTATCCTTGATATCAGATTGACCAATGAGGCATAGACCGTGTCATCCTCGATCAATCTATGTGTTTCTTGATCCCTGAGTAAACTAACTCAAACAAATGAGCTCAATATCTCATATTGACTCATTCGAGCATGACCATGTGCTTTAGTAGTTCTACTCAATCAAGGGGCCCACAGATATCACTCCCGTCATATGGGAGGGATAGATCCCATCTACATCACTCACATCCCTCTGCATAATTTGTTATATACCCGATGTCGCCTTTATGGTCCACCTATTCATGGGTGACGTTTGATACCAAAGTACATAACTCCTTATGTAGGGAACCGTAGTGACTTGAGTTTGAGGACTATTCATACCAATAGTCACATGAGAAAGTTTATGACACTCGTATGACGATCCATGAAACTTTCTCATGGCCGAATTGATTCGATATATATTCTCTAATATATACCCATGTGTCAACTTGATATCATATATCCATGACTTGTGAGATCAAGTCATCAATTGACCTACATGCTAGTCTTTATGTATTAATATTGCCCTTGCATATTAATACTTGACTAGGAACATTTAGGAAAGTGTTCTCTACAGTCTCTCATAATCAATTCTGCCAATTGATGTGCTGTAGATAAGAACCTACTTTTTTAGGGCATTATTATATTTAATTTAGCTGGCACAAGCAAGACGTAAATATAATAACCAATCCTTTTCCTTTATAGAATATGATACAAAATGTTCCCTATCCAACCATCACATGATTGGTTCTAGGGCTATAACTAACAATCTCCCACTAGCACTAGTACCAGTCACTATAATATCTAATACCTAGTGACCTGGTGTGACCATCATGCTTCCTCTGTGCCAAAGCCTTGGTCAATGGATTTGCGATGTTAGCTTCTATCGGTACTCTACATATCCTCACATCTCCTCTATCGATGATCTCTCGAATGAGATGGAAGCGCCGCAGTATGTGTTTGGTCCGCTGATGTGATCGAGGTTCCTTAGCCTGTGCAATAGCCCCATTGTTGTCACAATAGAGGTCTATTGGATCTGCAATGCTAGGAACTACCCCAAGTTCACTGATGAACTTACGGATCCAAACAAACCTCCTTTCTTTGCATCGAGACGCTTGCGACAATATACTCGCTTCATTGTAGAATCGAATGCGTGTCCTACTTGAACTCTTCCGCTCACGGTTCCACCATTCGAGCAAAACACGCACTCGTTACGATCTATAGTCATCCTTGTATGCATTTGGAAGCTTGCATCATGTAACCCTTACTGATTAGCTCCTCATTGCCTCAAATATCGGAAATATTCTTTCGTTCTTCGTAAGTATTTAAGAATATTTTTATTGCTATCCGACTTTCACTGGATCCGATCGTATCTACTCGTCATGCTCAAAGCATACGAGGCGTCAGACAGTACAAAGCATGGCGTACATGATAGACCCTATAGCAGATGCATAAGGGATCTTATCCATGCGATCTCTCTCCTCCTTAGAAGAGGGACATTGAGTCTTCGAAAGACTCACACCATGTGATAAAGGCAGAAATCCTTTCTTGGAATTTTGCATAGCAAAATGATCTAGCACTTTATCAATGTATGTACTCTAACTTAGGCCAAGTAATCTTTTAGATCTATCTCTATAGATCTTGATGCCTAGAATATAGGCAGCTTCACCTAAGTCTTTCATCGAGAAACAATTCCCTAACCACATCTTTACAGACTGGAGTGAGGGAATATCATTTCCGATGAGAAGTATGTCATCTACATACAAGATAAGAAATACAACTGTGCTCTCACTATTTCTCTTGTAGACACAAGGTTCATCTTAATTCTTGATGAAACCATACTCCTTGATTGCATCATTGAATCGAAGATTCCAGCTTCAAGAGGCTTGCTTTAGTCCATAAATGGACCTTTGCAGTTTGCATACCTTTCCAGGATGCTTTGGATCTTCAAAACCCTCAGGCTGTGTCATGTACACATCCTCGAGTAGCTTTCCATTCAGAAAAGCGATTTTGACATCCATCTGCCAGATCTCATAATCGTGGTAGGCTGCAATAGCAAGTATGATCCGAATGGATTTAAGCATCGCAACTAGTGAAAAGGTTTCATCATAGTCAATACCATGAATTTGTTTGAATCCTTTAGCCACCAATCTACCTTTATAGGTATGCTTATTACCATCCATGTCAGTCTTTACTTTAAAGACCCACTTACACCCAATGGGTTTTACCCCTTCAGGTGGATCAACCAAAGTCTATACTTGGTTAGTGTACATGGATTCCATTTCGGATCTCATGGCCTCTAGCCATTTCTCGGAATCTGGGCTCATCATAGCTTCTTGATAGGATGTAGGCTCGTCAAGATCGACAAGCAATACATCACCGTTGTCAGTCAAGAGAAAAGAATATCTCTCGGGTTGACGACGGATCCTATCAGATCTACGAAGAGGTTGGTCTACTTGAACAGGTGTTTGCTCCACAACTCTTTGGGCAACATTTTCCTCATCCACAACACTTTGTGGTGCCTGTTCATTTTCCATCGAAGCCTTAGTGTTATCTTCATCTTGAATTTCTTCAAGATGAATTTTACTCCCACTAGTGTTTCTAGAAATAAATTCTCTTTCTAGAAAGACAGCATTTCTGGAAACAAACACCTTGCCAAGTATGGGATTGTAAAAGTAATATCCCTTAGTTTCCTTGGGATATCCTACAAAATAACACTTATCTGATTTGGGTCCTAGTTTATCTGAGACTTGACGTCTAACATAAGCTTCACAACCCCAAATCTTTATAAAAGACATTTTGGGACTCTTCCCAGTCCATAACGTATATGGTGTCTTTTCTACGGCTTTTGATGGGATGCGATTAAGTGTGAAAGCGGCTGTCTCTAGAGCTAAACCCCAAAAGGAAGTAGGTAGATCAGTCTGGCTCATCATTGATCGTACCATATCTAATAGAGTACGATTTCTCCTCTCAGATACACCATTCCATTGTGGTGTTCCAGGTGGAGTGAGTTGGGATATTATCCCACACTCAGCCAGGTGATCACGAAACTCTTGACTAAGGTATTCACCACCTCGATCTGATCGAAGTAGCTTAATACGCTTACCAAGTTGGTTTTGTACTTCATTCTTGAATTCTTTGAACTTTTCAAAGGATTCTGACTTATGTCTCATCAAATATAAGTATCCAAATCTACTCATATCATCAGTGAAAGTAATAAAGTACTTATAGCCTCCTCTGGCTTCGACATTGAAAGGGCCACATACATCAGTATGTATGAGTCCTAACAAGTCCGTCGCTCTCTCACCATGTCCACTAAATGGAGTTTTAGTCATCTTTCCTAAAAGACAAGATTCGCATACCTCATATGATTCAAAATCAAATGAGTCCAATAATCCATCTTTATGGAGTTGGGATATGTGTTTTTCATTTATGTGACCTAGGCGACAGTGCTAGAGATATGTTTGGTTCAAATTATTCGATTTGAACCGTTTGGTATTTACGTTATAAATTGGGTTTTCTAAATCTAGAACATAGAGACCATTCATAAGTGGTGCATTACAATAGAACATTTCATTCAAATAAATGGAACAACATTTGTCCTTTATTATAAAAGAAAAGTTTTTCTTGTCTAAACAAGATATAAATTATGTTCTTCGTTAATGCAGTACATAAAAGCACTCCTCTAGTTCTAAGATAAGCCCGGTGGGCAAAGACAAAGAATATGTTCCTACTGGCCCAAGACAACTTTGCGTCATTACTGCTACTGTAGAGGTCCACTTCGCCCTTTGCCATTAGTCTACTATTTCTCAGTCCTTGCACATTAGTACAAATGTGAGATGCACATCCGGTATCTAATACCCATGTAGAAGAAATAGATAGATTAACTTCTATAACGTGTATACCTGAGGCAGAAGTCCCACTTCTTTTCTTCTTTACTTCCTCAAGGTAGACTTTGCGATAGCTTCGGTGTCCCCAAAGGTCCTTCCTTAGGTACTTTGCCTTTACCCTTTGAAGTGGATGAATTGGCCTTGCCTTTGGCTTGGGTCTTACCCTTGCCTTTGGCTTGGGTCTTACCCTTGCCTTTGCGCTTACCTTTTCCCTTTTTGACCATTAGTACGTTACTAACTTTCTTCTTGAGATTGATTCGTGATTCTCAACATCTTTGAGAATCTCGCAAAGGTTTATCAATTTCATTCATGTTATTATTCATGATGAATTGATTATATGCTTGCGGGATCGATTGAAGGATAACATCTGTTGCCAATTCTTGGCTCGATGGAAAACCTAGTCTTTTGGTTCTCAACGCGTACCCTATCATTTTAAAGTACGTGAGTTCCTACAGTGTTCCTTCTTGCATCTTGCATGCAAAAGAGCCTTAGACACTTCAAAATGCTCGTGCCTAGCTTGTCCTTGATATAGTTGTTTCAAATGCTCAACCATATCATAGGCATCCATGTTCTCATGGTTGCCACAGGCTCGAGTTCATGGTGGCAAGCATAAGACATGACACATCTAATGCGTCATCTTGATGCTTCTTATAAGCATCCTTTTTACACAGTGGGCGAGGCGGGTGTTTGAGGATAGGCTGCTCTAGGACATACAGTTTACGTTCTTGCTTGAGATAATCCTCAAGTTCCTATACCGATCTAGAAAGTTAGCTCCATTGAGCTTGTCTTTCTCAAGACAGATCATGAAGTTGAGGGGTGTGTCGTGTTAGATGACATGGTGATCTACAACATTAAAATGCAAAATTAAGTATCATACCTAAGTCATTTAATTAGGCCTTTAATTAAATGAGGCTCCCACTAAATTCTCATAGCTTTGATATGAGCTAATCATTGATGTAGGCAAACACATTTTGCTTACATCATTAGCTTCTATTTAGCTATAAATTTATATGGGATAAAGATCCACATCAAACTGTCTTGAGTTAGCTTTGGCTAATCGCCCAAGGCGTAGTATGATTAGGTAGGCAATCTTTTGCCAATTACATCTGATGTAACTCTTTAATAGCTTTGGTTAAGTTTAGATTAGTTTAGTGCTTATTCCTAAACCGACTTCGGTAGTGGCGAGGTACGAGGCCTTCTTTGATATCGAGCAACGACCACTTTCTAAGACAAAGCTGATGTTCGGAAATCACACAAAACTAATTTTTAAAACTTATGTTCAAAGCTAATATATGCCTCTACTTTCTTAATTAATTAAGAAAAACTTAATTAAGTCATAACCAAGTTTGATAGCGGGACATCACGATTGTCCACTCGCACTCTTCCAAGATAAAATGCATTGCTTTGCTTTGGCAAACCCAACAACAAATGATCGAGGAAGTAGTGAGTACCAAACTTTGGTAGGCATATCGTTTTTGACTTATTAAGAAATAAACTTAAACATGCATCACATACATATTAGCATACATCACATATAAGCTAAATTAACATGCATCACATACATATTAAACTAAGCGTGTCATGGTTATGACCCTTATCCTACAATCTTCTCAAGCCAATGAAAAGATTGATTGGTCAACCTAGGGATAGCATCTTCTCCCAAGTGCTTCCTTTTGGTTGTCTTGTGTTGTTGACTTCCTCCTTGTAACGACATCTTCCAATGGACCCTCCATCTTTATTTTGTATATTACAAAAGGAGAAATACTCGAGTTACATTCGAGTCTAAAACTAATTTTATAACAAGAATTTTAGGGGAAAGGCACAACACGCAGGCCGTATTAAGAATTACAACACACACATTCACAAACTTTTTGGGACTAGGCCATAATCATGCACCATGTCAATTTTAACTTTTAAAAGACATCGGATATTTTATTATGTTTGAAAAATTGCTAATGCAATTATCAACTCATAATAAAATTTATCCTACTTCTATATCATATATAAAATAGAGAAAACCTATTTTTATACGATCTTTCGCAAGTGGCTCTGATACCCTTTGTAGGGATTCTCTTATACAAAATAGCATATGCGCAACGGAAAAATAGGATCCCTTCCAAGTGATCCTTGCGAAAGAAAACCTCGTACAAAAATAAATTTCTCAAAACCTATCTTATAGGAGAATATTACCTTTGTTGCGTGCCCTTTTTAATCCCGCTTCTCCTTGGGTTTGTTGGATCTTTTAGCACGTTCAAATGTCCATGCCTCTATATGTATCCACACGAGCAAGCTCTTGTCTCACAAAAGAAACTAGAAGAGCTCTCCTTTACTTCTTGCTAGAGAAATCCCTAAAGGAGAGGAAGGTAGGGAAAAAGAGAAAGGAAGAAGAAGACCACTCTTCTTGCTACACTCACAAAAGCCACACAACCAAAGCCTCTCACCACCAAGCTCTCTCCAAGCCTCAAGCTTCCCACCACTTGGCCGGCCACCCCATGGAGTGTTTTATAGGATTGAAAAAACCTTTCACCTCCTATCACATTCAATGCAATCAATTGCATTAAAAAACAATTTGTTTGGCCGGCCACATGTGGAGGAAACCCTTTGTCTCCTTCCACCTCATCAAGCTTAGGTGGCATGCTTATGTGGCATTCATGCATGTTGAATTAATCTTATTAATTCAATAAGCTTATGTTATCATATTGAATTAATCTCATTAAATCAATAAGGTAACATATTGAATTAATCTTATTAAATCAATTTAGCTTAGGATATCATGATAACATATTTATTTAATCTTATTAAATTAATAAGCTTAGCATATTGAATTAATCTCATTAAATCAATAAGCTAAAATTCTCTTTAAGCTTAAAGTCCAAAAAATCATTTTGTACTTAAGCTTATTCCCAAATTATTCTAGTCAAACTAGAATGCACTAATTCTTCTAATCATCATGCTCTTTGTGTGTGACCCTATAGGCTCTCATAACGTTGGCAGTGGATCTAAACTCTTTTAGATACACAAGCAATGAGCGGCATCTAGCAATACATCATTGCTACCCAAGTTACGAAATAAGTCAAGATCCGACTAACCTTTCCGTGACTACTATGATGTATGACCGTGTCCTTCTATCCTTGATATCAGATTGACCAATGAGGCATAGACCGTGTCATCCTCGATCAATCTATGTGTTTCTTGATCCCTGAGTAAACTAACTCAAACAAATGAGCTCAATATCTCATATTGACTCATTCGAGCATGACCATGTGCTTTAGTAGTTCTACTCAATCAAGGGGCCCACAGATATCACTCCCGTCATATGGGAGGGATAGATCCCATCTACATCGCTCACATCCCTCTGCATAATTTGTTATATACCCAGTAATCGCCTTTATGGTCCACCCTGTTACGGGTGACGTTTGACGATACCAAAGTACATAACTCCTTATGTAGGGAACCGTAGTGACTTCAGGTTTGAGGACTATTCATACCAATAGTCACATAAGAAAGTTTATGACACTCATATGACGATCCATGAAACTTTCTCATGGCGGGTCAGTTCAGTATATATTCTCTAATATATATCCATGTGTCAACTTGATATCATATATCCATGACTTGTGAGATCAAGTCATCAATTGACCTACATGCTAGTCTTTATGTATTAATATTGCCCTTGCATATTAATACTTGACTAGGAACATTTAGGAAAGTGTTCTCTACAACCTCTCATAATCAATTCTGTCAATTGATGTGTTGTAGATAAGAACCTACTTTTCTAGGGCATTATTATATTTAATTCAGCTGGCACAAGCAAGACGTAAATATAATAACCAATCCTTTTCCTTTATAGAATATGATACAAAATGTTCCCTATCCAACCATCACATGATTGGTTCTAGGGCTATAACTAACAGACACCATATACGATATGGACAGGCAGAAATCCCAAGATGTCTTTCAAGAGGATTTGGGGTTGTGAGGCTTACGTTCGACGTCAAGTATCAGACAAACTGGGATCCAAATCCGATAGGTGCTATTTTGTTGGATATCCCAAGGACACAAAGAGATATTACTACATTCCCAGTCAGCACAAAGTGTTTGTGGCAAAGACTGGGGTTTTTCTAGAAAGGGATTTTGTTTCTAGAAAAACTAGTGGGAGTACGTTCAATCTTGAAGAAATTTAAGATAAGGACCATAACACTGAGGCCTTGATGGAGGTTGAACAAGAACCACAAAGTGTTGTGGGTGATGAGATTGTTGCATAAAGAGTTGTGGAACAACCACCTGTTCATGTAGACCTACCTCTTCGCAGGTCTGATAGGGTACGTCGTCAGCCTGAGAGATACTCATTTCTCTTGTCTGACCATGATGATGTTATGCTCATTGAGAATGAGCCTACCTCCTATCAGGAAACTGTGATGAGCCCAGATTCTGAGAAATGGCTAGAGGCCATGAGATCCGAGATGGAATCCATGTACACCAACCAAGTATGGACTTTGGTTGATCCACCTGAAGGGGGCAAACCCATTGGGTGTAAGTGGGTATTTAGGAGAAAGACTGACATGGATGGACTTACGCATACCTATAAGGGTCGATTGGTGGCTAAAGGTTTCAAGCAAATTCATGGTATTGACTATGATGAAACCTTTTCTCCAGTGGCGATGTTTAAGTCCATTCGGATCTTGCTTGCTATTGCAGCATACCACGATTATGAGATCTGACAGATGGATGTCAAAACCGTATTTTTGAATGGAAACTTACTCGAGGATGTGTACATGACACAACCTAAGGGTTTTGAAGATCCACAGCATACTGGGAAAGTATGCAAGCTGTAAAGGTCCATTTATGGGCTAAAGCAAGCCTCTCGGAGCTGGAATCTTCGATTCGATGATGCGATCAAACAGTTTGGTTTCATCAAGAATGAAGATGAACCCTGTGTCTACAAGAGGGTTAATGGGAACACAGTTGTCTTCCTTGTATTGTATGTGGATGGCATACTACTCATTGGGAATGACATCCCTTCGCTACAGTCTGTGAAGACTTGGCTGGGGACGTGCTTCTCAATGAAGGACTTAGGTGAAGCAGTCTGCATTCTAGGCATCAAGATCTATAGAGATAGATCTAAGAGATTGCTTGGTCTAAGTCAGAGTACATACATTGACACGGTATTACTACAGTTTGCCAGGCAGAATTCCAAGAAGGGACTTCTGTCGATGTCACATGGTGTGAGTCTTTCGAAGACTTAAAGTCTCTCTTCTAGAGAGGAGAGAAACCGCATGGATAAGATCCCTTACGCATCTGCTATAGGATCTATCATGTACGCCATGTTGTGTACTCGTCCTGATGTCTCGTATGCTTTGAGCATGACGAGTAGATACCAGTCAGATCCAGGTGAGCATCACTGGATAGCAGTCAAGAATATTCTTAAGTACTTAAGAAGGACTAAAGAATATTTCTTGATATTTGGAGGCTATGAGGAGCTAGCTGTAAAGGGTTATAGCGATGCTAACTTCCAAACTGATCAGGATGATTATAGATCACAGTCAGGATTCGTGTTTTGCTTGAATGGTGGCGCTGTGAGCTGGAAGAGTTCGAAGCAGGACACAGTTGCTGATTCTACAACAGAAGTCAAGTATATTGCTGCATCTGAGACAGCAAAGGAGGCAGTTTGGATTCACAAGTTCATTACTGAGCTTGGGGTGGTTCCTAGCATAACAGATCACATAGAGTTCTATTGTGACAACTATGGAGCGATTGCACAGGCTAAGGAACCTCGCTCATACCAACGGACCAAACACATACTACGGCGCTTCCATATCATTCGAGAGATTATCGATAGAGGAGATGTGAAGATTTGCAGAGTACCCATAGAGGCTAACATCGCAGATCCCTTGCCCAAGGCTTTGGCACAGAAAAAGCATGATGGTCACACTAGGTCATTGAGTATTAGATACTACGGTGATTGACACTAGTGCTTGTGGGAGATTGTCAGTGAAAGCCCTAGAGTCAATCATGTGAGCCCCCAGGGCTAGCCCAGTTTGTAAGTGCAAAGGGGCAACTCTTAAGTGAGCAGGGGTCAATTCTCGGGGAGGTCATGACTCTGGGCCATCGACAGACCCTCTCCTTTGCACTTACCACCTGGGTCCTGATTTACCTCCTCCACCGGTAGGGGCAGCCGGAGGGGGCCGCTAATGTGGCGGTTCCACATTTTTCCTAGAGTCAATCATGTGATGATTGTTGTATGGACTTTATTGTATCATATTCCTATTTATAAAGGCATGATTATTATATTTACTTGCATTGATGCCAAATAACTAAATATAATAACGTCCTTGAGTAGTAGGTTCTTATCTATATCAATCGATTGGTTGAATCGATAATGAGATGATATAGAGAACACTACTCTTAATTATTCCTAATCAAGTATTAACATTCAGGGACAATGTTAATGCGTAGAGACTAGCATGTAGGTCAACTCGTTGACTTGATCTCACAAGTCATGGATATGAGATATCAAGTTGACACATGGGTATACATTAGAGAATGTATATTGAATGACCTGCCATGAGAAAGTATCGTGGATCGTTATATGAGTGTCATATACTTTCTCATGTGACTATTAGTATGACTATTAGTCCTTAGACCTGAAGT
Source organism: Wurfbainia villosa (assembly GCA_025175895.1). Classification (NCBI taxonomy): domain Eukaryota; kingdom Viridiplantae; phylum Streptophyta; class Magnoliopsida; order Zingiberales; family Zingiberaceae; genus Wurfbainia; species Wurfbainia villosa. The sequence goes on along the minus strand of CM045998.1, from coordinate 107,589,286 downwards.
CACCATGGTTCCCTACATAAGGAGTTGTATACTTTGGCTTCGTCAAACGTCACCCGTAAATGGGTGGACTATAAAGGCGTTTACTGGGTATGTAACAAATTATGCGGAGGGATGTGAGTGATGTAGATGAGATCTATCCCTCCTATATGACGGGAGTGACATCGTTATTCTTGATAGAGTGAGACCACGAAATGCATGACTATACCCAAATGAGTCAATATGAGATATTGAGCACATTTGATTAGAGTGAGTCTACTTGGAGTTCAAGATATAGATTGTACCGAGGATGACACGGTCTATGCCTCAATTGGTCAATCTAGATGTCAAGGATAGAGGAACATTGTCACATATTGTGAGAGTCACAATTAGTAGTCACAAAGGTGATGTTGGAGCTCAACATTCTTGTAACTTGGGTAGCAATGATGTGTTGCTAGATACCGCTCATTGCTTATGTTCCTAAATTAGTTTAGGGACATTGTCAATGTTACAAGAACCTATAGGGTCATACACAAAGGACAATTAGATGGAGATTAGGTTCATATGATGAACAATGAGGATTAGGTTCATGGGATGAACCAAATTGGATTAAGAGTAATCCAAATTAGACTAATTGAGTTAGACTCAAGTTGATTCAAGTGTTGAATGAGTCTAATTTAGATTTGATTCATTTAGTCAATTTAAATTAATGAATAGAGATTCATTAAATCAAATTGACTTGAATCAAGTGGTTATATTTAATCAACCATGGGAGATAAGAGGTCAAGTTTGACTTGACTTGAGAGGGAAGATGAATGGTCAATTTTGACTTGACTAATTGTCATGTCATGGTGACATAGCATGGGGGCCGGCCAATGATGATGCTCCACATCATCATGGACCTATCATGTGGTGCCACCTCATGAGAGAGACCAAGAGTCATTGACTCTTGGAGTTACATGCATGTATGTAACTCCCCAAGAATGTAGTGGTCGGTCACTTCATTTTGCATTAGATGTGAATTGATTTGTGTGGTAACTCTATCTTCTTCCTCCTTGGATTACTCTCTCAAGCTCTCCCAATCCTCATCTTGGCCGAACCATCCGAAGGGTGCTAGCACACTCAAGGTTGTGTTTTCTCCACCTATTGTTTGTGTGGATACCAATAGAGGAGTGTGCACTTGACACTCTCGAGTTCCGGCGAAGCTTTTGGACGAACGGGATAAGCGAAGGCATCACTTCAAGGGTAATGCTCTCACCTTCTAGATCTAAGGTAGATCTAGGTTTACTTAAGCACATACATGTTTTTATTTTAATATATCTTCGCACGGATCCGTGGCCGGACTTCTGGGGTTTCCGCAACGCAAAAAACGATTTTTGCGGCTCGGAAAGTCCAACAATATCCACGTTAATTTGGCGGGAGGGATAAAAAAAGAATGGGATGCATCCTTTGGTAAATATGAAATTATTGGACTGTATTTGGACAATTCCAAATTTAAAGTGCGTCCTTTGGTAAATTGTCAAGATTAATTAATTTGAAACTTTAGAATCTACATAACAAATTTAGGAGTTGATAATTTGCAAGCTAGAGAATTTAAAGAGTTTGGATGTTCTTATAATAACCCGCCATTTCGTGTGTCGATTGAAATAATAATAAGATTTAATTTGCATAGGGTAGCACAAATTGTCAATCAAAGTTGGTAATTATGCTAAAGGGAACTTAATTTACTCTAAATTAGCAAAGGCCCTTCAAAGCGTTTTATTTGTATATGAATTTTCTACTAATTTACAGATGTTGCCATAATTCTAATATGTATTTTTTTATTTAATTTAGTTATTATGTGCATCATTTAATTTAATTGAGTAGCTAGATGCCACCTTTTTAGTGTATAATTCTCTCAATCTAGAAAAGTATATTTGAATCTATCCATGCCACTTATGTAAATACCATCGTGTCTTAGCCACCACGTAATCCCCGTGGGAGCAAATATATAACAATATAAAATAATACGTGGGTACAATTTTATGCGGCCGTTTGAAATCTTATCGAACTAAAGTCAAACCAAATCAAAGTTTTTGATGTCGATGTGAACCTAAATAATGAAATTGTTATCCCAGGGCACGGTGCAGCGACGAAAATGAAGAGGCATTTCATAGGAGATCGCAGTTCGATCCTCTACTGCAACATCGTTCGGCGGTAAATTTAGAAAAAATCTATTCGGACATCCTTGAGACCCAGGAATTTTCTCGGTGGATGGAGTACGACTTCAGCATTGGACCATCGTACATGGATGATACGACTGCGGAGTCTGAGCTGAACCGTAAAAAAACTATGAACGCATTCCTGATTTACCGTTGGTGGTCGGTGGAGGCCACTTGAGTTTCGACCTTATCCGATTCAGCTATTGATGAAGCATCCCGAAAATCCATGGGACATGAATAAAAAAAAAGGAAAATCGGTAATTTACCAAACAGCGCAGCTGAAGTTTGGAATTGCCCAAAAAGTACACCATACTTTCATATTTACCAAATAACGCACTTAATTTTCATTTTATCCCTCCCGCCAAACAGACCTGCAGCACAGTGAAATTTTCGAATGTGGTGCTGAAAATTCAAATCTCAACACCACAGTTTATTGCAATTTCAGCATCAGCACCACAGTGGTGCTGGGATTTATAATTCCAACACCACAGTGGTGCATGTCTGTTTGACGAGAGGGGTAAAATAAGAATTAAGTACGCTATTTGATAAATATGAAAGTATGGAACGTTTTTTGGACAATTTCAAACTTCAACTTCGCTGTTTGGTAAATCGTCGAAGGAAAATTGACATATAAAGTTACATCAAAAGTATTTGTTTGGTTTGAATCAAATTTGCATTGCAACGGTGACATTGAAAACTTAGTTCGCGATAACATCTTGTATTTAAAAATAATAAAATAAATATACTTATAATATAATAAATACAAAGATAATCTAGACTTCACATATTTCGAATTATAAAAACAGTCTCAGGTAAAATTATATACAATAAATCCTTCTCTTTCTTTGAAATCTCATATTGTTAGAAATTTCACACATTGGATTAATTTTTTCATATATAATGTAATAAATACACCATCAACTTCGTGCCTCTTATTATCCTTTTATAATGTAATAAATGCACCATAAACTTGACAAGGATAATTATCTAAAACAATCACAATTATTTAATCCGACTTGTTTTGACTTAAAATTAATAAAAAATGGGGATCGAAGGTAGCAATATATGCATGTCTCCATGTGATGTGAGCCTGATATGAAGGAATAGAAATGAATGGAGATAAGGAAAAAAAAAAAAAAGAGAATGTGGAGGAACATGGGATAAGATTAGCTCACTCCACCATGTTGGAGCTCAATCATGGAGGAGGAGGTAGGTGAAATGTGAGTTGGAGATGGAAACAAGTCATCCATATTCATCACCAATAGTTTGATTATTCTATATATATATATATATATATATTTTTCTCTCAAATGTTTTTATTTAGGAGATTTAAAAGGGTAATAAATGGATTGGACTACAAACTCATTAGGACACATTGTTAAAAAAAAAAAAAACAATCACATTATCGGTCCACTTCAGTTGTCCCTATCGATGGATAGGACTGTAAACGAATCAAGCGTTCATGAATAAATTTGGTGTTCAACTCGGTAAGAGTTCATTTATGTTCGTTCAACACGCATCAAAGTGAATTAATAAACAAGCTTGAACAGTTTAATAAATTAAATAAACAAACTTGAATACATATATATTCGGTTTGTTAATGTTCGTGAATAGTATTCGTGAACATTATTTATGATTAAATTTATTTAAAAATTATTTATGAGCTTATTTATACTTATTTATAAATAAGAATTAAAATATTAAAAATTTAAATAAACAAACAAGCTTGTGTTATGAGATTGATAACGTTTGAATAAGTCAAACTTAAACAAGTTTGAATCAAGCTTGATTAAAAGCTTGATACCCAGCTCAATTCAAGCTCAATCTCTAAAAAAAAAAAATCAAACAAAGCTTGAACAAGTTTTTCAATAGTTTGATTAATTTTAGGTTTAACTTGACTTAACTCGACTCGACTCGACTCGTTTATAGCTCTGTTGATGAAGGAGATAAATCAGAATTTCAGATGATAAATATAAAAGAAATGATCGATTGATAATTTAAAATAATAAAATTCTCGAAAATTGATCTATGTCCTTTTCAAAATTATCTCTTTATAATTATCAATTGGAATAGTCCTGAAACTCAATAGACACATTGTAAGTTTATGGATAGGGTGGTCCAAGCTCAATCTCAAGTGTGGGCCCTGCATGATGCCACTCACTCATGGGCCTGAGTCTTTTGTCATGATTTTTATATTTTAGTTTTTAAAAGTCATCTGGATGTTCTAATAAAAATTCCATATTGTTAGATTTTTTTTCCCTTTTTTTAATGATTCAAAAGTAATCCAAGATAAATTTAGAACATAATTTATACTATTTAAGATATTCATCTAATTTGAAATTCAAATTAAGTATGACAATTGCCTTCAAATCCAACGAAGAATCTAATATCCGATTCAAAAGGAGGATGATATAAAGAAATTGTTTTAATTCGATTAAATAATCTGATATGAAAATTTTCAAGTTTGAATATAGTGGTAAATATATATATACAGAGTTGATCCTGGTTGTTTAAAGGTTTTGAACGACTCTAAAAATTTTAGATCTTAATTGGGAGTCATATCGAACTCTAAAAATTTTTTAACCTCAACTCTCTCTCTCTATATATATATATATAGATATATCGACCGAAATCCGACCTGATTGCGGTCATCAGTATCACGATCGTTGGTGACCACGATCGGATCGAATTCCTATCGAAATCCAACTATGATCCAATCGGAGGGACGACGACGGCGATCCCAACGAATTCAAAGACTGAGCTATAATGTTCATCGCTCCGACGGCGCGCAAACAAAAACACTATGCATTTCTAATTACTATATAATCTCATAGACCGAATGATGAAGAAGTCGTCACATATGATATCAGAATGCTATATATATAGAGAGAAAGAAATATTATGTTATACAACTCATCCATGAGTACCCGCAAATATCTCCATTATTCACTGTCTAACCAGATACGTACTATAATCCAATCTTTAAATTCTAAGAGATCAAACAATGGATAATAGAAGTACTTACAAATTCTATCGATGAGTTGTGTAATATAATATTTATATTATTTTTAAAATTTTTTATTATTTTTTTATGATGTCTAATTTGTTAAAAAAATTTTAGTATTCTTTTAAGGATTTGATAAATATCAACAATTTCATCTAAATAATTTAAAATTCAAATTTGAAGAAAAAAAATAGTAATAAAATATTTAAATAGAATATAAATATTCAATCCTCGGATGAACATGAAAATGAAAATATAAGTTGAATACTTACAAAATTGAAAATCTGTCCAACTAACAGTTTCTTGTCATCTGTCCCAGGACACTGACGAAAGAGATGTAAATCGCAGGGGAATAAAGTCCCTTGACACGATGTCAAAGAGAGCATGATCCATCTAAAACCAAGAGGGATTTTAGACTCCTCATCCGACATCAAATCCAGTCCATTCTGCAAACAACACTTTGTCTTACCATCGTGTCGTCCCGTGAGGACAATACCTGTCGAGATCGAGGATGGGTATAATGAATGGATATAAAACGGAAAATATAAGATCCGATTCAAATTTGACTCGTTATCATCCCTAATTCAAATCTTAATCCTCTTCTTGCTCTGCAAGTGTTTTACCACTACACCGTAAGACCCATGCATACTACAACTCGTCACTCTTACTGAAACTTTAACAAGGCCAAACAAACAAATTTAGATGCAGCAAAGATAAACAAACATAAGCAAGTTCAATGTTAATAAACAGATTTAATTACAGGAACAGAAAAAAAATTTATCATATCAAATCTTAATGGTCAAGGTGATTACTTGATGAACCATTACAAGAACTACATGGATCAAGAATTAATTCAATCTCACTGTATGCATTAGGACAAATAACTAAGCAAAATGGACCGTATCACAGAATTGATACAAGAATACACAATAAAGCCACTCTCAATTGAATGAGCACTATGATAATTTATTGAAACTGAAAAGCAAGAACTTCAGTAACCAAAACAAAACAAACACATTATCGCAACTGAAAAAGAAAAAAAAAAAAAAAAAAAACTAATGGTTAATGTACTAAAGTACAAGCTTCAGAAATACTGCATAGTTTATGGGAACGAACATGGCTGAAGGGCAGAAGCTAAGCTCCCCTCTCATATTTGATTTAGTAGTGGAAATGCTCGGTAATGTGCCCAGAATCACACAGAAGTTACAATGGGGTTTTATGTCAGATGGAACCGATGCAGGGAAATCAGGTGATACACTTGAGGTAGACATTTAAGGAAAGGAAACAAGGAGAACCCTCGAAAGCTTCGCATGTCGAAGAAGTGACTAGCATACTGTGCACACGAAAAACTTAGTTGGAAATGAAGATAGATGGTCAAAGAATAGTACAGCGGCCATTTTCTTCCGCCTGCGATGCAGTAGCTTGCTGGTATCTGCTTGGATCTGAGGGATTGTATGTGAACTCAGAGGTATCAAGACCATACTACCACAAGCAAATAAAAGGAAAACAAAAGTTAAGAGAACATTGGTAAACAAGTAGCTAATAATATATTGACATGGTTGCACAGTAAAGATTTTACTTTTTCTCTCATTCTTTGGCTCCAAGCATCATTTCTGCTAGGGCGATGGTCGAGATTGCCAAGCACAGGTGCTCCGGTTGCTGGAGCTCCTTGCCGATTCACTAACGGCTGTCGTACTGAAGATCTTGGAGCATTATACTCATCGTCGCTATCATACTCCACAGGTCTGTTTGCAGCTCTCACTATAAGAGCTAACAAAAATGCCAAGCCCTGCAGGCGATGCTCATATTATTCGTGAAAAGTACAGATCATAAGGATAGTACAGAGTTTATCAGAAATAACATTCAGATGCAAACGGACTAAAAGCTAAAAAAAAATTAATAACTACTATGGACAATTAGGCTAGAGTTTTATTAAATAAGTTTCTGTAACATGAAACTGAAACAGAATGAATGGATGAAAAGGTAACTACTCTGCTGTTGATTTTTAAACTTTATTATCCAAATAAAGCCTAATTCATAAAAAAAGAACTACTTTTGTCTCTTGCGCGGGGAAATTTTGCTGTGGTATTATTCTGTATGATTCATTAGCACAAATAAAAATGAATAGACATGAAATAGTTGACTTATATGACTTAATGGTAATGTTAATTATGATGAATGCAGAAATAGAAAATTAGCACTATGCAAACAGAGTATCAGCATGTATGATTACAACAGGTGCCCCCATAGGAGGGTCGAGCTGCTAGCGCAGCGGCAGACTTGCTACAATGAACAAAGGGTCGATCCTTGAGACTGCAAAGTCTTTCGGGGATGCTTACTCTCTCACCTCGCTAGCGCTCAATTGGGTACAAAAATGTCCCTCGTGATTTACCTACGATAGTTGTGGGGTCGATTGGTAGGAGTCACCAGAGTGACAGTTTCACGTTTTGCCACAATGTATGATCGCAACAGGTGTCTTCATGAAACCTAGTCAAAAATAAGTTAAGGTCTTCATATATTTTTGCATAGGTTTTGCATTTTAAAATTCTTGAACACCCAAAAACCCAATATGTTCATCAGGTTGTTTGTTCCAAAACCATGTAGACTTCCAATCTGAGTGCCCTCCCCTCTTATCTTCAAAAGCAGAATGACTACTAACAAATAGGACATTTTTTTTGGTAAGATATTCTGCCAAATTCTTAAGACAGGAGCATCTAAAAAGCCAGATCTACTATCAAGAATCAAAATGTTATATTGCCTCACTTTGTTTAACCTAATATTTTTTTTCTTGAACGAGTAAACTTGTGAATTGACCAACGTGCAATTTCAAATGGATTTCTACAATATAGAAATTTTACAGTAGTCAAAGTGTAGAACATATGAATTAGAAATTTTAAGTTATCAATAACATTCATAAATGTAAGAGAAGAAATAAAAATAAAATATTCATACAAAGACCAAAATGTTACTAAAAATTCCAATAAACCAGACCCACCTCTAATATGACAGCTCCAAGAGCAACCCACCTAGCTATCTTCCAATTATCATCCAGAAAATCATATATAATGTCAAAGTTCCCAGTTTTATCATCAGGAATAAGCTGCAGAGTGTCTAATGTCAGAATTTACCACAAGGGAAAAGACACAAGAGCATAGAGATGTTAAGGAGAAGCTCACATCCTTCCAGCTATGGTCGAAGAATATGAAAGCTGCAGCAGCCAACTCAGCTACAATCAACAAAAACACTAAGAAAGCATACTAATTTGTATTAAGGAAAGCATTGCCTCTGGCTAAAGAATGAGTTTCAGAATAGGAGGTAAATTTGCCACAGTTTATCATGAGAGAATAAAGGTCTCTGTTCCTTTTTGTGTTTGTATGGATGCACATGTTGAATAGCATAACTAATATGATCCATTTTATGCGTTTTTACCAGCAATACAAACCCATCTCTACAGTATTTTAAGTACTACTAGAGCCTGACTGGGGATACCTTTCAAGGACAGGTAGAGGAGCAGGATAATTTAATTTGGTCATAACCTACCTTTAGCAGGAACCCTCATTGATTTTATTTAAAACCATAAAGAATCATCCACTTGATCATTTACAAGAACTAACCTGATAGCCAATCATTTATCTTCAAAATTATTCGTTATATATTTGTGTGTGTGAGCAAATAATTGCAGTTTTAGTCCTGTTGAAAGACTGAACATATGCAACTGATGCTTCTATAATTCCTCCAATCCTTACTCATGTTAAAGACAATTTAAAATGAAGCATAGTTCTGAAAATAATACACACACACACACGATTGTATAGGTTACACAAAATCAAGAGTCAGAGCAGATTTACTTTCTGCACAATGACACTGTATGTAAAAGAATAGCCTTTGATGAACCAATAAGATTGACACCGATGGATAAGTACTAAGTAGGTGTGATAAGTTATGCCAGTGAAATTCTGATAAGCTATGCCAGTGAAATTCCAATAACTTTCAAAGAAAAGAAGTTTTTTTTCTCATGTGTTTCAAGTTGATCTACAAAATTTTGAAATGACTGGTAGACTACACCTAATGGGTGGATATAATAGAAATAATACCCTAGTATGTTAGCAAGAATTGCAGGAAATTCAACTGGTAGAATCATGATCTTAAAGACTAGCCCCTAGTCAAATTGTAAGGTGGCCGAATAGCATCCACATATGGTTGATGACATATGCAGCTCAAATATGCAATTGGAAAAAAAAAAATCCTATTTCATTGTTTTAAGCATATTTAGACTGAACCTAATTGACTGAACCCTAGTATGTTGACTAATATTGATTTATATTTCATATATTTTGTATGGAATGATTGATAAATATTTTTTTCCAACTATAAATTGCAAATGTTGATTAATGACCTTCATTGTATATATATTTTATTCTCAGTACAAATAATTTTAATAATGATCCTTGGTACAAATTTTTTTAATAATGATCATAGATGCCTTTGTATACCATATATATACTATACAATGTCAATTGCATAGCGCACCCATACACTCTTAAAAGCTTGGATATAATGCACATAAGAACAAAGTAAAGGTAAAGAAATAAATTTCCGTGATGTGAGGATACACAAGACAAGCAGCAACCATTCCTTGAAACTGCTCCTATACAGCCAAAGCATGATATAACAAGTACGATAGCTCCAACACATATAAACAAATAAATAAACCTGCAATGCATGCTATTTTGTTAATGATAAGTAGAAAAACAGATACACAAAATAATAAATAAAAATGAATTATCTATGATACAATATGTTACTTAGGTCGCACATTTGAAACCACAACAAGGAACAACAGAAGAAACCCAAATTCTCACTCTACATGATTCAAAGTCTGGAAACAAGACAAATCTTACATCACAGACAACAAATACAATAATTATGGCTCTAGATGAATGGCACTATGAGGCACAAATAGCACACTGGAGAATACACGATATATCCTGCAGAGATTAGAGATATATGATGATCCATGAGTAGGAATATGACTGTAGGATATGAAACAATAAGCATTTATCATCTGGCTTACCGTGCTTATACAAATGATTAAAACAAAGGCTAGCATTACAGAACAGAAAACTACCCTGCCAGATAATTAATCTTTCAATATTTACGGTATGGCACAATGTTGTTAAAAGCCATGGCAATGCACCTGCTTGAGAGTGTAAAAGGAGCTCCAGATAAAAAAGCTTTAAGTCGAATACGAAGTTTAATCTTATGGAAGTACAGGAGGTTTGATGATAAAATGGTCCAATAGTTTGGTCAATAGCTGCTCAAACTTAATTGAAAACCTTTGTCGACACTCAAATCTAGGTAGATCTTCTTGTTTTCTTTATTCACCAATGTCTTGTGTTTTTCCCTTCAGAACTAAACTGCTTGTGTATTTTAGCCAGACTAGTTGAACTACTCGAGAAGCTTTAGTAGGCTTGGTTATTGACTGAGCATATTTGGGTATTTATCAAATTTAATGTAGAAAAGAGTTCCAGGAGGCTGACAAGGAAGTACGTTGAAGTTATCCAAGAACCATCAGTGGTCTTTGTTCACTCATTGATCCAATTTGAAAAACATTGCTCAAACACATTAGCTTATTTATTAAAATAGATTTGTATATTAAACTTAATTCAGAGAAGACTTCCACGGGGCTTATAAGGACTTCTGTTGGAGCATTTTGCCTGACTCTTCTTAGAAAATGCAAGACAAAACCTTTTTCAGTTATGGTGAATCAAGTACTACACAAATCGGACAGAAGGCTTTAGGTTATACTTGGTTTAGTTATCCTCTGGATTGCTACCAATCAAGGTTCTTTCTAACTCCTTATACTAGGGTACGGCTTTTGATGTACATCATCCATCCTTTTGATAAGAAGATGATACCTTCTACCATATAGCTTTCATGGTAGCAAAGGGTTTCTACAACCATCCTTTTGATAAGAAGATAATACCTTTTACCATATAGCTTTCATGGTAGCAAACGGTTTCTACATAGTTCTGTTATTTTCTATCATTTAATGTTTGACAATATTGAAATACTAATGTCTATGGATGCCATTAGGTGAAAGATACTACTACTCAACATTGGACATATATTGTAAATGTCAATGAACCAAAACGAGTACACATCTAAAGTCATCCTTGACGACATTGTTTCTCTCCAACTTGGAATACTAACATTAGAAACATAGAAATTATATGTACATAGTGATTAAGATGTTACCAGTACTGGTGTCTGCTTGTGTTTACAAACCAATAAAGAACACAATACATGCTTCTGGAACTATATGGTACATTGTTGGATAATCAACATAAGTATCTCTTTTTCATTAAGTTCAGCATGCAGAATTATTACATTTGGAAGGGTAAGGAGCTGACATAAAGAGTTCAAAATAAAGGAAATGAAAAAAAAAAAAAAAAGAGTTCAAATGTAAATCAGTTACATAAACTCCAAAGAAGATATGCTGAAAAAAAAAAACTTGTCAACGCCCTAAAAACATCTTGATCGTTTTCATTATAGCAGATCTGAGCAAAAAGTGGATAAACTGCCAACAATTTGCCTCAGCGGATTCAGAGCACAAGGATCAATGAAAGAATAATCCATCAGATTGAAGAGTTGCTTGTTGGTGGTGGGCTTACATGTGATTATCGTAACCGTCCGATTGTGCCGTATTGGTTCGAATCCGATTAAGTATTTTAGTTATTAGATATGGGGATTTAATATGTAGAACCCGTTAGAGCCTGGATCCATTATTGATGATGGGCCGATAACAGATCCGACCCGATATCTATATATAGGACATGGTCCCCATAGGGATTGGTATTCTGACAGACTCCTCGCTTCCTATCGGCTAGGAGTTTACGGCACCATCATCCTAGAATCCTACGGAAGGCCCGCCTTAATTATTTACAAGAATTCCAGATTACATTAACGATATGAGATCGATGGTCGCTCCGTTGCACTCAGGTGTCATTTATGTTTATGCCATCGCATTTATGATTTATATATTCGTTTCTGTAAATTTCAATAAGACTAAATCCGTTCATGAATCTTATTGTATCTATTTGGTTTCTTGTATACATGTTTAGATTTATGATTTCCATCATTGCCATAAAAATTTCTTTCAGCAATCAATACCAATAATATAAACCATCTCAAAAATCAACATAATACCTTGATTATTTTCCATCATAGTCAGGATGTTCTTGGAAATAGAAAATCGAAAAACTCAAGATAAATCAACACAAAACTTGAATCAAAGTTGAAAAACGAATCAGATGCAGAACGTACCAAACTTTCGGTAGATGGTCAAGAAAACTGGACGAAGAGAACAAGGTGACAAGCATGGGCCGCCCAAGCTTCAAGACTTCCAGATCGTTGCTCGTCGGAGGAGCTGGATCATCGCCGTCGCCACCAGAAGCGATTTTATTCCACAGCACCAGCAAGTAGACCCCATATCCTACCATCGCCAAACCGGTGACCGTCAAAACAAAATTGAAAAGCTTCAACAAACATTCCCAGAACCCCTTGCACGCCATGCTCGATCCCAAATCCTGCTCTTCCACCAATCACTGGCTCCCTTACTGGAGACGCCTCTCCAGCTATCTCGTCAAGCGAAAGCCCCTATCCCAAGAAAAACGCCCCAAACAAACCAATCTTCAAACTATAAGAAAAAAAAATTGAAACTTTTCAGGATTATGAACGAAACATATCGAAATGAACATGAAATTTCACCGAAGCAATTGCGAAAAGAATCATGACTGAGAGAAGAGAAGAAAGCGAGAAGATTTGCCTGAAGAAAACTTCGTGCCCTCGGCGATCTCGAACGCTCGAGTTTTAGTTGTCGCCCTGTTTTGCCAAAGCAGTATTCGCTCTGTCGCCCAAAAATTACTTTTATTCAGTTATTTATTTTCGAAAGGCGGGTCGCTGAATACTGTCCCACCACGTGGCGAGCCAGCGAGAGGGTCGATTATTCGATGGACGGCCGAAAAGGTCGAGCGAGAGAATGAGGAAACGTGACTGGACGCCACGTCACATGTTCGCGATAAAAAAGGATAAAAAAATTTCAAATCTAGACCTTCAATATATGATATATAATTTTCATAAATTATATATAATTTTCAAATTTAGCCCGACTTATGATGAGCAGAGTTATATTAACGAACAAAGTAAATCTTCCAAGATTATAAGTCTTTCAGAGTATCTATTCTTCGATCGTGTTAATTTTAGATTGGACAATATGCTCCTTGTGATTTATCTCTTTTGTATTAACTATGGAATCGAATGTGATTTATCTTCATCGTATTAGCTGTGAGATCGATTGACGGAGATATTGAAGACGAATGAATCATCTTTTGCACTGATAATTGAAAAAAATAAATAAAAATGAACTTATTGTTAAAAGAATACTTTATGTTAAAAAAACAAAAGGATGTTTTTCTTAAATTTTCTTTTTTAATATTCTTACAGCTTGGAATAGTTTTATTTTGATTATATTTATATAATTTTAATTAAGTTAGAGTAATTTTAACTAACTTAAAATGGAATATTTTTAATTAAAATTGAAGTAATTTTAATTATATTAGAGTAGTTTTAATTAATATTTATATAATTTTGATTAATTTTAAAATAATTTAGTCGAATATGAAAAGAGTTTTAATCAAAACTGTAAACTATTCTAACCAAGAAAACATTTTTAAAATAAAAAAAATTAAAGAATGTTCTTTTGATATATATTTTTATTATGGGGCATAAAAAATGCCCTTTTATTATTGCCTTGGTTTTTTTTTTGTTTATTGTTTTTTTTTTTTGTTGACATGGATGCAATTTTTCATGCGGTTATAAATTAGGGTGTCTTCTTTGGAAAAAAAAACATAAATCAAATTGTTGCAGTTTTTCAAAATTTTGCCAAATAATGACAAGCAGATTATGTTAAATTGCACAAGGACAAGGCATATCAGCCATCAGCTAGATTTTGATTCCTCCACCATCGAATTCTCAGAGAAAATATATATATTTTTCTTCACAAAAGTAAAATGGAATATCAAAAAGATAATGGGACAGGCTGACCAAGTTGGGCACTCCCAAATTATTAAGGCAATTAAATTACCTAGTTTTTTTAAATAGGAAAAAAAATCAAATTTTTAAGAAAATCCAATTAGCACAGAGGGAATTAAAGTGCATTCTTATATTTGTTCATGCCTTCTCATTTCAAATGAGAAAGTGAGTGAGTTTCAAGGGTAAAATGATAAAAACAAAGAGATATCCTACCGAAAAATACAATTCAATTATCTATTACGATATCATTTGATAATAAATTTAAAAAAAATCATTCAGACGGCCTAAAATGAAGAATTTACCGATGAATAAAATACGACTTTAATATTGAACCATCATTCAAGAATGACACGACTACATAATCCAAATTGAACTGTGAAAAAATTACGAATACTTTTTTTATTTATCCTTGATAGCTGATGAAGATCACTTAAATTCCGACCTTACTTGATTAACTGTTGACGAAACATCTAAAAAAATCTATAAAATAAAATCAATCTTTAAGATTAATCGGATAAAAATTTAGATGCTCCAATGTCAATAAAAAAATGATTTAGGTGAAAATGAATCTGCACAACCTTTTCCTTATCCCCATGCCTCATATTAAAGTCTTCTTTTATCTTATCTGGACTTTTAGCATTATCTATAACGTGCAACTCTCATGATGTGTCTGAAAAGAAAGAAATAAATCAAAAAATACTAAATCTTAATTTTCTTGATTTTTCATTTCATTTGAAAAAAAAAATCTTACAAATTTATCATAATTAAAAATTCGCTAAATTAAACATCCTGCCGTTGTACCATAGCCCAGAGACAGAGACAACATTGCCTATAAGATCCATATACGTAGATGTAACGTGGCATGTTGGTTGCAATCAGCAAATAAAACTTGGTCTCTCCTCCTTGATTCTAAACTACTAACAATTTTCGACTTTGATATCGGAGCTACTCTTCTCGTGTCTCTATAGGCACTATCTTTATCCCTATTAGCTCTACCAAATACTTAATAATCAAGAAGTACCTACATCCGTAGAAGTGCAATACAACTAGAAGAGTTGTCAAATGCGAGAGCTCTTTTTATTTCTCAAGATCTATGAAAAGTTGTTGAAGGTGACTCCATTGACAAACACAAGGCAAGATTCATCACAAATAGGTATTCTCAACAATCTAAAGCATACCTCATTGAAACTTTTGCTCCAGCCGCTGGAATAAGCTCCAAAAAGTAGCTCTAAAGCAAGCTGGCTATCTTCTCATCATGAAATAATTACCAAATGCTGCAGGAAATAAAACATGATGACCCACACAACTGATTCAAAAGGCCAGCAATGGGTTGCATCGCATCTCTTGATAAAATGTAAACTATAATGATTTATGCAACAAGGACACGAACAGTGAACTCTATGCGTTGCACCTATAAGCCGACTTAAAAACTAGTTTAAACTACTTTTGAACTAAAGCCAAGCACAACTCCCAGCAATTGCGAAATACACGAGCCCTACAACCTGGTCTGGTATGAACATGTTGATTGTAAAATTATTACGAACAAAAACAATACTAGTTTTTGCACATCTCCCTAAAGGAATTCCCTATTTAAGTAGGCTGAAAAATATTGTTGGTCGATAGAAGCCAACAATTCCAGGATCAGCCCAAATAAATCTCAACAACTACATCCTCCAGACTGTGACTGTGACTGGGATGAATTTGCATTTGTGGACTTCAGGTTTACGTCAACCATGTCATCCTGTTTCGTTGAAGAAAGAGTTTCCATCCCAGGTAGAGCAGCAGCAATTTTCCGAAACAGAGCCTAAAGTTTGCGAGAAAGATATTAGAATTCAGATCCAAGGAAAGGTCAGGGAAGAAAACATATCGAAGTACCTTTATATTGAAACCAGCTTTTGCACTTGTTTCAATAAACATGACACCAAGTTCCTGCGCTTTACCTTCTCCCTCCTCTATTGACACTTGCCTGTTCGACAGAAAATGTAACACCATTATAGAAATCAATAACTTTGAGATATATGCAATTAAGATTTTGTTAGAAAGACTGAAGCTACAAACTAGAAAAGACTCAGAATGGAACGCAAGTTGCAACTACGAAATAAATTATGTACCCAGTATTTATCAAGTTAAATAAAAGTCAGTAATGTTCAGCATCTTTCTGTCATCGATAATAAGTAGGCATTAGGCATCACTTTCACTATAGATTTTACTTAATCATACCTCATCAAATTGACATCAATCTGGTAACATCTTCACCTTAACATTGGAAAACTGATATACACGTGTCCTAAAACACTAAGAATTATAATCTTTACAAATTTATAAGCTTGTATAACTTATTCCGCAAAGACGAGGTAAAATATAAAGCCAGCTCAATACTGTTAAACAAATGCCAGGAAAATCTATTATCTGTGTCCTTCAAATTGTGAATTGACTCCCAACCTATTTATGTTTATTTTAGATATTTACATTTCAAATAGGAGAGGGATCACTCCGACCAGAATCAACACTATAAATCAATTCTCATGGGATGACTTTTGGCGTTCAGCTTCTCTGTATTTACACACTACTTTAGGTTGTCATGAAATACTTCACTATAATCCAATATGTTTTACTAGAAGCCAAACACTATTTTCCATGCTTACTGAATTTCACGCTGGATTTCCCTTGTAAATTAACCAAAGAAAATTCTTGCATAATAGAGAGAATTTTTTTTTTTTTTTGATTAGTTGAGAAGCGTTTCACCAAGTCATGTATTAGTGCAAAACAAGGCAAATCACCTCTTGTCAACAAGGTCAGTTTTGTTTCCAACAAGGACAATGATAACATCACTTCCCCTCTCTGTACGAACCTCTTCGATCCATTTTGAAGTATTTAAGAAGGATTGTCGGCCTACAACACAGAAAAAAATAGTACATTAAATCACTGAGAAGTTAGAACCGACTTCAAAAGCTGAAAGGAGAAATAGATGAAAAGCTATGAATCTTAAGTAAATAACAAAACAGGGAGGGAATTAATTAAACCCTTCTAATTAATATGAAAGCATAATCAAGTTTGACGGGCAAATTTTGACAACAGGTCAGTAGAACATCATACTTGCTACATCATATACAATGACAGCGACTGAAGAGTCTCGAATATAACTAGGGATCAAGCTCCTAAATCTCTCCTGCCCAGCAGTGTCCCTGTGAATGATGAAAAAACATATGAAAATTAAGTATATTCCCTAGAGAGTTTTAGTAAATGCACAGGACAATCCAGAAAATTAATCATAATGAAATTTACTCTGGGAAGTATCTCAAAATACCTTATAAAAAAGCCAAACATCATTATGAATTTGTTTACCTCTTACAATCTTCTTTTTGACATTTTATTTTCCTGTTGGTTATCATTTAATATAATACTTATAAAAATAAATAAAGGTTTGAAAATAATTCCATACGTCAAATCTAGGTCCTAATGTAGAGTTTAAACTACATATTAAGAAAGACAGAGCAGAAGCAACGGATTTTACAATCCATACAAGAAATTTCAATTGTTCAGTGTCACAAAAAATAATAATAAATAAATAAAGGCAAAACTACCAGAGGATGCTCGTATGTTTCATTTTTCCAGCAGGTGCCCCACACAATTTTTACCAAAAGGGTACCCCACTCACATGTGGAAAGCCCTAAATTCCCTCTAAATCAACTAAAATCCATCACTTGTCTGCCCTAAATTCCCTCGACCAGCAGCGCACCAGCCTAATTAGTGGGCCAAAACAGACACATCTAGCAATTTTGGTAAAAACAGTTATTTTGTAAAAAAAATTCAAAACAGAACATTTTTATGGATGAAAATAAAAAATTTAACTTGGGTACATAATAAATTTTCGGGATAAAATTGAGACTCTAAAAATGATGCGGGATAACTTGGGATGCAGTTAAATTTGAGAAAATATGTGTGTCCCAGATAATTAAAATGATTAAAAGAAGGTGAAATGTAAAAATTAAAGAGAGAGAGAGAGAGAGAGAGAGAGAGCAAATTACTTTTTTTTTAAAAAAAAAAGTGAAATGTAAAATAGAAAAAAAAAAGTTGCGAAAATTTTGATCAAAATTGCTAAATGATCATTTTGATACAAATATTTAAAACTTTTATCTAACACGTCTACATGATCATTTTAAAATCATTTGGTAACTTTGAAAATATGGGTAGACTCTGATAGTCTCTTGGAGTTCATCTATTTAGATTCACCATTTGAGAGAAAAGTCATTAACAGTTTTGGCTAAAGCTGTTGAGTCGTTTCATCACTTTAAAAACGTTAGTAGACTTGAATGACCTCCTGAGTGCATTTATCTATTTTGATTAAAATTTACGGGGAAATTTCCTATGTAGTAGTTTTCGACAAAAATGCTATATCAATTCAGATTCAAATTTGAGGGTGATGTAGTAGTTTTAGCTAAAATTATTAGATGATCATTTTTTTGGGTCATTGGATTACTTTAAGGTGACTCCAACGACTTACTGGCCTACATCTATATACTCAAATTCACTGATTAAACGAAAATTCTCCTTTAACCAAAATTGCTAGATAGACATTTTGAGTCATTTGGTCATTCTAGACTAGAACAACCTTCTAGATTGCATTTATCAATTCAAAAATTCACCATTTGATGAGTAAACTCCAACAACCTCATATACTGCATCTATCTCTTCACATTCACCATTTGAGGGGACCTCATCTAGAAAAGTTTAGGTCAAAGTTGTTAGATGATTATATCACTGTTTTGGTCAAAATTATTACATGGCCGCTGGATAGTCAATAACAGTTTTAGCCATAACTGTTAGATGGTTATGAAGCAGTTTTGGTCAATACTGCTAATAGTTATGTAGAAATTTTGGTCAATAATTGCTAGACATCGCTCTTACCGAGTTGGAGGAGAAAGAGGGGGGAGAGGAAGAGGTAGCAGATGAAAGGCTTGTTGTTGGTAGAGCAAAGAAATAAATGGAGGAAGAGGGAGAAGAGGAAGAGGAGGAAGAAGAAAAGCTTGTTGTTGGTGGTGGAGCAAAGAAAGAGGCAAAGGAGAAGAGAGGAGAGGAAGACGAGGAAAAAGAGAAGTTTGAGAAGGGGGAGTCAGTGACATTCGTAAGAGTGGAGTGGACATATTCACGGCTTGAGTGAACAGGTTAGGTTGGTTGGATGTTTAATGAGCTGTTTTTTGGCAGATAGGTAATGGATTTTGGTTAGCTTAGAGGGCAGTTAATAATAGATGTTGAATTAGACTTAAAATTCTAATGATCAAGGATGACGAAAAAGAAAAAAATCACTAGATATACTAAAATGTTGCAATTGAGTATATGATAGAAACGGCGTAATAGTGGTCACTCTAAAAAACACATTTTCATCTTGGCAATCAACTCAACCTATAATATTTATAGCAGAACATGGCAATCAATGTCCTTTTAAGGACCTAGAGTATGGAATAATTGGTCAAATATGTAAAAGTATGTTTTAATCACCTTAACAACGAGCTATTTAATGTTATATCTCATCAGCCTCAGTTAATATTACACTAAAGGGCAGCTTGGTGTATGAAACTCCTGCTAAAGCAGGATCCTGGGAAAGGCCAACTAAATGAATCACGCCTCTCTAAAGAACTCTATGCAAGACAACATCTATAGCAATATGGTATCTCTTAATTTGTTTATAATTACATGAATTAATAGTTTCCTTTGGTTTCCCCTTACTCCTCACACTTTCATTTCCAAACATCATCTTCACCTCCCACGAATACAACTAGTTTAGCTGTAGAATATTTTTGGTTTATTTCCTCATTCTAAGAGCTACAATTGAATTCCTCCTACTGAATCAACCAAATATCAGATCCAAAGAATGACTCTTCATTAGCATAATAGCACCTACTTTAAGAGAGGTTCAGCCTTGTATTTGCATCTAAAGTTATATTTCTCAGAAGGATATAGCACAACTATGTCAGAAAAATAGTAACCACTAAGATCACAAGCAGCAAGGCATAAGAACTATCATTATTGGGAGAGGACAGAAGCATAGAATTAAATTGTTTCTTTGAATGACAAAATGAGGATTAAGTATTTCCTAAAGAGAGCTTTCGAGACACAGGGCAATCCAGAAAATTAATCATTACGAAATTTATTCTGGGAGCATCTCAAAATGTTTTACAATAGTACGAATCATCATTTATGCATTTTTCTTACCACCTACAATCTTCTCTTCCACATTTTATTTTTCTTGTTGGTTACCATTTATTCCTTACAAAAAAGAATTAATACTTATGGTAATAAATAAAATAAGGTGTGAACAATGATGCCATACTTGAATTCTAGGTTCTTACGCCAAGTTTAAATTTCACGTTAGGAAAAGTAAAGATAATAGCATTACACAATAATTTGCAAGTTTTCAGTACCAAGAGAAAAATAATGCATTTATAAACAGTGAGGATAAGAAAAAGTAACTCAGAATCACTGTGAAACCTGCCAAACATATAATAATTCTAATGGTCAAGAATGATGAAGCAGAAGAAAATTACTAGACGTACTAAAATCTTTTTGATGTTGTAGTTCGAGGATATGAGAAAAATGGTGTAATGGTAGCTACTCATAAAAACATAGTCATGCCCCTAGAATAAGGAACAATTGGCCATATACCTTAAAATTGGGCTGTAATGGTGGATATTAATAAAACCGTAGAGCTAGGCCCCTAGAGTAAGGTACAATAGACCAAATGTTGAATATACCCAACTTTAAAATAGGCTGTGTAATGCCAATATTTCATCGACCTCAGTTAATCTTACACCAATAATTTTTAAAAAAAAATCTAAATCATATCATTCATTAATATAAACAAACTTTGTTAATCTCAACTACTTAGGGTGGTTCAACTACATGAATCACATCCCTCTATTTGACTATGTGCAAGATAGTATCACTAGTAATATCATCTCTCTTAAATCCTTTTAAATCAAATGCACAAGAGCATGCTTTGGTTTCCACTTCCAACTTCAAATATCGCTTTCAATTCCAATGAATTCAACCAGTTTTATTGTAGAAGCTTTTGGTTTCCTTTGAACATGTTCAACTATTTGTTTTGTGTTAACAAATTTTCTATTATTCCAAGAACTACATCGAATTGATCCTATCAAAATCCAAATATCAGATCCAAAGCATGACTTTTAATTAGCACATACTTCATGAGCTTTGTGTGTGCAATTAAAGTTTTACTTCCTGCAAGGATAAAGAGTAACTATGCAATAAAAACAGTAACCAGTAAGATCATTAAAGGAAAGAAGCATGAAACTCTAATTATCATTGTTCAAGGACATAAACAATGAATGAAATTGCAGCAGTGATGAATCTATAAACCTACCAAAGTTGCAGCCTGACTGTTCGGTCCTCAAGATACATAGTTTTTGATAGAAAATCTATTCCAATTGTAGCCTGTCCAACATGCAAATGCTTCAGTTATGCAGAATAGAAGCAAATAATAATAAGGATAACAAACACACTAACTCATATCTGTCTAAGTTAAATCTAAATGTCAACCCAGTGGTATTAGAAGTTAAGAACTTATTTTCCATGTGGTGAGAAAAATACAGGATGACGAAATGCCAAATTTTCCAATTGGACCACTTGGGTAAAACCCTACCTTTGTTCATTGTGAACTACTTAAAGATAAAAGGTGTTAGCAATTTCAAAAGAAATTGTAGCATGATATAATGTGTTAACAGTAAACTCTGCCTTGAGCTTGAAAGAGACCTATCCATAGAACCCATATTGTATCTAATGAGTGAGAATCATACACACTTTTTAGAGTTTATTTACCATGCTTTTCTAGTATTTTATTCACATATCATGCATAAAATATAGCATTTACTTTCATATTGCATTTTTAGTCCAAATAACTGCAGTTTTTATATTTTTACTCTCAGGAGGGCAAAAATCAGGACAAAAGATGGCATAATCAAGACATGGAGAAAAACCACGTGGATACACGATCGCACGGGGAGCAAACGGAGCCAAACAACCAACACCAGGTAGTTCCACGGCCAGCCCATGGAGGGTTCCACGACCGTGGAACCCTCTGCCAAATCGCTCTGAACTCCAAATTTTAGCACGGTCAGGTCATGCCATCTAGCACACCTGTGGCGCGTTATTTCAGCCCATGTAAAATAGAACTGCCATGAGATTTCTCCTCCAAAATAACGACTTAATCAACCTCCAAAGCCTATAAAAGGATGCCTAGGGTTGAGGAGAAGGTATCTCGCAGGGATTGAAGCTTAGGGGAGGCCGACGGCCAAGGATTCCAGGGTTGGTGATAGTGATCCATCTTGAGGAGCTGTCAAGGAGAAGACGTGCAAGACATAGAACGCCGGATTAATTCTTTCTTTTCTATCGTCTATGTTTTGTAACTCCTTCATGGAGTAGTCTCCATAACTCTAGGATTATAAAGTAACTTGATGTATTGTTTTGATTTAGTGCATTGATTTCCTTTTGTTTATGACGTGTTCTCGATTGTGATTGGTTTTTGTGCATTGCATTTGTTATATCCAACCGTGTATCGTTGGCCTAGATTCAGAGGTTTCTTTCTTTGGGTTGGACCACGAAGAGACTGGTCGGGTCAAGGCACTAAGGCACATCCGGATCATATCTGAGAGAGAGGGGACGTACCTAGCGGTGAATCCTAATCTCCAACCTCCTGAATCAATTTGAGGGTTTGTTCATGAGTAAAGGTGTTAGGTCAAGAAAGGCTTGCGGAGTTCTCATGACAGGTTCCCTAAGCAACCAAAGTCTTCTTCGCACCGACATCTTGAAAGTAGATTTTCTCTCTCAAGGATTTTACGATTTATCATAGAGTTTAATGGGCCTGCTTTTGCCCTCTTTCTAAGATTTGGTCAAGGTAGACATGTCGATATTTTCTTTCTTTTCTTCACCCCATAGACACATCGACTACCTCAGGACGAATCCCTTCATTGTCGTACGTCGAGACTATAGGAGTTGCATTTATCAAAAATCACCAAGCGAAACCAAACCCTAGAGTTGCTTCGCATATAAAGTTCTCCATTGTTAGGGCAATCTCTTGCCATGATAAGGTTTTGATATGTGTGGCAAAGGGTTTAAGTTAGGATGATATTGTTATTTGATATGTGCATTGGAGTCTTGCAGGACTTAGTAATTCGCACATGGAGCATTGGCGGGTTCACCCTCACAACCTCGGTCCTTGAGTCGGTGAAGGATGACTTTGCGGAAGCCGTGCGCTTGGAGCATCCGAGGGACCGCCGGACGAGATGACTTGAAGTGAAGCCAAGGAAGCAGACTTCGGAGGCAAGAGACGCGAAGGAGCATTGCAGAGTCGTGCGTCTGATGCTGCCGAGGGACGTGGCCGCGAACGAAGAGAGCTTCGGCGAGGGACTTCGAGTGAGATGAGAGAATGAGTGAAATGTAAGTAGCTCATTAGGTGAACTTGGCCGAATGGCTGAGTATCGGAGACTTGACCGCAAGGGTTAAGGTTTACCCGACCGCCGGAAGCTCAAACTTATGTTAAGTTTGAGTTTCACACGGCACCAATCGACTGCCATGTAATGGCAGCCGATCGCTCGAATCGAGTGTGTTCGATCGTATCCGATCGATGGTTTATACCCGGTGAGCGAATATCAGAATGGCAATGATCCGCCGAGGATATCGCGCAAACCGCTGAGCCGACCGGGCGGGCGATGATAGGCGAATCGTGAGGTCCATCACCGATCGCAAGAGTTTTGGCTGACTACAACGGCCGGGATCCGACGTGTTCGAGGCCGTGTAGACGGCACGATCGCTAAGGGCGAATGACCGTGATTGACGGCCAACGGGAAGAAATCAGCCCTCTCTATAAAAAGAGAGGGTGTGAGCCTTTGAGAGGCTAATGCTTATGCTCTAAGTGATCTTCCTAGTGCCCCACAAGCTCTAAACTCTTCTTACTTGTTTTTGCTCCATTCTTATTGTAAGAAGAGTGATCTTGATTGTAAAGGTTACCTCCACCTAGCTTGGTGCAAAGGAGAGATCTCCTCCGCTCCCAACTATCCAACATTAAATTAGAAAAGAGAGAAAAGGTAACTTTTTGCATTCTAGATTCAAAGAAATTTTAATTGGACTAACAAGTGTAGGAGAAAGGCTCTCCAATCGCGATATGATAATGAAGGCCATAGATGTTTTCCCCCGATCATCCAAGTGGAGTTCAATGGTGGACTCATTTTACATTTCAAAGAATCTAGAGGTAAGTACTCTAGATGAATTTTTCTCCACTATGGAATTACATGAATCTAGGCTTGAAGGAATACAAGAAGAGCCAAAAATACAACCTTCAAGGGGAGTAGCATTGTTGGCAAATAAGGGGAAGAAGAAGATAGAGATCTCCTCCTCCGATGATGATGAAGCGTCTTCCTCCTCCATGGATAGCATCGAAGAAGCCTATATGGTAAGGAGGGTAAGACGTGCTTTAAAAGGTTTTCATTTTCATAAATCAAATGATAGGAATAGAAGACCAAGGGGGAAGGTCATATGCTACAATTGCCAAGGAGAGGGGCACATAAGGGATAATTGTCCCCTCCTAAACAAGAGCAAGGAAGAGAAGAAAAAGAAAGAAGAAAAGAAGAAGAAAAAGAAGGAAGAGGAGAAGAAGACAAAAGAAAAGGGAAGATCAAAGCTCTAAAGGCAAGGACTTGGGATGACCCATCCTCATCCTCCTCATCATCATCGGATGAGGAGAATGCCTTTGTCACCAATTTGGCCTTGATGGCCTTTGATGACTTGGATTGCTCTTCCTCCGAAAATGAAGGATCAAGCTCAAGAGGAGAGAGCTCAAGTGAAGGGGGAGCTTTTACATCCTCCTCATCCGAAGAAGAAGAAGAGGATATGGAAACTATGGTAATGAATGTCTCTCCTAAGAAAATAGTTTCCATAATTTCTAGTTTAACTAAGGACTTATTTGGAATGAAAAAAAAAAAATAAAAGCATGCTTAATCAAATTAAGGCATTGGAAAATAAGCTAGAAAATGCATGTTTAAATGATAATATTTCTTCTAGCTTAAATGATGCATGCTCACATGATCTTTATGTGCCATTAGATGTTAGTGATGCATGTATAAATGAAAATAGGGCCTTAAGGGAAAAAGTAGATTATTTAACAAAAGCCATAGAAAAATTCACAATTGGCTCCAACACATTGAACATGATCTTAGGAAGCCAAAGAGCTAGCTTCAACAAAAAGGGTCTAGGTTATAAAGAAAAGAAAAATAAAAAGGCCTATAAATGCATAATTGCTAGGGGACAAGATAAAAAGAAGGTAATAGCTAGGAAATGGATTCCCAAGGAGTATCTAGTGAACCCAATAGGCAAGAACTTATTTTGGGTTCCAAAATCCATCCTTAAGGGTTAGAAAACCCCTAGGGTAGTCAACCATATGGAATTGACCTATATCATATTTTGGTTGACTTAGGATGGCGGGACAACATTTTTAGAATAGTGTTGGGTGACGATAACGTGCCCATAAATAGATATTAATGCTTAAATCATGATAATTAATGTAATTGCTATGTATGTTTGCAATCATGATTTATGATTTTGAAATTTGGCACATTATCATAAGAAATAGGCTTAAATCATGCTTTAGGTGATATTTTGTTTATTATCATGATATAATACCTAATGCATGATTATTAATTGATGAATACTTGTGTCTCATGATCATAATGTAGAATTAATTGATATATATCTTTATGATCATGAGGATTATTAGGTTGATACTTAACCTTGATAGAATTGTATGAATATAATGGTTAAGTATATACAAATACCCCCTAGGATGCATCTCACACTCACTATAGGCTACTTTGATTGAAAACTTAGCATGAGTGAGATGTTAGGACGATACAAATGTCCACTAATGCCTATGGCATTTAGATGGTCATTTAAGGTATCAAAATAGCAATAATAGACCAATCATGGGGAAGGCTTATGTTTAATTCATAGACATATTGCCCAAAGATCATGGTTGGATATTTCATATGTTTTCAAAACAATTTCTTACCCTAAAATCTATGTATTCATGTTTTAAAACAATTGGATACAAAACTAGGTGTTAAAATGGATACTAACATGCTCAAAAACTAGTGGTTTTTAAAGCCTTTAGATTTTTGGCAAATCTAGGAAAATATAATGATTTTTCTTGAAAAACTATTTTTCATTGATAGATATACTTACAAGAAATATGTTCCCAAAATTTCATGATTTTTCGAATTTTCTGGATTTTTTAATGCATTTCTGAAATTACTCAAAATCGAATTTGAATCCATCATGCCCGATCATTGCCATCTTCGATAGCAATGATCACTAGCTAAAAAACAGCCCAATATTTTCTGAATTCAGATTTTAAACATGTTTTTGGTATTTTCCTTCTATTAGACTTGATGTCATGGGTTTATAAATTAGGATTAATCTTTTTGATGGTGCCAAAGGGGGAGAAATGTATGTTTAAGTAACGGGGAATATATTTTGGGGGAGAAATGATCATGTTTATGATAGGGGGAGAAAATTTTTATGGGGAGTTTCATGGATTAAGGGGGAGTTGCATGTTGCTATATCATGTTTATGTTTACATGCCTTCTTACCTTAGAATTTTCATCAAATGTTTTTACCTAACTTAAACGGATTGTCACACATCAAAAAGGGGGAGATTGTTAGGGCAATCTCTTGCCATGATAAGGTTTTGATGTGTGTGGCAAAAGGTTTAAGTTAGGATGATATTGTTATTTGATATGTGCGTTGGAGTCTTGCAGGACTTAGTAATTCGCACATGGAGCCTTGGCGGGTTCACCCTCACAACCTCGGTCCTTGAGTCGGTGAAGGATGACTTTCACAAGCCTGCGGCGCTTGGAGCATCCGAGGGATCGCGACGAGATGACTTGAAGTGAAGCCAAGGAAGCGACCGGAGGCAAGAGACACGAAGGAGCATTGCGCAGTCGCGCGTCGATGTCGCCGAGGACGTGGCCACGAACGAAGAGAGCTTCGCGAGGACTTCGAGTGAGATGAGAGAATGAGTGAAATGTAAGTAGCTCATTAGGTGAACTTGGCCGAATGGCCAGTATCGGAGACTTGACCGCAAGGGTTAAGGTTTACCGATCACGGAAGCTCAAACTTATGTTAAGTTTGAGTTTCACACGCACCAATCGATCATTATGTAATGGCAATGATCGCCCGAGTCGAGTGTGTTCGACTGGTATCCGACCGATGGGTTTATAACCGATCGCCAGAATCGACCGCCAGAGGATATCGCGGCATTAACCGCCAGAGCCGATGGGCGGCCGATTGAGCGAAGGCGAATCGATCGCGTGAGGTCCATCACCGATCGCCAAGAGTTTCGCTGACTACGATCCGACGTGTTCGGAGGTCACGCTAAGGGCAGAAGAAATCAGCCCTCTCTATAAAAAGAGAGGGTGTGAGCCTTTGAGAGGCTAATGCTTATGCTCTAAGTGATCTTCCTAGTGCCCCACAAGCTCTAAACTCTTCTTACTTGTTTTTACTCCATTCTTATTGTAAGAAGAGTGATCTTGATTGTAAAAGTTACCTCCACCTAGCTTGGTGCAAAGGAGAGACCAATAGTGATTGGCTTTGGAGGAGTGATTCACCTTGGACGAATCGGACCGTGGATTAGCGGCGTAGCCGTGAACCACGTTACATCTTCTTTGTTAGCGTTTGTATTTTCATTTATTGCTTTGTCTTTATTGTTTATGCTTCCGCTTGCGCTAACGATTGTGTAGACGAGCAAACGAAAGAGAGAATTCCGACATCCATCGTAAGAGGGCTATTCACCCCCCTCTAGCCGGCCGTTCGATCCCCTACATCCATATCATTTCCTTGTCGTCCCTTCTCTCCACCTTCGAACTCGAAATCTCGATTGTGATTCTTCTGGATAATCAGACCTACGGACAAAGGCAGTATTCAACAACGCAGTCCCTGTGGGATCAATATTTTATTATTTGACGACGATCGTGCACTTGCGGTTTGCACACATCAGTATCCGAGAATTAAATATCCAGTAGCATCAACTTAACCCATATGAAAGTAGCCTACCCAAAAGTATCTAAATGTGTGTGTAACATTATGCACCTTATCTAAGCAAGAATAAGGTAGAAGAATATAAGATAAACTAAGTGCAGCAATACAAATCAATTATGTAACCAAAGGTTCTAGAATTAAGTGATAAGATGCCAAAAAAGATGATTGCCAAAAAAAAAGTTTGATCAAGAGACAAAAAAAAAAGCATCTTGCCATTCCAAAAGATCATAAGACAGTGCAAATACCACTTGAGAATCAATAAGTAGAGCAAATTTAAAGACTGTACTGATTTAAGTGTAGAGAAGACACAAGTGACAACCATCGTATATTAAGGGAGAATAGCTAATAAAAGCATTTTTTTTAGCAACCCATGTGCTTAAACATGGGCCATAGTAAGGGGTTGAAAGAACAAATATTAAACGATAACAATGTTCGCCAAATTTGATCGGGGAAAATAAGGATTAAAAAACAGGCAAAATCAAGAATTTTTTTTGTTTGTTAAAAACACAACTCTTAATCTTAATTACTGCAACTATCATGGATTTGGATATATATTAGATGAAAACAAACTCAAGTATAGCACATTAATATTAACAGTTTAATGAGTTAAGTAGAGAATCTTGAGATAAAGGAGATCTGGAAAAGAAGCATCTTCAAGCAAGTAAGTTTGCCTGCTATGGATGAAAGAGGAGGAAAGATACACTTGGTATTAGATCCTTTCCTCCATTTACTCCATCAAAATGCTAGGAAAGGGTGGCTCATGAGCTTTACATATGCAAGCAGATGAAGTGGAAGTAAAGGGGAAAGGAAAGTTTTACACTCATATTGAAAAGCTAAAAGTTCACACCATGCATTGTTTCCATCTCCGTTGTGAAAGGGAAAATGGAAAACAACAAGCTCACGTCCTGTGATGAGCTAGCATCCTATATCTGAGACGAGCTTGTGTCCCATGCCCAGTGTCCAACATCCAATGTCCAACTTACACCTAGTGTCGATGATGAACTCTCATTTAGCATATAGCTACAACATTTGAGTGGAGGTCATAGGAGATTGGATAGTCTGATGATTTTCTATTTTCCCACTCCTTTCCCTCACCTCCTCCCACCCAAGCACACAACTGGACAAATTCCTTTCCTCTTCCTCCTTGTCCATTCCTTTCCTTTCCCTCACCTTCCCCTAGCTTCCCTTCCCCTAGTTACACAACTTTAGACCACTACTTGTAGGATTACAGGTTAGTTAGGTTAGTACATGGCTAGGAATATGGAGATTACCATTGACCCACATTGCATTATTAAGGAACCTGAAGTCCTCATCTAACTTTTTAAAAAAAAAAATTAAAGAATTTGATTTCTCAAGAACCAACGAACCTATTGGAAAATATAGGCATTGTAGAGAATAGAATTGGTATAGATAAAAATGACAGTCTGGTACACAAAGCTTCTGCCAATGCAGGGTCCTGATGCATGATCTTGCATACAATAGATCCTTCCCCCTAACTCCGCACTGGCAAAAGCTTCGTGCATCGAGTTATCTTTTTTATCTATACCAATTCTCTTCTCTATAATGCCTATTTTTCCCAATTCTATAATTTAAAAAAAAAAACTTGGTATCCAAAATTTTTTAAATTGATTCATTCTCTAGATCGTTCGACAGATCTAAATCTGGTGCTACTATTGTGTCGCATAAACCTATTTTGCGGCAAATGCAAATATGTTTATAGTGTATTCTTTTTCTAAGGCATACCGACTATTTCTTGTTCCTGAAATTTAAGACTCCCACAAATTACAATTTTAGTCATAATTATTCTAAAAATTAGTAGAACTGTCTTAAGAACTATTTAAAATGAACAGAAAAAATCATAAAATAATCATTAAATTGAATCAAATTTCTTCAAGCATAAACCAGAAGAAGTGAACAGCTTTCTACACTTCTTTACTTGATCAAACCAAAAATGCATCCTGATTGTGGCGTAGTTGGTGAATGACTAAAGAATTGAAATGCAGTTTAGTGGATCTGGGAAACGAAATTCTTTTAGCATATTAAATCTAGAAACGACAACCAACTTCAACCAGAATCCGCTTTCTTCACTATTATGCTAAAAAAACACCATCAAACCCTAGCTTCTAACCCTCGAGCAACCCTTCCTTATAAATCCTCAGCAACTACTCTCGTCTTTCAACCATCTAAACCACGACAGATCTACTAAACTTGATTCCAGAGAAGATAGATCAAGACAGATCTCAGATCTCCACAACCAAACAATCCCTAGTCAAGCTACCTTCATCCGGGGATTGCAAAGGAAACAGGATCTTCAGCAGAAAACATCCAAAAATCTGATCCCGGATTTCAACAATAAAAGATCAACGAGAACGGAGACCCACCTGGTACGTGTTATCGAACTTATCGTACATGAACCGAGTGATGATGCTCGTCTTGCCTACCGACTGATCCCCCAGGAACACCAGCTTGTACTTTGCGAGCGCCGATACCGGTGCCATGTCGATCCTTTCGAAAAATTCAGACACAGACAAAGGCGCAAAAGAGGAGACGGATTGAGGGAGGAAGAGGAGGCGAACGAGGTCGAAATCAAAATCTGAGTCGTCGCCGTTTCCGTCACTCTTCTCCCTTGTTGCTAGAATTCCATTTTACACGCCGCGATCTGGGTAGAAATGAAAGCTGTCAAACGGCCGACCCGACCCGAAACGGATTAGACAGTCAATTTACGGGTTAAAAAAAATTTAAAAAAATCAAAATTATTAAGATGTTAAAAATTTGGGATGATAATCGATAAAAAATAAAATATCATAATAAAAAATATATATTTTAAGTAATTAAAATATTATAATTGAGATTCAATTATCAATAGATAATGTTAAATATCAATATTTTTTATTCTTTTAATTCTCTAAAATATTTAAATTTTAATAATATAGAAATTCAAATTTTAACTAATCCAAATAGAAATTTAATTGAGATTTTTCAATACTTATAATTGGTTGATTGATATATTTTCATTTTCTATATTAATTAAAATAATATTGATAAAATAATTATAAATTAATTAGAGTATAGTAATAAAATTTATTAGAATATTTAAATCAAATATTTTTTTTATTTTTTTCTTAAATTTCTCAAGAAGATTATGATTATGAGATGATTAGTATTAGAATATTAGTAAACAAGTTTAAACAATTTTTTTTTCATAAATTATATCATATTTTTTAATCTGCGGATCAATCAAGTCCGCTGTGGGTCAATCCGTTTAGACCGGTAATCTTTATGGATTGATTTATTTAGGTCCGTTAAAATAATAAATTGATAAAATTCTAATTCAATCTATTTAAATTATTTGACAAATTCAGCGGATGTAATCCAACTCGACGGTTTTAAGACAGAGAGAAGTCGGGTCTGATGTGCCGCCAGAGCAATTTAACTTCGTGGAGACTAGGCAAGTAATTGGCTGCAGCAAGCGGGTATGCATTCTGGCGTGTTCCTGTCACAAATGCAAGAGAAACTTCTAAAATGCCCCCGCAAAATTTAGCATGTTTATTTTATTCAAAATTTATTCCATATGGTAACCGAATTTAATAAAGTCGGGTTTTAAAATAATTATTTTTTATTTTAAAAAAAAATAATTTTGATTTGATTTCTGTTCATTTAAATCGCTATTAAACTCTCAATTTAAATAGAGCGATCCAATACTAATATGATCTCAAAGTATCCTTCGATAATAATAATTCATCTCAAACGTTTTTCAATGTCGATAAATCATAATTTATCATCTCATGATCATTGTAATATGTCCACGAAAATTGATTTCAAATTATCCTTGCACAAAGGGTTCGAGATAACTTGAGAGTTCAAATTTGAAAGTTCAAACATTCGACAACCCAAGCTTGAGTGATTAATTGGTAATTTTCAGGGTTATCTCAGTTGATAAGTACAAAGGAATAATTTTTAAATGGACAGAGATCAATTCCTTATAGTCGACCATCACATTGTCATTCAGGTGAGATATATGCTCTCACAGATTGATCCTTACTCTTTTGATGTAAATTTATGATCTAATGACCATTGCGATATGCCCATGAAAACTGACCTCAAAGTATCCTTGCACAAAGGTTTCAAGAGAACTTGAGAGTTCAATTTTGAATGTTCGGGCATTCGATAACTCAAGCTTGAATGATTAATTGGTAGCTTCCAGGATTGCCCCGGTTGATAAGTACAAAGTGATAACTTTTAAGTAGGTAAGAGTTAATTTTCGAGGGTTTATTGCTCTGAACTATCGACCAATCCTCTTCTTTGTACTTGTCATATGAGATCCTGATTTACCTCCCTCACAGATAAGAGAGACAATCGAAGTGGACCATTAATCACACCCCAGATAACTCATGGTGAGTCCTTTGCATCTTAGTCTATGCAAATTCAATTATATCACAGAAGAAAGTTTCATCGACAACATATCAAATGAGACGATAAATTTTAATTGTATGGAATCATAATCTATGTTTATAATATATATACGAGTTTGATATATTATGAATCGCATAGTACGCAACTCGTATATGTCTAAACACGTACAATAATAGAGAATGCATAGTATTTTCCATCAGAACTTATCGGAATTTTTGTCATTTGACATCGCCGCCAAACTATCGGATCGTAATCGAAATATTCTAATCGAATTGCGACCACCAACGTCGCGACCATTGGCAACCACAATCATATGTGATGGTTTTGTGTGCATGTCTCACTCACAGTCATCCAATCTATAGGATTTGCACAGTAATTTAGAATGCATAGTACTTCCGTTGCGATGATCTTCTTCGATGAGCACTATTATCAATTTTTTGAATCTTTCGGAGTCACTGTTGTCATCCCTCTCATCAAATTGTGGCCTTATTCTGACCGGGTCATAGTCAGACTTTGACTCCGATCAAATTGTGACTAAAATTCGATCACTCGACCGCGATGTTGAACGACTCAGGCACAAGTGTCGAACATAATTATTATGCATTTCTCATTATTATGCTCACTCACACACGGATGCACAAATATCTACCGCACATAATATCAATTTCGTATATATAGAGAGAAATATTATGTTATACAATTTATCCGTGAACACTTTCATTATCCACCGTCCAATCGGATGAGCACTATAGTCCAATAGGATAAAACCTCTAAAAGTTGGGACATAGTAATATGGTAGCAAGTGAGGCTCACTAGGAAGAAGAGATCAAGAAAAAAAATTGAGTTTCGCTCTCTGTGTTCTCAGAAGCATTTGTCTTCCATTTCTAAATTTCTCTTCGTTCCTTTATGCATATTTTTCCTTGTCTATTTTAATTAATTATACTTTTGACACTGTAGCAAAAATATTATAGCACTGGTCACTGTAGCACTGATTACACCGGGCACTGTAACAATATTGTAGCACTAATAACACTGGTCACTGTAGCAATTTAAAAAAATTGCTAGCTCCATAAAATTGGTATCAGAGCCTTAACATCTCAAACCATGAATATTGTATACAGTCTCTAGCTAAATTAAATTATCTTGATTTATCAATCCCTCTACCACAAACTACAAAAATATTAAATCACATATGACATTCCTGCTACCTACACACCCAGGATTCTTCTCACTCTCTGCATTCTGATAATCCACACCTAAACTCCATAACAAATATTCTATAAGATAGAGTTTTTCGTTAGAAGCTAAGTTTAAAGATATACATCACGTCTTGAAAACAACAAGAAATCAAAGACAACAACAATCCCAACTTGATAAAACAAAACATAATATATTTAAAGAATTCACAAGGAATCCTCAACTCCATAGTAAGTCAAGTAAACTTTATAAATCTACCAAAAAGGAGATCAGTTTCTAATACTTCTTAGCTAGATAACATAAGGGGATATCCCAGTCTAGGCCAAACATTAGAGGAAGTAATTAACATAGAAAGAGACCTAGGAATATTTTCCAATGAACATTTAAATATATTACAACCACAACTCTTATATGGGAGCAATCAACAGATTCTCATATTTTACATCAGCAACCTTTGTATATAGACAAAGAAGAGCAAAAGCTTTACATCCTCCAGATGATGGGAAACAACACTTAAACTTAATAACCAACCAGTCAGTTAGACATAACAAGAAAAAATGATGAAATTCAAGTACAATAAAATAATACCATATTAGTCTTATTAACATCCTTACATTTTAGAATAACTAAACTAGAAGGAAAATTAGTTGACTTATAAATTGTCTAAAGTACCAATAGAAGATAATTGGAAAGCAACCTTAGAAAATATAAATATAGATTTAGAAAAACCAGATATAGAAAAAATCATAAGATATCGTCCTACTACATACACATTCTTAACATATAAATTTAAAAGGTCTACGTGAGTCAAATAAGGATAGAAACTTTTAATGGACCCTCCAAAATCCCAAACTTGTTTACAAACATTTGATTGGAATTGTTATTTTTTTTTTTGTAGATTTGTTTAAATTTATTTATTAAAAATATCATAGTTTTTAATCAATATCAACTAGGGATACTGCCCTTAGGATTTGTACATGTTAATCTAATTCACAAAATGTTTTCCTTTTATTTTTAGCATGTGATATACTTAAATTTTATAAAATTATTATTATTATATATTTAAATATAAATAAATTTATAACTATGATTTAAAATAAGTTAATAATAAATGAATTTATTTATAATTGGTTCACAAAATTTGTTCACAAACTTAACCAATTGAGTTCACCAATATTTAAATTTATTTATTATTATTTTATTATTAAATAAATATAAATGAGTTATTCTCGAATTGAAAATTAAATTTAATCATGAAGATTTACTTCATTCCTAACTTATCACGTTTAGAATTGATTTTTTTTTTTTTTTGCTAGTTCCAAAAGTTTATAATATTTTATTAGGAATTTAAGTTTCACCCGATTAATTACGAAGGTTAATAATCTTTTTTCTATTTCTATAAAATTGAAAATCTGTTCAACTAACAGTCCCTTGTCACTCGTCCCAAGGCTGTGATGAGAGAGAGATAAATCACAGAGGGACGAGGTCCTTTGATACGGTGGCAAGACAGAGGAGGGGTCATCTGATGCAAAGAGAGATTTTAAATCCCTCATCCAGAATCGATCCCTGCCCATATTTTATTACGAAGGTTAATAATCTTTTTCCTATTTCGTTCAGTGACGAAATTCGAAAGCACATGTGTTATTCACGTGAAGAGTTAGATGTTCCAATTTCTGCTCCCAATGAGAATCCAAATTTATTTATTTTAGTATCTAGACCTTCAACCTAATTAATCTTGAAGATGATCGAGCTAGTCCAATATATCTCTGATGAGCTAGATACTAAATAACTCCTAAATGAAATATACTCTACCGACTATCAAGATAAATTAGAAAAGTATTTGTGACTCAGTAGCTAAGTCCGACGATATAGTCGCATCGTCTCTATATGATAGGTTTAACATTAAAGATGTACTCCGTCTAAGAAGACAAACCTCCGGCTCACACTTGACTTAGGGCCACCTATCTAAGTTTTTCCAAAATTCAAAGTCGAACTTGTTATAACGGAAGACCTAACCATGCTAGCTTATGAGATATCATCCCACTTGACCATTGCACTGTGCCTCCGAGGGCAAGAATTGAATTTTTTTTATCAGCACCTATCCATTCCTTCGACTTAATTAATTTTGGGAATGGTTAGCTTGACCCCATGGATTTCTGACGGGGTGTTAAGTAATCTCTAGACGAGATATGTTCCACTGATTACTAGGGTAAATCAAGAAAGTAATTGTAGCTTAGCAGTTAAGTTCGATGACGCTGTTGCATCATTCCTGTAACACAAGTCCTACGTTGAAAATGTACTCCGCACGAGAAAGCAAACTCCCGCCCGACACTCGATTTAGAGACACCTGCCCAGGTTTTTCCAAAATTCAAAGTCGAATTTGTCTTAGTAGAGGATTAAATTACACTAACTTATGAGATGTTGCTCCGCTTTACAGTTGCATCATGCCCCGTGCTTTTTAGTTAGCACTAGATATTCAGGTCTTTGGCCCAACTAATCCTGGGGGCAACCGACCCGACCTACGTAAGTTTTTTCACCGAGCGCTAGGGTAAATCGGGAAGTGCTAGTAGTGGACAACCCAACAACCCAAGTTTCTTAGGCCTAGCATCCCATTTGGAGGAAATTCCTGCAAATGTACCACAGTTGGGGCTTGAATCTTAGATACTTGAGAAATTGCATCCCTGTCACTGCACCATAGTCTCGGGGGCAAGAATCAAATATTTTTTTATTGACACTAGGTTATCCGAACCTTTGGTCCGACTAATCCCTGGGAGTGACCGACCCTATCCCACGGACCTTCGGGACGTCTCGCCAACAGTTGAGCCGAATAAGGCCAGAGCCCAAGTGGCCTCCATTAGCCACAAAGGGTACATCAGATGAGCACTCATAGTTTTTTCACAGTTCAGTCCGGACTCTGCAGTCACACCATCCCTGAACAACGGTTCAATGTTGAAATCGTACTCTGTCCACCGGGCAAACTCCTAGCCCCAGGGCCGCCCGAATATTTTTTTTCTAAATTCGCCACCGAACAATGTTGCAGCAGATGATCGAACTGTATTATCCTATGGAATGTCTCTTCGCTTTTGTTGTTGCACCGTGCCTCTCGGGGCGAAAATCGAACTTTTTTTTATTGACACTAGAGTATACGAACTTTCGATCCGACTAATCTCTGGGAGTGACCAACCTTGTCCCACAGATCTTTGGACGTCTCACCAACAATTGAGTCGAGTAAGGTCGGAGCCTAAGTGGCCTCCACCAGCCACCAAGGGTAAATCAGAAAAGCGCTCACAATTTTTTTACGGTTCAATCCAGACTCCGTAGTCGTGTCATCCATGAATGATAGTCCAACATCGAAACCATACTCCGTCCACCAAACAAACTTCTAGGCCCCAAGGGCGGCCCAAATGATTTTTTTCCTTAAATTCGTCATCGAAAGATATCGTAGCAGATAATTGAACTGTATTCTCTTGTGAAATGCTTCTCCGCTTTTGTCGTTGCACCATGCCTCAGGGCAAGAATCAAACTTTTCTGCAAATCTGTAAAAGATTGGAACTGCCAACCTAACGGCCCCCATCGGTTTGTCCCACACCCATTGTGAGAAAGATAAATCACAGAGGACCCTATGGATCTTAACGTAGTGTCCAAAATACGTGGAGATCATCTGAATACAGAAAAGAACTTTAAATCTTCTCCAAAAATAATTCATATCACTTCTGCAAGCACCGTCGTACCTAACCACCACGTTATTTCTGTGAGAACAAGAATCAAACTTTAATGCTATGAACTATGGTGCAATTTTACCATTGGATACTTTAATCACACTTTGGATTAGCCCAAATAAAGCCCACACTTGAACTGATTTTGCTGCTTACTGGGCTTCTTAGCAAGCAATCCATTCGGGCCCAATTTCAAGCCCACTCATGAGTTCTAATGATTGTCCCTCGCATGAGGTTGTTGAACCTCCATCTTGTGCTATATGATTTCTTTTTTTTTTCCTTTCAATTTATCTCATGTGAATTATCATTTACATGCGTTCGTATTAGGCTCTTAGGTTAAAACGAATGATATTAATAGTACCTTTGTTTTGTGAGTCGTCACGTAGAAATTCACCCTTCCCTACTTTCCAAGAACACGATGCTTACAATATATTTGACTTTTCGACGCTTCAATCATCAAAATAGACCTTGTTTACTTGACATTGTTATGAGATTCTTCTTCAAGTATATATGAAACATATTGAACCTTCATCGATGTTCTTATAATTCTAAAATTTTATTTAAAATTATAACAATCAAGTCTTATTTAACCATGTGAAATCAAAGTTCGGTGAATCATTGTATAGAAATTCACCCTTCCCTACTTTCCAAGAACACGAAGCTTCAATCACCAAAATAGACCTTGTTTACTTGACATTGTTATGAGATTCTTCTTTGAATATGAAACATATTGAACCTTCATTGATGTTCTTATAATTCTAAAATTTTATTTACAATAATAACAATCAAGTCTTATTCTACCATGTGAAATCAACTATATAGATCATTCTTTGTTATTAGATTCTATCCTCAATCATATAACATTAAACTGGTCTTTATTAAAAGTAGATAATCTTTTCAACTTTGATCAATATAAAATATAATTAATAATAACATGTGGAGATGAATTCCTTGTTTGCCAGGATAATTTATTTTGAAAAATATATAAATTTTATGTGATATATAACTCGATCCTTTAAAAAAATTTAGTTTATAAGAGTAAATTATTTATTTATTGAGTGCGTGGGAAAAATATCTTTACCGTAAAAGATTGGAATCGTCAATCTAACAACCCCCAATGGCTCGTCTCGAGACCATTGTGAGTAAGACAAATTACGGGAGGTCCTTTGAACTTTGATGCGATTGACAAAGCCATGGAGGGTCATTCTGAATCCAAAGGAGGATTTTAGACCTCCCTCCGAGATTTGTTCCGTGTCTCATCCGTAAGTTGCTACACGACTTTACCAATGAAAAATATCCTGACCAACTCAAAAGTTGATGGTCCAATGATTTCAAGTCTATGAAAATGCAAAGCATGGACCATTTGTTTGTTATGGGCTCAAATATAGCAAACTAATCGAAGGCCTTTCGCAACCAATATTATAGAAAACTACATCGTATCTAGAGAAGGGGACCAATTGTACCATGGAAAAAGAAAACAAAATTAACATACAACTTTATCTTATATTACATGAGACGGTTTTCGAGATTTAAATTTATGACTTTTTGATCACATAGTAATAATTTTACCATCGTATCAAGATTTCCCTCCTATACGACAGACAAATGATGATAAACATTGGTATCATCCTTGCAATATGACCTACAAGTGCAAGTACCTTATGAGATAGTCACATTTCTAGTTATGCTTTCTTAGTTAGATTTTTTTTTTTTGTATTTTTATTATTCTAATATCACCGCAAACCATGTGCGACTTGTTTTCAGATTGGCCTAGTTAACACGAGCAGAGCGTGACAAAGAATCAACTCGAATACAATTCACAAGAACTTGCACCGTCTTCTTTTCCTTTAGACATTAGCATCTCTCTTTCGACTTTCTTTCGAAGGAAATAAGCCAAAGCTTGTGCTTTTATCATCTCTTTTCTCCGTGCGACTTCTTCATCATCTGTCTTGGTGGCTTGCACATCAAAGGCACCTTCCAATTCCAATCCATGAGTTGGCAGAATCAATCGAGAATAGTCGTTCAAATTAAAGGCGAAAAAATAATTGTATGCATTCTTGCTTTTCTGACTCATGGAAAGTAACCTTTGAACTATTATTAGGGTTTGCTTGGTGGTAGGGTTTTTCATGCTCTTGTTATTGTACCACCAACAAGATATATATATATATATAATTCCCCACCTTCCAAAGTTGATGTTTACTCATTCCATTAATGCAAGTTGTTTGGAAGAGAGAGAGAAAGAGAATCCTTTCGAACGATCATTAGTTAGAGCAGTATAAATGTTGTTATTTATAGATAAGAGAGATGATTTTCGATGTGAGATATAAAATCTTCACTCGAACTCAAAAGACTTCCGTTGTTCTAGCTAATAGATCAAAAGATATATATTTTTTTAGATTAGCATCTCTCTTTATCATCATTGAGGAAATAAGCCGATGGAGCTTGTGCTTTATCATCTCTTTTCTCCTTGAAGTTTAGATGTCTTGGGAGAAACAATAAAAATTGAACTCTTTTATAAGTAATTTTTTTTATATATAAAAAAATGAACCTTTTTCATGTATTATTTTGAAGATCAAATTTTGGACCCTAAGTGAGAGCACAACAGTCCTCTCTCATGGTCAGGACAAACATAATCGTCTTTTTACTGTTAAAGAGAAAGAGAAAAAAAAACATCTTTAGGTTGTTAAAACTCTACATTGCACATTTAACTATATTTCCTTCGAGTCAATGGTCTATTACGACCATTCGAGAGAGTTCCCTACCTTCCCCCTAGGGGCACGGTGCAGCGACAAAAGCGAAGAGACATTCCATATGAAAGATTATCTACTGCGACATCGTTCGACGGCGAATTTAGAAAAAAATCATTCGGTGGAGCTCAGGAGTTTGCCCATGGACAAAGTACGATTTCGGTGTTGGATCGTCATTCAGGAATTGCGCGACTGCGAAGTCTAGATTGAATTGTGAAAAAGTTGCGAGTACTTCTCTGATTTATTCTTAGTAGCCGATGGAGACTATTTGTGTTTTGATCTTATTGGTACCTTATAGTAGTTGAATTAATTATTAGATTCGCCCTAAAAGTATTTCACTTTTTGTTGGTTAGCTAAAAGAACCTAATTAGGTTTAAAAGGAGATTGAAGTGTGGATAGAGGAAAAAATTGATTTACGGTCTTTGAGGATCATTTAAAAATCTTCTGTGAGAGTTTGTCGACAATGGAGGCTAAAATAAAACATTCCTCCAAGTTCATTTAAATTTCCATTAGTTGCTCGAAATTCTAAGATTACCATGTTGGTAGTGAACTTACGTGTTATAAATTATCATAACTATTCGATTGTATTGTATTGATTCGAACCCAATTAAATGGTCTATTTAATAATTTATTGAATATGAATTTAATGTGTAGAATTTATTAGTTTGAATTCATTACTAACGATGGACTGATAACGGATCCGACTTGATCTCTATATATAGAGTGTGTTCCTCATAAGATTGAATATTTTGACCGTCTCTTTATATCTTATTGACAAGGAGGGTTTTATAGACGACACTGCAATGACTGCGATGACTGCACTTAAGTTCTTTTTTATTTATGTTATCATTCTTTTATGTTTTAATTTATTCATTGTAAATTTCGATAAGACTAGATCTATTTTACGAATCATGTTGTATACATATTTAGATTCGTATCAACCTTGCAAGAGTTATTATATTTACTTCTAAAAAATTTCTTTTTAGTAGCATCTCCAAATATGAATTTTGAGGATGTACCAACTAAAAATACGAGATCATCGTTCTCTTTGAATTACTTATAGCCCGAAAGTACACCAAAGTGTTTGGGGAGCTTAGTCATCTTCAATCTCGAAGCATATAGTCATTTTCCATTAGGCTTAACTTGCCCCCTCCGTCGAGGTGCAACTAAGGTTCGACGAATTCTCTACGATACGATGAGTTTGTTTGCCCTTCTTCGACTTGCCCTATCAAGGAAGAGTTCAATCCACTAAAATTCGAATGCATAGATGACCCAAAATGTAAGTCCTACCACATTGGTGTACCCATACTCATTGTGTCGCACCACTTTGATTGTATTTGACTCATTGGCATGCGACACGAGTCCATGGAGCGTCGTCCATCATGTGTATCAATTTAGATGGAGCATGGTTTCCAAACTAAGATTTTTCTCTTATGTGCACTATGCATGGCTCATTTTGCCAAGTGAAAACCCAAGTGCATCGCACGGGTGCCCTCATTAGCACCTATCGTGTATGCGTGCACGCCTATACGATGTGGCACAAGGAGCCATAGTGTTTTGCATATGACCGTGTCGTGTGTTCCCCAAAGCTAGATGTGAGAGTAAACCACATGAATTTCCATCAAACTCTATGAGTTATATTATTCTTCTTCCTTCTCAATATGCGAAAGCCTTTACGAACATAAAAAAAGTGTATAAGCTTTAGCTTTTGATCCTTTTGGGGGATCCGATAACTACGAGTAAGTGGCTCCGATGTGCTCGTTTTGGTCCCTTTTATCGACTCGCACTCATAAGCAACTTTAGGGGTGGCACATTTCACTCTTTAGGAAGAAGAAACAATTGTAGTGGTTTACCTTGTCAACCAAATGACACTTACAAAATGATCACTAAACCACTTTGTGGCCAAATGGGCAAGATGGAGATGAGCACTAACTAAGAAGCACATGCAATCGAAGAGAGCTGACCGAGACTCGGAACTTCCGTCCCCGAGTCAAAAACGGAAGGCGTCGCAAAGACGGTAGAAAGCATTCCAAGGACAAGCAAGACACACAAAAGAATAAGATGCCATGAACATGGCACCATCATAATTGCACACCCTTCCAACAA
This sequence comes from Wurfbainia villosa, assembly GCA_025175895.1. Taxonomy (NCBI): domain Eukaryota; kingdom Viridiplantae; phylum Streptophyta; class Magnoliopsida; order Zingiberales; family Zingiberaceae; genus Wurfbainia; species Wurfbainia villosa. The sequence goes on along the minus strand of CM045998.1, from coordinate 107,546,730 downwards.
AGCAAATTAAACACAGGTGGTTGGATCAGTTAAAGTTCCTTAATTTGTCATCAAGTCAATTAAAGATCATTTGGCCAAACTCAAATAGAGAGAAATATGGAAGTATTGCATCCTTATCTAAACGCTAGAGCAAAAGAGAGATCTGATCACCCTCAAAAAATAACAAGAAAGGTCTGGTAATCAGCAACCAAACAGTATAAAGACAATGACATATTCATCACTCACAGTATACAGAAAATGACATGCATTGCAAGTTTCTGAGGTTATTTTTCAGAAATCCAGTGTTCTTAAAATGCCTCGTTTGGTCCTTTTCACATAATAACTGGAAACAGGAAAAATATATTTTTGCAGTTGAGATTCTCGTCACATGGTGCCTGTGCAGTGAGCTATAATCATGGAGCTCTGTGAGGTGCCTGCAGAGAGATATTAATGCTTTAATGCAAGAAACAAAGAGAATTTTTTTTTTAAAAAAAAAATACAACCTTAAAGAAGTATTGAAGGTACAGATCACTGACTGAGTTATTTGACTACTGTGGGAGTTATCGAATGAATGATACTGCACAAAAGAAGGGCAATTGACCTTGAAAAGCCTAAAAGATTATGGCAGTGAATGCACAGAAATGGGTGACCATGTGATAGGTTTACTTTCAACAGGAAAGTTCAAGTGCATGAGCTGATGAGCATCTTTTCCTCTTTATTTTATTTTATTTTTTTCCTTCGATTTCCATGACAGTGGTGGATCGTGAATGTTTCTGAATTCCACTTCACAGTCATCTGCAGTATTTCAGACAGTGAAGAACACACCAGTTTACTGTGGCCTGGAATTGAGGAATCATTCAGTCCAATAATGTTCATGTTCTTGGCAAAGGGGCTCTAGAAAGCACAAATCTATTGGAGGAACAAGAAATATAATCCATGGAAAATGGAAAACAACAGTTTTCTTTGATTCCATCTTAGTTCAGAGTCGACTATATGAAATACCTTGCGCTGTTGAATTTAATTCTTTACCATATTCTCTATTTTATTTTATTTTATCATTGCTATTTTTTTTTTTGGTCCCCTCTACTCATTAATTTGTAGTCAAGTTAAAATTTAAAGGTTTTTTATTGGTTCATAATGAAATTGAATGGGAAGACAGATAAAAATAATAATTGAATTATTTGAGAGAGAAATATAGAATAGATCTCTTTCATTAATATAAAACTGAGAATTTTCCATCCACATGAAGACAGAAGTCTGTTTACTTGAAAAGAAAGTTGACAAAGATAGATATTGAAAATATATATATATATATGAAAAAGCTGAAAAGATAGTCTCAAAAAGATATTCAATTGGGAAGGAAGAAACTAAAGAAGACAGAAAGAATCCAATTGTCAATCAGAATAAACCAGACAGTAAATATGAAGTGTAATATATAACCAGTGAAGAACAAATAAAGTATGATATATTAATAAATGTTTTTAGTGTAAATCAATCTGAATAAAATAAATATAAACAGTAAGTGAAGAAAACAAGAAAATAGTAAAAAAAAAAAATACATACATGTGCTAAGAATTAAGGCTCGAGAGAAGACCACTAGGAGTTAGTGTGGCCAAGTGACGATTGGGTATCTAGAGTAGGAGAAGGAAGTTGTGGAGGGACTCTTGTAGCCTCAATCCAATAGCAATCACGATATCTCACATCTCCTCCACAAAGATCGACAATAACTCGATAAAAGTGGACCAAGAAGGGATATTAAATATATCTATAACGACCAAAGTTCATTGTAGATGGCTACTTATTTTATAATAAAGCCATCACAAATAGTTACTAAAAATCTTACAATTGACTACTAAAAGCTTAAATAAAAGTTTTACAAAATGGAAATTAGCCTTGCTATGTTGTATGGAGTTGAATGTTGAACTATAAAACAAACACATGACAAAACATGAGAGTCACAGAGATGATGATGTTAAGATGGATGTGTGGACATATAAGGATGGACAGAATAAGAAGCGAGAACAAAAGAGAGAGAGATAAAGTTGTCTATTGGGGGAAAACTATGTCCTTAGGCATCCAATAAATGTCCCCAGATAGACAATGTGAGACCATGACAAATACATACTTTAATAGAGGAAGAGGGAGATCTAAGAATACTTAGTTAGCAATGATAAAATATGATAAAATACATTTAAATATAGATAATGATATAGTAGGGGATTGAGCCTAATGATGTAGGAGGATTCATATAATCGATCTCACTTAGTAGGATACAAACTTAATTGTTATTGTTGTTGTTGACTATTTGCAATAATGGATTGATTTATCACTAATTATAATAGATGAAATGACATTCACAACCTATAATCATAAAAGCCTTATAATTTTGTAGTGCTGCTTAGGCATTAGCAAATGGCGGACGAGCTGCACTGATGCAAACAACTTGGTGTGCTTTTGCACTGACATAAGCAACTTGCAGAGAATATGGCAGAGAAACCAGGAGGAAGCAAGAGCCGAGCGAGGAGAAGAGCAAACTTAGTAAATTGAGGGGAGAAGGGGGAACAAAGTTATCCTCCTTCAAATGTTCTTGTCTCCAAGTGAACAACATTTTTTTACTTTTATTTTCTCTTACCTTAAGTCTTTCCTAACTTCTCTATCCTTCCCACTCTCCATCTAGGTAAACAAAGAGTTATTCTGGGAGGTCAGTTAAAACTAATATCACTATCTACAAGATAGCAAAGCTATTAAGTTTAGACAAAGCATCAAGGAAAAGAAATATGATCAAGAAATTTATTGTCTATCTTTGACTTGTTGGTGAAGAAGACAAAGTGCTTTGTGGTATCACTCTTTCACATTGTCTTGAACCTAGTTTGGCACATACTGCTAAAAGAACTTTAGTATATTGGTGTCAGATAATGTGGCATCTATTTTAAAAGAGGCAAATGGACAATTTGCTCATAGCTTGAGTGAATATGAGCAGAAATAAAAAGGACAAGTCATGTTCCATCTATAAAATTTATGGCGATAAAGGGAGACAAAGGGGAATCCATCTTCCTCATCTATTTTTTTCTTGCTTTCTTTGTTTGTCATTGCATAGCTAAGCGTATCAGATAAAACTATCTTCAGGCACTTGCATAGAGAAACTTTGTGAAGGCCTTCTTCTAAGTTGTTGGATCAAGAGGACTAAGTGCAAAAATGCTTCGATCTAACAGTTTAGAAGGGGGCCTCCATAAAAAGCTTCAGTGTATCCCCCATTCGTATAATTTTTTTCTTAATATCCTCTGAGAAACACTTGGCATATCCAATAGATTACTAGAAGACATTAGTCATTCCAATGATTGTGGAATAACCCCTCATTCAGCACACTATTTTATAGACATTAGCGCGTATATATTAATGTTTTAAATGAAAATTTATCATTGAAATTCATATCTTCGGTAGTTACATGAATCTCTTACACCACAAGTCATTTTATTTGTTCTACAAGAGCTAGTTCCATGATTAAATGTTGTAACCCTAGCCTAGCTCTGAGAGGAAGACATGGAATTGTGCATGGAATTAGTAGGAGAAGCCATGAAAACTCAACCCTACACTCTGGCCTTCTCCTTTAAAATACCCCAAAACTCCTGATCATCTCTTAAAATATGACACACCCTTCATTCCTTTATAAAAATAAAAATAAAAATAAAAATAATAATAATAATAATAAAGAAGCATTGGATGCACAAGGTGTCCCCAATCCTCCATGGTTTCCGTGGTTAGCTACCAAAAAGGACTGCTATGGAAGGATTCCAATGGCCTATTGGCAGAGACCATAATTGTACCCTCTGCAAGGGTCCCCATATGTCTTAAAAAGAATCACAATGGGCCACAGCTCTTTCAATCAAAATTGTAAATGCAAAATAAGTATTAGACTTTAGAAGAATATTTTAAAAGATTTGTTTTCATATCAAGACGAGAGCAAGCGTACTGAATTTTTGTTGTCGCTCTCGTTTGGTATTTGAGTTGCAAAAGTCTCATAAACAAATTATGATTTCAAAATTCTTGTTGAGAGGCTTATGCCATTTATTAGTTTATGGACATGAAATAGAAGTATGAAGGATCAAAATTTATATACAGTGAGCGACACAAACACGCGCGCGCGCGCACGAAGACAATTTTTTCAAGTATAAATACATGCGAAAATCCTTTTCGTATATTTTAATTATTTAATTATACCCAAAATCTACTATATAATAGCCGTATCATTCAATCTTATGTCAATCAAACTTGTTGATCTGAATAAACTTATTTGTAATGGTTACCTTGGCACCCAAATAGAAAGGTATTTGTTTGTTGATGACCTAGTTATTTTAGAAGATACCCTAAAAATAGTAAAGAACCAAACAAAATCTAAAAGGCAGCAATAGTAGAAGTCCCAATTCTTTGAAAGTAAAAAAATGTGTTTTTATTGGACATCTCAAACAATTTTCATCTGTAGTTATTAAGTAAATTTGACAATAACACAACTCGATAAAACTATTATAACTTTATGTAGGTAGTTGTCGAAAGAATAAGCAGCAAATAAATTGAGGAAATAAAATATTATTTGAGTATGATTTTCCTTATTAAGATTATAAAATATAAAGTTTTTAAAGAAATCTAGTAAAATAAAGACTACTCATTTCCATTTTTCAGTTTATTCCACCATAATTTTAGACTCAAATCAAATTTATTATTTTGGTCAAAATTCAAAAGGAAAACAAACTCTACAGCATCTTTAGCAAATGCAACCTAATCTTTCTAGACAGAATCGAGATTTCATTTAATGCCCAAAAAAAAAAAAAAAAAAAAAAGGTTTGACCATATTATGTAGGCACCCTTGAGTGGTCCTCAATCCTAGGGTATATTCGGTTGAAAAAATGAATAAGTTGAAAGATAGATGAGTGTGAATAAAAGGATGATTGAGCAAATAAATTTAAATTATTCTCGATTCTATCGGGACGAGCACGAGCACGAGCACAAGCACATACGTGTATGAGCATGCGAAGGCGAAAGAAGAGACATGAGCTAACAACTCTTGTTTGGTCTTTCAAGACGAAGAAGATATAACAAGCATGTGAGCACAAGAACCTAACCCGAGAAACCAACCAAAAGAAGGCACACAAGCATATAGTATGACATGTGCTAATATATTATAAAATATTTCAAGGATAAAAAAAAAAAATTAATAAAATATCACCCTTCATTCTTTCTTCGAATTGTCCAATTTAAATAAACCAACTACGAGGGATAAATGGGAATCTTTATACTTCAACTTGTCCACCCTAATCGATTCATCATTCTAACCAAACAAACAGAAGAATGGATATACAAATCCATTCGTCAACTCATCCATCCATCATTCAACTTATCTACACAATCAAATATGCCCCTAGCAACATGTCATGCCATGTCATTAAGAGCAGCAATATTTTGCATAAAACTCTCAATCAATGCAGGAACATGTCTAAATCCACTATATAGTTTATAGATTGATGACTTGATGTATGGAGTATTTAATCTACATTATGAACATCAGCTAGCACAATTAGACATTTACACTTGATATCGTATAAGGCAAAAAGAAGGTAGATTGCAAGTACCATCATCAGCTCCAAAATTATTTTAAACCTAAAAACATCTTAATCACGTTATGAATGATCAGTGCCTATTACATTAAGCATATAGGTTGAAACAATTAATATCTTCTAATATCAGAGTTGTTTGTGTCAACCCAAGAAATTTCTGAAACCCTTGAAATCACCGAATGCACATATGGAGACACTTAAATAAATTTGACCCCAAAAAAAATAGTATGTATAATATAATACACTCTAATTGATGTCATGCATATGGAGACCTTGGAATATAATGCCTTGTTGGTTGGGATGCTCGGTAGAGTTAAACTTGGGGAGGTAAATGATGACACAATGAGACTATATTAAAACAGCATGAAAATGCTGTCCTTCTCTCATAAAACTACTGGTTGAATTATTCATCTGCACTAAAATCCAAGAATAATAAATACTGTATCAAAATTGGTCACACTATAGAAACACCATTTTGATTTTTAACCCAACTTTGAAAGGTGAAGAATTGGTATTTAACCAGCATTTATTGGGTTTCCAAGAAAAAGGAAAGGTGTCAGGTCTTAAGCTTGGACTCCACTCGAAGGCCAAGAAAGAGAAGCAGTAACAGCACAAAATAAATATGATAGCATACAAGAAGAGCATCTATGGAAATCCATGCAACAACCACAACAACGGCAAGCACAATGACTGGCTTAAGAAATCTCAGCATCACATGAGACACTGTTACTGAGGAAAGTGGATCGATTTATTCAAAGCAAAAGGGAAGAAAAGGAAAGAAACTTACATGCTTAGCACCATCATAATCTCCCTCTCTCTCTCTCCGCCGCTCCTTGAGGAGGAGTAAAAGAAGTCATCTTTGGAGAGTTTCAGTCGTTTCCATCGCATTTATCTCCGTTTTTGCTGCTATTCCTGCAATGAATTGAAGACGACGAGGGAGGTGGAGGAGACGACGACGCCGAGAAGAAGTGCTGTGGAAGCTACAAAAAAGTTCGCATTCAAAGCTTTTAGTAATGGCTGTTCATTCCCGACGCACCTGTAACTTTCCATTCCTGAATGGGTAATCAATCAATCCTCCATCCGTTCAAGTTCCGATCTCGAACGGTTTCTTTCTCAAAGTCGAATTTTGCTGGGGTTTTCGGGCGAAATTTGATCGCTGGATTGACGTAGAGGCGAGCGAGATAGGAAAGAGATGGACTTGCCTCGAGCTGCTACTGGATTTGTTGATCCTTCTGCGCTGTTGCTCGCCGATGGAGGAGGTGAGAAAAGCGGCTCCTTTTTTTTGTGCTCTTGGGTAGTTTTGTTTGATTTGGTTCGCTGATGGAGGTGCGATGGTTTCCTTCGACAGCGGCGACGAATCCGAGAAAGAGAGGTGCAGAGAGCATCGCCGACCCAGCAGTCCCGCTGCCACGGCTGCAGAATGGCTCCGTTGATCTCTCATCCCTGCATCTACACCACACTTCAACCCCGTTTTCGCCTCCGGTGATCGTGAGTCTGGCACAGGTACGAACCCACCAGCCTCCAGTTGTGTCCACCGGCCTCCGCCTCGCCTTGGAAGAACAATACCAACAGCAAAACCAGAACATGTCCAACCCCCAGCTCTGCTCTTCCTCTTCCCTCCTGATTTCCCGAATCGATCAACAGAAGAGAGAAATCGAGGAATTACTTCGTGTCCAGGTACCATCTCTCCCGATCCCTCCTCTGATTGATCGATTTGTTCAATTAGTGTTTGGAAAACGATCTCATACCTTTCCTTTTCTAGGGCGAGCAATTACAGATAGGGCTGGCGGAGAGGCATCGGAGGCACTACCGATCTTTACTATGCGCCGCAAGAGCAACCGTCGCGAAGCGGATCCGGGAGAAAGAGGCGGAGCTGGAGCGGGCAGCGCAGCGGAGCGCCGAGCTCCAGAACCGCCTCGTCCGCCTCCGAAGCGAATCGATCGCATGGCAGGCCAAGGCGATGGCCGACCAGGCTACGGCGGCCTCACTCCACGCGCAGCTCCAGCAGGCCGTGGCGGCGGCCGCTGCGCTGTCCCAGGCGCGGAGGGGCGAGACGCCCCTGGCGGAGGATGCGGAATCGGCCATTGTCGATCCGAATCGAGTCGACCAGGCGCGAACATGCCGAGCCTGCCATGGGCGGCCTGCTACGATGGTGCTCCTCCCCTGCCGCCACCTCAGCCTCTGCGACGCCTGCGACGGCGCCACCGGAGCCTGCCCGGTCTGCCAGTGCAACAAAACCGGCAGCGTCGGCGTCTTCTTCGCCTGATGCGTCCAATCCCAACCGTCCAGATCTGTTCATAAATTTTTATTTTCCAAAAAAATTAAAAAAAAAAAGATATAAAAAATTTGTAATTAGTTTTAAAATAAAAAAGGAAAAAAAAACGAACTCATTTAAATTTGTGTTATTTTACCTTTTTCATGCTTAAATTTGATGATATAATTCGGTCCATAATTTTTTTAAATATAAAATTATACAATTTTACCTCTTGAGCTTAATACCATTATAATTCAACGCGATGATCATAAAACCCCACGGTTTAAATTTTTAAAATGGATAAATATTTTGAAAGTAAATTTCGAATTTATTCGATAAATAAATCAGAGGAAAATGATCTATCTCCAAAATTAGTAGCTTGGACATCTAGATTATTAAAAATAATATGATTATTCATAAGAAATGGACGAAATAAATAAAAAAAAATAAAAGTTTTTAATTTAAATTTACTCTTTTTAGAAATTTCCCTCCATTATTTAATAATTTATGTTTTTTTAGTTGGCTATTCACGCTTTCGACCGACTAATTAATTATAAAGACAGGTCGGTCCCATAGAAATTTTTCATGCATCGTTATAAGATCCGTCACATCGTAAATAAATCATAATTAGGGATTGAATCCAAGAGGTTCAAGAGACCATTTGATCACCATGTTAGTGCATCATAGCTCTTGTTTAATCAACGAGAATGTTAATCCTCTATTAATTAATCAAGTTAGATATCAAGTGGTTAATACAAACGATAGAAACAAGGATCAATTTTCAAAGAATGTAAAATTTTTCAAGATGTCTACTTTTCTATCATGTTAATTTTTAATTAGATAAAAATATCTCTCATGATTTATTTCTTTTTATTTAATCATGGACCGACGATTCATATTTAATTATAATAAAATATTTTTATTTTTATAAAATATTCATTTTAAATTAATAAGTGATAGGTATTTATTGTTCTATTCAAATAATAATTATTTTTTTCTACTATCTATTCGATCCAATTAGATAAGACAAATGAATTATGTTTGTTAGACTCAAAAAAAAAATGATTAGACTAAACATATAGAGCAAATTGATGTTACTGAATAGGTCGATTGGGCTAATTAGGCCAAACAAACTATTTAAGTTGAATAGACTAGAGAGACTAATCAGAGCAAGTAAAATAATTGAGTTGGGCATACTAAATCGATCGATCAAGTTAAGTAAGTTGGTCTATTCGATTGGGTCAGACGAACAAGTCAAAATGATCGAGTAGAACAATGACCTCAAGAGGATCATTGAGGTCTAGCAAATTGATCGAGACTATCAAATATAATAAATTTATTAGATCGATATGATTAGTCTAATTAACAAGACAAGACGATTAGTAATTATTTATATAGAAAATAACTTCTATTATGAAAATTATTTATAGTTTATTCCTTATAATATTCTTATTATTGAAACATAAAATTAGTCCTTCCTTTTTTTTTCTATTTTATTCCAATAAAGATTTAAGAATTTGTGTATATTTTTTCTAGTGTTTTCTTAAATAGAGGAATAAATCAATTCAAACCATCTATCAAACATTATTCAAATGAAAAAAGAAAGTTCAACATAAACACAATAAATAGATTTAAAATCATCTATATCAGCTATTAAGGTGCTAATCATGACTTGACGATCGATCGATTAAGTGAATCGGAGAACACGAAACTATTGGTTTGTTTGGACCCTTATCAAATGGTATCATTTCATCCCCTCATTAAACGCCAATTCATTCGGGGAAAAAAATGCAAAAAAAGATAAAAAAAAAAAAAATATAGTGCTAGATTTTAGCTATCCAAAATCTTCTTCTAGTTAAATAAGTCAAAACTAATGACATCCCAACAATAATTGCATAATAAACAGCTAGCCAAACTAGCAAAAACATTATCAATGGGGCTATTGCTCACCTAAACAATCGACAAAGTTTTATTTGTTGCGGTGGTGAGTGAACTAAATTTTTAGGCAACTTCACACCAAACATTCAAAGAAATAGGAAAGAAGTTCCAAGGTCTCCATTCATTGTGGGGTATTCGAAGTCTTTTCTTCTTTGTTTGCTAGTCATTTAGTGGTTAAAGACGACGATATAATTGCTTCCTCAAGGAAGAGCCAGCGGTCGTAAGTCTTTGAAAAGGAGGAGCTAATGGTTTGAAAATTGTGTTCATAGAGGCACAATTATCTTTGAAAAGGAGCTTCCTTCATGGTTAGTTAGTTAGTTAGTTAATTGAAGAAAGAGTTGATATTATCAAAGAATATTTCATAGCAATTAATGTTATTAGAGGTAAATATAGACATATCGATGTGCACCAAGACTACTTTCAATATCTCTAAACGACCTTATTAAATTGTCCAAAAAGAGTTAGAGGAGTGATCCCTTAAAGATATCAATCCATTCTACGTACGTTAGTAGATCATGTTTACGTCATCTACTTTAGGAAGCTTTCCATTATACTGAGGATGAAGTTAATACAATTCCTACGGAAATAGCGATGGCTAAGACATAATGGTACTTACAGAAGTGATATGGATCGATTTCGGAGGAGGTCTAAAGTCTTTTTCTGGATTCAAATGACTCTTAAGTGTCTTGGGCACTACGTCAAGGCCCATAAGATCCCCGTGATTTACCTCTCTCACAATAACCGTGAGACAAATCGATGGGGGTCGTTAGGTTGGCGGTTCCAACCTTTTGCAGAGGATGAAGTTAACACAACTCTCAAACTCTTCATCTAGCTCGACCTCCAAAGGTCCTCGTCTAACTCGATCTCTCGAGTAGAGTCGTCAAATTGGATTAGGCTCGTCGGATTGGCCCGCCCCACCAAGTAATTTAAACGGGTTGGATTGAAATTTTATCAACCCTCCATTTTGACGAGCATAAACGAATCAACCCGTGCGAGTTACAGGTCTAGACGGATTGGCCCGCGACAGACTTGAGTTGGCCCGCAGGTTGAGAAATATCAAAAGAAGATAAAACCTGTGAAAAAAATTATTTATGTTTTTTAACCAATATTCTGTTAGTGCCTATAAGAATCCACATATCTCCACAATAGCATGGTATTGTTCACTTTGAGCCTAAGCCCTCATGGTTTTATTTTTGGGCTTTACTCAAAAGATATCATGCCAATGAAGATATCTTTTCATCTTATAAACACATGATCTTTTCCATGTTTTACCAATGGGGGACTTTGATTGTATTCCTAATACTCTAACAATCCCCTCCTAAAACGAAGGACCACATTGAATTCCCCCTCAAGTTTATTCGTTCTCGAAGGACATCCTCTGCTTGATGCCCGATCTCAACCCACCAGGACTTCCTGCCAACTGTCTGGTCCTCCTGACCCACTGGACTTTCTGTTAGTTGTTTGGTCGTCCCGACCAAACTGGACTTTTTGCCTGGTGTCTGGTTCTCTTGATCCGGACATGAGAGCTCAACTTCCTTCGTTCGAGGTTCATGGCTTGACATGGACCATGACTCTGATACCAATTGTTAGTACCTATAAGAATCCACATATCTCCACAATAGTATGATATTGTCCATTTTGGGCCTAATCTCTCATGGTTTTATTTTTGGGTTTTACCCAAAAGGCCTTATGCCAATGAAGATATATTTTCATCTTATAAGCACATGATCTTTTCCATGTCTTATCAATGTGAGACTTTGATTGTATTCTCAATACTCCAACATATTCTAATACTAACAAAGTAATTTTTTCGTAATTACAGTCATCTTCTATCACACATACACGTCGATAAAGTGTAAGAGAAGTTAGAGAAAATAATAAAAGATTACTTGATTTAAGTACTCTAATAATTTTTCTGATATACTCTAATTAGTTTATAATTATTTTGTCATTACTATTTCATTTAATATAGGAAATGATGACATATCAGAGTTAATCAATTACAAGTATTGAAAAATCTCATTTAGATCTCTATTTAGAGGAGCCAAAATTTTTGAATTTGCATATTATCAAGATTTCAATATTTTAAAGTATTGAAAGAATAAAAAATATTGGTACGTAATATTGTCGATTGATAATTTGATCTCAATTATAATATTTTAGTTGCTTCAAATGCATACATTTTTATCATGGTATTCTATCCACCTTATAGATTATCGTCTCAAGACTTCAACACCTCAATAATTTTGGATTTTTTTTATTTTCCTAGCCCACGGATTGGCCCGTCTAATCTGCAATTCGTCTTAGGTTGGATTGGATTGAATATTTCTCAACCCGCTAAAAAGGCGGGTCGACTCGCCCCTCCTCGCTAAATATTGAATTTACGATGAATTGACCCGCGTGCCCCATTATGGGTCAGCCCGTTTGACAGCTCTACTCCCGAAACTCCTCATTCAGCTCGACTACCCAAGATCTTCGTCTAATCTAACCTCCTAAGTCTTTAATCTAGCTACTCTCTCCATGAGCTCTCTATTTAGTAACAATTTTCGGTTGTCCCCATAGGGATGACATGGTGGTTAAGACACAACGATGCTTACAGATATGACATGGGTCGATTCCGGAGAAAATTTAAAATCTTTTATTGGATTCAAATGATCTCCACATATCTTGGCCATCATGTCAAAGTTCATAAGACCCTTCGTAATTTATCTCTCTCATAATGATCGTAAAACAAATCGATTAGAGCCACTAAATTGACGATTTCAACTTTTATGGTAACGATCTCACGTTAACATAGTCCATGCCCCAATAACGACTCCTCCGTGATCATCGTATTCAGCCAACAATGACTGAACAAATAGCGCTATCATCATTAATAACAATTAAATTGAAAATTGATTAAAATAGTTAGAACATTTCCTATTTTCTTTGGAGATCCTAGTCATGATATCCACAAACTTCTCGCTTCTAATGCCCTATAAATAGTCTTAGTAATGTGTATCATCCAAAGGTTTAAAATATCTTTCTCTTATGTAATCTTTAATCTACTTTTGTTTCCATTGCACCTTAGGGCTGTTTGGGAGGAGGTGAGGGGAGTATAAGTAATGAAAGAGAAATAAAGGGAAGGGTAAATGAGATTTACACCTCATATTAGGGTATAAGAAATGTTCAATTTTTATGAGGGAGAGAGGGTATAAATTCACTTCCATTCCCCTCCCTTTTCCTTTCCTTTCCCCTTCCCTCACTTCTTCCCAAACAAGGACAGTTTTTTTTCTTCCTTATTTATCCTTACCCTTCCATTACTTACACCTCCATCACTTCCTCCCAAACAAGCCCTTAGTGACTTAGCTAGGCAACAGAGTGACTTTGTCAGATAACTCCGGTACAATCTGACATTCATTTTAATGTTTATAGATTAGATCTCTATAAAAGATTGGAATTGTCAATCAATGACTTCCATCGTTCTATTTAATAATCATTATGAGGAAGGTAAATTACGAGAGACTTTTTGAATCTTGACGTGTTGATCAAAGACAATGGAGGATCATATGTGTTCAAGGAGAAATTTTAAACCTTCTTTCAAAATCGATCCATATTCATTCTACAATTGTCACACCGTCTAGCTCAATCAACGTACCATCCTCATAGAGACGATAACTTCCACCTTAAATAGCTACATTGTACATTAGCCATGACATCATCACCACCACCTTATTATTTGTGACCACTGTCAAGGAGCTTAAATGGTAATTATGGAAAATCTTAGGTACAAATTACATTTATCTTTGCATTGTCATGAAGTGCCTTATACGAAGAAGAAATCGTAAGAACGATCATCGGTGACTTTAATGTCATCTCTTGAAGTTTTAGATGCCTCAACTCCAATATTATTTGTTAGAACCAACACTACGAAAAATAATTGATTCGATCCATTCGAATAAAATAGATACTTAAATTTATCGCATCAAACTACATCTAGAGATTTAAATCTAAAGCCTCTAGCATCTATAAACTAGAGAAAATGTATGCATATGTATGAATTTTTTTTGAATGGTCATGTATAATACCGATAAAATAGAAAGATTGGATCTTGTTATTTGTTAGTGATACCGTCGTTACCTCTTCTTTGTGAACTAGATAGAAGAGCTCATAGATAAGGCGCTACCCGAACCAATTAAAGGGTTCAGTGGAAGAAAAAGAGAGGAACGGGTCGGACGCAAACGCCTGAAATAACTGGTACGGAAAAGTTAGTGAGGGTAATCGATATAGCAAGGCGAAAAAATACTTCGTTGGGAAATAGACCAGAATCAGTTCAGCCACATAAGCCTAAAGATAGACGGGACGGATAAGAATCGGTTCGGCCAAATAAGCCTAGAAGGCAAACGGGGCGGATAAGAATTGGTTTGGCCAGGTAAGCTTAGAAGACAGACGGGGCGAATAAGAATCGGTTCGGCCAGGTAAGTCTAGAAGACAAACGGGGCGGATAAGAATCGGTCCGGCCAAATAAGCCTAGAAGGCAAACGGGGCAGATAAGAATCGGTCCGGCCAAATGAGCCTTAAGGCTATACTACCCGTGGGCTATAGACCTATGTTAGTTTCGCCAGAAGTAGATGGTTGAGGGGGACAGACTAACCTAGTTCGTTGAAATATGGATGAGGAGGTGGTATGTAACAGAAAGAGAGGTCCCCACATAATATTCCGAGGAGCCTTCGCCTCGCACTGCAGTTATTCTCCAGGTGGACGTGGTGGTCACGTGTACGATGGGGAGCACCTGCGAGATAGTGATGGATCAGAGAAGGAGGATAAAAGGCAAGAGGAGGAGAGAAGGGAAAGAGATCCGCAATCATTCCATCAGACACGAAACGAAGACGCAGGAGGAGAAGGAGGAGAGCTGTCATTACTTTGCCGGAGAGGAAGAGCAGCGACCCTGATCTTGAGTCGCACGTACTCTTTCTTGTATTTGTAACTAAACTGTAAGAGGTTTTCTCCTCCACTTCGGGAAGTTTCCTTTCCGTAAAGGAGGACATTCATAGTGGAAAGTGTTTGGGCATTGTCCCTGGTGAGAGAGCTCACCTCCGTGGAGTAGGAATACTCATTCCGAACCACGTTATATCTTGTGTTCCCGTTTCCGCTGTCTGTGTGGGTTTTGCATTTCCTGACTTCGTCTTCTACATCCTTTTACTGTTGCGGCCTGTGAGAACCCCCCAAAAGCTCCCTTCGTGCCTTCGTCGCATCGAAAGGGGGTAAAACGAATTTTCCTCGCCGCATCAGTTGGCGCCGTCTGTGGGAACATTGAGCTGGACGTCGAGATGCAACCGGAAGAGATACAGCTTGACCGCTTGCCTCACGTGAGGAGCACCCCATCACCCTCCTACCATCACAGTTGAAGGCCCTGATGGACGACGCTATTACAGAAGCCCTTGCTAGAGAAAGGAGAAGGACTGGATATCTGCATCCTCATTCCGGTGAACCTTCTTCCCGAGGCTCACCCCCAGAAATACCTCCTCCATCTCGTACCGCCGTTAATGTGGAAGTATTCCTTGGAGAAGGACTTGGGGGAAGAGCACCTCAGAACACTATGCCCTTAACCCAAACTCGAAGGGAAGAACAGAGCGAAAGTCAATCGACCAGACCTCCAGAAGTTTACGAGCCCAGTCCCTTTACTATGGACATCCTCTCTGAAGTCCCCCCATCCTACTTCCAGAATCCTCAGATAGATAAGTATGATGGCTCGACGGATCCCGAAGAGCACCTATCGCAGTTCGACGGAGCTACCGCTCCTTTATATCGATGCCCTCAAATGCCGAAGTTTTCCTGACCACCTTAACCTACTCGACAAAAATGGTTTAATACTCACCGGATCCATCACTTGTTTTTGATTTCGGGGATGTTCAAATGGAGTTTGTCAGTTGCAAGGTGTATAAGCATGACGCCTCTATCTTGATGCACATCACGCAAGGGCCCTCGGAATCGCTCAGAGAGTATCTTCACCGGTTTACCTCTGCAGCTAGGGGTATTCCTTCTGCCAGAACAGAATCTTTCAGAGTCGTCATTCCGCATGGACTGAATGAAGGCCCCTTCCTCAGCTCCCTCTTGAGGCAACCTACCAACAGCTATGAGGAGCTGTTAAGTCGTGCGAAACAATTCATCTGCGAGGAGGAAGGACTGCAAGTGCGGAGAGTTGAACGTGCTGCCGCAGCAGTCCCAGTCGAAAGAACTCATCCCGCTGCCCCTCAAGTACCCCCTCGTCGAGGTTATGTGCGAACCTTTTAACATGAGGCTCCTAGGCCTCGACCATTGTTACGGGGTGCTCGCCCTGTACCGCCATTACAAATTATGGCCGCTGAAGCACTTCCTCCTGCAAGGACTTGGAAGGAACGAGAGATGAAATTCTATGATCAACAGGGTCTACTGCAACGACCCTTAGGATATAGGAGGATCCCACTTAACCCCCCCCCCCCCCCCCGCCCCATTCTTCTGTCAATATCATATGGAATATGGCCACGCTAGTGGCCGATGCTTCAAGTTACAGGAGGAACTGGATCGCCTTCGAACTGCATATCCGCAATTGCGGTTCCAGACGGGAGGACCAGTACGGCGAGACCCCCGACCCAATGTAGTCCGTCCAGGGCCGTATAACCAACAACCTCAAGTCACTTTCCCCCAAACGCCGTCCCAGGAGGTTGTTTCTCAAGAAGGCCCATCAGGTGAGGGCCCCTCATCCAATCTAAATAACGCTCCCACACGGGGGGTTATCCATGTTATAGATGGAGGACCTACTGACGGGGACTCCAACCAAGCGCGGAAGTCATACGCCCGTCTCATGGAGAGTTTGGCCATTATCACTGACCAGACTGTACAGACTGCACCGCCCATTTCATTCGGGCCAGAAGATCTACAAGGTGTCCTACTGCCCCACACGGATGCCTTAGTTATCCGAATATCCCGAGTCAATTACGAAGTGGCTAGGGTGCTGGTCAACTCGGGAAGCTCTGTTAATATCCTTTTTCAGGAGGCTTTCGGACAGATGCAGCTGGGAAATGCGCAGTTAGAAGATGTGGCTACACCCCTCTTTGGGTTCGCAGGGCATGTGGTCCACCCTAATGCGGATTTCTTTAACTCGCGTAAAGCCCACCTTTCCTCATTGTGGATGCTCCGTCCACTTATAATGCTATTCTTGGTCATCCTTTCCTTACTATCTTTCAGGCGGTGGCTTCCCCGTACCACCAGAAGTTGAAATTCAGTTTGGACCACGGTGGAGAAGTCCGAGGAGGGAATGAAGGCCGCCAGTCATTTGTGTACAAATGGTTCGAGATGACCAGAAGAAGGCCCGAACCGATGATCTCAAAGGCAAAGCTATCATCATTTCTGATGTCTACGTCTTGGAAGAATCTCCCCCCAAGCCGACAAAATAGAGGAAGGAGAGCTGGTGGAAATCGCTCCAGGAAAGGCCACACGGGTGGCGCAACAACTGGAAGCCAAGGAGGAGCTGGTGGCCTACCTGCGGGAGAATGAAGACATCTTTGCGGGAGATGTGCATGATCTCACCGGGATCGACCCTCACGTGGCTGAACACCATCTCAATATAACCAGAGGAGCCCGACCTATCCAACAGAAGCGGCGACATTTTGGACCTGAGAAGGACAAGGTCATAGCTGAAGAGGTGGAAAAACTGCTAAAGGCGGGTCATGTAAAGGAAATCCAGTTTCCTGAGTGGGTTTCCAATGTAGTCTTGGTCCCCAAGCCTTCTGGGCAGTGGAGGATGTGTATCGATTTTCGTGATTTGAATAAAGTGTGCCCTAAAGACTGCTACCCCTTGCCTCGTATTGATCAGTTGGTAGATTCCACTGTAGGATATGAAGTGGTGTCCCTAATGGATGCATACCAAGGATACCATCAAATACCTTTGGCCAAAGAGGGTTAGCTTTGTGACGGCAGGAGAGTTATACGCTTATGTGGTGATGCCATTCGGATTAAAGAACGCAGGGGCCACCTATCAGCGCCTCATGGACAAGATTTTTGCGGAGCAGAAAGGAAAAAATATGGAAGTCTACGTGGATGACATCTTGGTCAAATCAAAGACCACTCGGGATTTAGTCAAGGATATAAATGAAACCTTCGCTACATTGAGACGGTTTAATATGAAGCTAAACCCTAGCAAATGCTTGTTCGGGGTAAAAAGCGACAAGTTCTTGGGGTACATAGTAACTGAGAAGGGGTTGCAAGCCAACCCTGAGAAGGTGCAGGCGCTGTGTAACATGAAATCGCCCACTAACCTGCGAGAGACCCAGAAGTTGGTGGGCAGGATTGTTTCCTTATCCCGATTCATAGCTAGATCGGCGGACAAAGGGCTGCCTTTCTTCAAGATTCTGCGTAAGGCTACTAAATTTCAGTGGGAGGATCAATGCGAGCAGGTTTTACAGGAGTTGAAGAAATATTTGATCGGACTCCCACTGCTAGCCAAACCAGTGGCCGGAGAACCGTTATGGATGTATTTGGCCGTCTCAGAGGGAGATATTAGTTCGGTTTTATTGAAACAAGAAGGCTCTCACCAACAACCTATTTATTATACCAGCCATATTCTGAAGGGGGCTGAATTCCGTTATACAAAGCTAGAGAAGCTGGCATATATTCTAGTGTTGACCGCCCGCAAATTGAGGTCGTACTTTCTGACTCATCCCATCACTGTTCTAACTCACAGCGAATTGGGCAAGGTTGTCACTAAGCCCAATTTCTCCGGAAGATTGGCCAAATGGGTGGTAGAATTAAGCAAATATGATATTCACTACCAACCCCGAACGGTTATCAAGGCCCAAGCACTCGCTGATTTTCTAGCGGAGGTACCTTACGGCCCAGAAGATGATTTGTCGACAAAAGAGGAAGGATCGGATGCATGGAACATATTCGTAGACGGTTCTTCAGGATCTACGGGCAGCGGTGTCGGTGTTTTGTTAATTTCCCCTGATAAGGAGGAGACCCGCATAGTCGTATGCCTGGGATATCGGGCATCCAATAATGAGGCAGAATATGAAGTCATTCTAGCGGGATTGCAGGCTGCTAAGGCGGTGGGGGCTTCTTCAATTGTAATCCATTCGGATTCCCAGTTGGTGATATCACAACTTCAAGGTTCTTTCGCGATTCGAGAGGAAAGACTGCACAAGTACTTGAAAGCTTTTGAGAAAGAAAAAGTTCAGTTTCAACAAGTCCTCTTGAAGCAAATCCCACGGGAGAATAACGGGAAGGCAGATGAATTGGCTCGGGTGGCTAGCGCTATGGAATGAGTGAAATCATTGGAAACGGTCCATGTGGAAATCCCTACTTCCCTAGCGATATGCAATGTGGAGGAAGTCGCACCCGAACCAAACCTAATTCATGATTGGAGGACTGACATCATAGCTTATTTACGGCATGGGAAGGTCCCTGAAGAAAAAGGAGCAGCATCTGCTTTAATGTGCCGAGCCAGACGGTTCACCCTCTTAAATGGAGACTTATACAAGACATCTTTCGAACGACCCTTATTGAAATGCTTAGGAAGTGAGGATGCTGAATGGGTACTCTGGGAGATTCATGAAGGCTGTTGCAGTAATCATCTAGGAGGAAGAGCTTTAGCAAGGAAGGTCCTGTTAGCAGAATATTTTTGGCCTACTCTCCAATAGGATGCCGCTTGTATAGTGCAAACTTGCCCAACTTGTCAAAAGCATAGCAATCGGTCCGAACGGGCGGCTGAATTAATGAAAGTTGTGGTCGCTTCATGTCCTTTTGGTCAATGGGGAATGGATATAGTGGGTCCGATGCCAATGGCACCTTTACAGAAGAAATTTTTATTGGTGACTGTAGATTACTTCTCCAAATGGGTGGAAGCAGAGCCCCTGGCCAAAATTACCGAGAATGCTGTAATACAATTCTTGTGGAAGAATATTGTCTGTCGATATGGTATTCCTCGGAGGATAGTTAGTGATAATGGACATCAGTTCCAAGGCAAAAAGATTAAAGAATGGTGCCAAAGTCTCAACATTTAGCAAGCTTTTACTTCAGTAGTCCACCCTCAAGCTAATGGTCAAGTTAAAGTCACTAATATAATTCTCATTCAAGGGTTGAAGACTAAATTGGGTAGTCAAAGGGGGAATTGGGTGGAAGAATTGCCCGGAATCTTGTGGGCCTACCGAACCACACCAAAAACTGCAACGGGAGAGACTCCTTTCAGTTTAGTATATGGGACGGAAGCTGTTATTCCGGTCGAGGCCCTTTTAAGTAGCGTTCGGATAGAGGTGTACGAACCAAAGCAGAACCAACTTATCTGAAGCACTGAGTTGGACTTGGTGGAAGAAAAGCGGGAGACAGCACGGAGGCGAGCGGAGTTTTACAAGCGGAGAGTGCAGCAAACCTTTAATAAGAAGGTGATGCCTCGAAGATTTCAGGAGGGGGATTGGGTTTTGCGTAAAGTTAATCCCGCTGGAGACCCTGGAAAGTTAGCTCCAAATTGGAAAGGACCCTATGAAGTAATGCGTCGCGTAGCTGGGTCGACGTATTATCTAAAGGACGATCAGGGTAAGAAATTTCCCTGACCATGGAATGCTATCCACTTGAAACCTTTCTACACCGTGTAAGAAACGATGGATAAGAGAAGAGGAGTTGGAGAGTCCTCGAAGGGATGTACTTGATAACTTGTTGTGTTCATTCAATATATAACACATATGAGTTTGATTGATTCACAATAATACCGTAGTTCTTATAGCGAATTCTGAAGAAGGAAAGAAGATAACAAAGGGACTACCTCCTGAAATAATACATCAGGTTATAACTTAAATCGTTCGGGAGGATAGCGCTGAAAGCCATCTTTCCAGTTTAAAGAAAAAGTAGGGTAGTGTGCGGGGGGAAGTCCTTGGTGAGCATATTGGCGAACCGCCTCGTTAAATCCATCTTGATAAGTGGCGCGTAGCAGGATGGTTAGTCGCTCCTGGCGGTTTGGACGGTCAGGGCTCCGATCCCGATGAAGCCTACGATATTTCTCTTGTTGCTCTTGAAGATTTCGGCGTACGCCAACATAGCGTCGGGACACCTCCATAATAGCATCGGCTAGGATGGAAATATCGTTGGTGCAGAAGGATTGATCTTGCTGGAGAAGGGTTGCCATGTCCATCATATTCTGGCGCATCGAGGCCGAAATTTCCTCCACCGCCTCGGAGTAGGATCTGGTGTGGGTCAGCTCAGCGCCTAGCCTCTAGAGGGAGGTTTCCTGCCTACGTATACGGGCATGAGCATGTGCCCTAGAAGTTATGAGGGAGGAATTTTCTTGTACCTCCTTGCACAGGCGGGTGCGGAGGTCCCCTATTTTATCCTCCGCCTTTTGATGTTGAACTCGAAGACGAGCAATGATATCCGAATCCCGTTGCTTCCCCTGAAGGAGTTCCATTACCTGATTTCGAAGATTTATCAATTCTTGAGAGGAGGAAGATTCCTGTTCAGGATGCGCCGATTGGAGGTCCCGCAGGAGGGAGGATGGTTCAGTGCCAGATCTTTGTGGCCCCTGTAATGCCGCTATAGTATTGGCATCTTTCTGAAGTTGATGGCGAGCCTCTGTCAGTTGCTCTTGACATTGTTGAAGTTGTTGAGATAGGAGGCGCTCCCGATGTAAAGTAGCCGCCAAATCCTCCCTTTGTTGTTGTTCCAGCTTTAGATATTGAGCTCGATATTGTTGGAGGGAACGATCTAGCTCTTGATAGTTGGTTAGAGCCTGTACGCCGATTGTTGAGAAGAAATCATACAATAAGAAAAGTTAAAGAAGTTGATTAAAGGAACATACCAACTCTAGAGCATGGTGCAAGCCTTCCATTCGAGAAGTCAGTTCTTCTAAATGTAATATTCGAAGACTCCGGGGGGAAATGGAAGAAGAAGGGGCAGATGATATTGAAGGCGGGGGTTCATTGATCAAAGGAAGAATGGGAGTGGTAACCATAGGTTGAGACGGGGGTTCGAAAGGGGAAGAAGGAGGAACACTAATCAGAAGGTTCACTGGGGACAAAGTCGGGGGCAGAAAATCAGAAGCAGAAGGTGAAAGATGTGCTGTGGCTGGTGGAGAAGAGGGCACATCAGAAGTTGCGGACGAGAATTTATTTGGCGAGGAGTTCGGAGAAGATGATATGATGAGCATGGGGCTGGAGGAGCCTTCGTGGGGAAGGCAAGAAGTGGAAGGAGGTGGACTATTGCCCATAGGAAGTGAAGAGCTCTCCAGGCGAAGCGCGGAAGGGGAAATAGGTGGTGGGGAGATGTCAATCACCATTGACTCAAAGATGGAAGCATGGTCAGGGGAAAATGAAGGCAAGGGTGCACCAGTATCTGCGGTTAAAGGGCATGGGCGCACGATTTCCCCATAATCCTCTTCGGGTTGTGACGAGGGAGGAGGTGACGCCCGCATACCTGAGGTGGAATGGGAGGAAAGGAGAGAGTTAGGGTTTGTCGGTTGCTTAGGAGAGGAAGATGGGCTGATTATGGCAGTCTCACATAGGGTGGATGTAGCAGGGGTTTCAGACGGAGGTGGAGAAGAAGGTAGAGGGGTGACATGGGGAACGATGGTAGACGGAGGCGAAGGCGAAAATGAAGATGGCGGCTGACCATCACCCCGTTGGACCCGTGGGAAACGGCTTGCTATTTCGCGGAAGAAGGAGGAATGCATCCTGTCCGTGGAAGAAGAAAAGAAAAGGCTAAAGGAGATGATTGGGGGCACCGAAAGATGGCGGCAGAAAGAAGAGCAAATGCAGGAAAGGGAGACGAGAAGGCGGAAAGGATGAAAGTAACTGAAGAGAAGAAGATGAAGCATCCCCTATAAAAGGGGGGAAGAAATGGGCTGATAATGGATATTGGGCTCCTAGTTAGTAAAAGGAGAGGCCCCAAACAGAAGGGTAATGAAGATTTATTTCCTTGGTGGCCCATTATACAATAAAACCCTTACTTTCAATAGAAAGGATGGATAGGGGTGTTCTCTTCGGGACGAAAGAAGGATGGATAGTGGTGGAGAAGCAGCTCATTTTTCATCCCCGTGTGGTGATGAAACGGAAGAACTGAGATTTCCTCAGTTGTATATCATTTTTATCCCCGCAAAGCGGAAGAATATCCTCGTGTGGTGGTGGAACGGAAGAACTGAGGTTTCCTCAGTTATATATCATTTTTATCCCCGCGAAGCGGAAGAAGTTGAACTTATTATTCAACTTTATATTATTTTATCCCCGTATGGTGGCGGAACAGAAGAACTGAGATTTCCTCAGTTATATATCATTTTTATCCCCGCGAAGCGGAAGAAGTTGAACTTATTATTCAACTTTATATTATTTTATTCCCGTATGGTGGCGGAACGGAAGAACTGAGATTTCCTCAGTTATATATCATGTTTATCCCCGCGAAGCGGAAGAATATCCCCGTGTAGTGGTGGAACGGAAGAACTGAGATTTTCTCAGTTATATATCATTTTTATCCCCGCGAAGCGGAAGAATATCTCCGTGTGGTGGCGGAACGGAAGAGCTGAGATTCCCTCAGTTATATATCATTTTTATCCCCGCGAAGCGGAAGAAGTTGAACTTATTATTCAACTTTATATTATTTTATCCCCGTATGATGACGGAACGGAAGAACTGAGATTTCCTCAGTTATATATCATGTTTATCCCCGCGAAGCGGAAGAATATCCCCGTGTGGTGGTGGAACGGAAGAACTGAGATTTCCTCAGTTATATATCATTTTTATCCTCGCTGGCGAAGAATATCCCCGTGGTGGCGAACTAAGAGCCGAGATTTTCGCTATATATCATTTTATCTCGCCGGCAAGAAGCGGTTATATTATTTTATCCCCGTGTGATGGCGGAACGGAAGAACTGAGATTTCCTTAGTTATATATCATTTTTATCCCCGCGAAGCGGAAGAATATCCCCGTGTGGTGGTGGAATGGAAAAATCGAGATTACCTCGGTTATATATCATTTTATCTCCGCGAAGCGGAAGAATATTCCCGTGTGGTGGCGGAACGGAAGAGCTGAGATTTCCTCAGTTATATATCATTTTATCCCCGCTAAACGGAAGAAGCGAAAGTTATATTATTTTATCGCCGTGAGGTGGCGGAACGGAAGAACTGAGATTTCCTCAGTTATATATCATTTTTATCCCCGCAAAGCGGAAAAAGTTGAACTTATTATTCAACTTTATATTATTTTATCCCCGTGTGGTGGCGAAACGGAAGAACTGAGATTTCCTCAGTTATATATCATTTTTATCCCCGCGAAGCGGAAGAAGTTGAACTTATCTTTCAACTTTATATTATTTTATCCCCGTGTGGTGGTGGAACGGAAGAACTGAGATTTCCTCAGTTATATATCATTTTTATCCCCGCGAAGTGGAAGAAGTTGAACTTATCTTTCAATTTTATATTATTTTATCTCCGTGTGGTGGTGGAACGGAAGAACTGAGATTTCCTCAGTTATCTATCATGTTTGTCCCCGCGAAGCGGAAGAAGTTGAAGTCATTATTTAACTTTGTATTATTTTATTCCCGTGCAGCGGTAGAGCAGCAGAGTTGACTCATTTAGCGACTCTATATTATTATATTCCCGGTAGGGTAAAAGCGCAGAAGAGCTGAAATATGCCCCAGCTGTGTGTCATTCTATTTAAATATGAAAAAGGTGAAGCGGGGCATAACTCAAGAGATACTGGAAGAAGAAGACAAACAGGAAAAGTTCATTCCTTTAGAAAGATTATACATTTTAATTCTTCTTACAAGAAGGAAATAAAAGACCCTTATAGGGTATTACAGTTCTTAGTTAGGAGGAGCTGACGGAGCTTCTTTGCGCGGCGGAGGTTGGCACATGAGTTGCTGAAAGTAGGATTGCTGCAGGAAGATCTGCTTAGATAGTTCCTTTTGGGACCCTACCAACTGTTGACGCAGAGAGTGGTTGCTAGTGGAGACTTCCCTCAGTCGTTGTTGCAAGTACCTTACCTGTTCTTCCAGGTTAGCAATATAACGTTGCTCGTCCACCCTCTCTTCAGAAGGAAAGAAGTTGCTGCCCTGTTCAGACATTATGTCCATGGCTGAAGGAGAAGAGAGGAAAAGATGTATGTTATACAGCTGGGGTGGGAGGTCCTTATAACGATGGGGAAAGAGGGCGCATTTATTAACAGAGGAAGTGGGGATAATGAATGCTAGTAAAGAAGGAAAAACGTAACGACAACAGGTGAAAAGTCGCTGGTAGAGTAATTGTAAAGAAAAAGGGTCCGAATCCCCGGGAGATGGTAAAAGAAAATATGTTCAAGCCAGATTATAGTCCTTCTGGTGACAGGAACCTCACTTATATAGGAAAACGACAAAAGCGAATATCAATTCCCTCCTTCATTTTTATTAACATATTTAAAATAGTTACATCAGTTAATCTATGAAGATTTTCTCTGATTACTCTTAACAGATGAAGCGTTAGAGGTCTCCTTGAGAGGGGAAGGCGCCAAGATGACCTTGAAGCACTCGCCTTGAGCGGGAGGTATTGCTGATGGACCTTCATCGAAAGGAGGAGGATGAACTCTCGCCGGGGAGACTGGGAGGAAGGCCACAACTGGTGGGAGTGGGGAAAGTTCGGCGGTGGCCCGGGGATCTCCTACTGTGTACTCCCATGTTAAAGGAGGGTTCCACACCCGATTGCGAAACGAGGGAAATATTGCACGAAAAGACCTCTCTGTAGGAGGGGTTGGAGCTGGGGTGTGAGGCGGAAAAGGAAGGGGACGAAAAATGGAGGTGGCTGTCGAACGGATCTCCGAATCTTCAGTGTCTTCGGAAAGCCAGTCCTGCAGCTCGAAGGATTCGGAGTCCGAAGAAATCTCAATGGGGTGTCCCGCTGAAGCCATGAGAGTAAGATAGAAGGACGAAGACATGGAGGGTGATGATTTATAGTGGAAGGAAAGCGACGACAGTAGTTCTTGGGAAGGGGAAGAAGATGAAGAGACTGATATCGTTTTCGAAGCAGTAAGAGAGATAGAGAAGATCAACAGGCGAAAGTCATTTAAAGTGTTGGCTGAACCAAAATTGGATCGGATATGAATAATATCATTCGAGACCTTCCAAGTAAGTCCCCGAACCAACTAGATGATTCCGCCATACGACATGAGAAAAGAAATGACAGTATAAAAAGAGAGAAGCTTAAAGTTGGTTCAGAATTTCCGACCCACCAGGGGACATGCAAGGATAATAACAAAAAGCTATATTAACAAAATTACTTTTCAGCAGTAAGGAAAAAGTCATTACAAGGAAGAGAATGTTGAGAGTTACAATTCAAATAGTTCAGGAGGACACTTGGCTAATGCATCTACAGGATTTAAGTAGCTGGTGTCCGTGCCAGGGGGCGGGTATCCTCGTTCAACGTTTAGAGCCGAAGACCCATCAAAGCCTAATATGAACAGGTCTACCCCTTTCTTGACATATCATCCTTTCAAATCATCTTCTTGCTCCTGCAACTGGGATTGACAACTGGCTAGCTGAGCTTGGCAATCAGCCAGCTGGGTTTGGCTCTCCGTTAGTTGGGCTGCCAAAGCATCTCTCTTGGTGGTTGCTTTTATAGCTTGCCGTCCCAAAGTTGACAGGGCTTCGGAATGTTCTTTCTGGAGAGCAGACTGTTGCCGAGCCATTGTCGAAAGAGTTTGAGGAAGAGCCGCCACCAAGGAGGAGAGTTCTTGGCATTTCTCTACGCAAGATCTCCTAGTGGCTTCCCAGGCTTGCCGTTCTAGTCGAAGCAGTTGACACTCTCGCTGGAGTTGTTCAATAGCCGTTAAAGAATCGACGGCTTTAATGATTGCGTCTCCAAGTTGCCCTTTATATTCTTTTAGCTCATGAGCAAGGATATCCACCTGCTGTAATTCACTAGACTGGAGGAAAACTTGTCGCTTGAGGTCTTCATTCTTTCGCTGCAGCTCCTCCTTTTCGCTTTGGACCAGGGTCAATTGCGTCATCGCATCTTCCCATTGGCCCCTCAGGTCAGCTTCCTTCGCCTCTCTCTCGCTTAATTGCCGAACGAGCTGTTTCTATTGCGTTATAGAGGCGAAGTGGCGTGTCTCTACACTGGATTGGAACTGAGCCAGTTGGACTACCATTTTGTCGTGCTGGGATGAGGCCTAGAAGAAGGAAAGCAACATCAGTATATGCTGACACATAGAGACGTATAGTAAAGAGGAGAAAGAGATAGTAGATACCTCAGCCAATAATTTGCTCACTTGTTCACAAGGGCCTTGCACACCCGATTGGTTGAAGAATCTTACCTCCGAAGGATGACGAATCTTCAGCAAGGACCCCAATGTGGTCTTCGGGGGAATGGGAAGGGGAAGATCCTCTCCTTCGGAGGGAAGCGTGTGTTAAATACTGAAAATTTAAAATAGTAAATTAAATGGCCAAAGAATTAAGGAAAATAATCCTGGATATTTTTCGGGATTTTTAGGAAATTTTAGGAAATTTTAGGAATTTTTCAGGATTTAAACGGAGTCCGTACAAGGTATTTACTGGGATAAGAAAAATAGACTTTTAAAAGGACCTGTTTGGTTTATCTGTATTGAGGGGTTAATAAATTTTATTAACATATAGTTAAATAGAAAAAAAAACCCTAAGTTTTTCTTTTATTTCCTTTTCTTTCCTGTGCGCCCGATTCCCTCTTGCGGTTTCTTCTCTCGCGCGACTCCCCGCTTCTCCGCCGATGACCAGGCGCCGCTCTTCTTCGCCACTTCACCTTCGGCCGTTGTTGCCGCTCGAGCCGCACTCGTCGACGGCCAGTCCGCACCCGCCATCGCTGCCTCTTCTTCCCCGCGCCTGCAGCCGCAGGACGCCGACTTCTCTTCATCGTCGTTCACAGCCGCACGCGCCGACCATCCTCTGCCACCGGACCGCTGTCGCGAGCCTCTTCTCGCGCTTTGCGTCGACGACCAGGATGCCGCTGCTCGCCGAGACGCACACGCCGCCCCCATCCGCGACCATCCTCCGTCGGCTCCTCTGCCACTGTCACCGCTGCAGTGCTTTCCACCGTCGGATTGAGGGGGGGTCACGGTGGCTTCGTGTGGGGTGCTAGGGCAGCAGCAGGAATTCCGGTGAACAGAGATTTGGGAAGGATACTGCCGAGGGATTTCCAATGGCTGGTAAGCTCCGCTCCTCTCCCTTGTTTTGGACGAGATTTAGGTCTAAGGTGAGATTTTCCTTCACTCAGCTTGATCCATTGATTTAGGGATGTTGGTGGAGTTTCTAGGGCAGTGGTATGGTGTCGGTGAACAGGGCAGCATTGGGAAATACCTATCGATGGAGTGCAGGGCGGGTAAGCTTGTTCTATTCCCTCTCCTATAGCTGTAAATTGTTGATTTAGGTTGTGATCTGTGATGAGTGGATGAAGCTAGTTCGACTGTGGAGGAATGAAGAGGGTAGTGATGGCTGTGATTTGGGGTTTTGACAGGTGGAGAGGGTTGTGAGGTTTTATTGGGTGTCGATGTGGCTGTAAATACAGTTAGTGTGGCTGTGAAATTGAAGGTTGAGGATTTGGGATAGGCTGTACAAGATTTTGGGCAACGATTAGGTTGTAGAGGCTGTTGGGCTTAAGGTGAGTCCTAAATTAACCCATAGTTGTTGGCTGTGAGGTTGTTCTTGGCCACGAAGGGGGTTGTGAGTTTACCATTAGGTGAGTTGTTAACGGCTGTAAGTGGATTGTAGGTGCCAGGTTGTTGGGTCCAAGTGTTGGATCGAGTTTGAGGTAAGGTTTGGTTAAGCGGTGACATATGTCACCTAGGATTAGGTTGGATTTATACTTCTGATCGGTGAGATGTTCTGTAATTATGTATGGAAGATTGATTAGGTTGAATAGAATAATTAAATCAATCTAGTGGATCGGATATGAGGTCGATGTAGGATTCGATTCGATCGTTTGTTGTGAGATGGATAATATTTTCATATGATGAGTATTGATCATTGTGAGATTAATTGCAAGGATATGTTCTTAGATTGAGGAGTTAATCACAATTTATGACCTACGGGTTGAGGGTCTACTTGGAGATACAAAGTAGTATTTAGCACGTTGTCGTGTGCTTGGATTTGATGGATTTACTTTGGATTAATTGGTTATGGAAGGAATCGATTTAGTATTTGATTTGTCGGTGAATGATATTTTGTGCTTAACAATAGTTATGCATTATGCAGGTTTCGGTCACGAGGCAGGTTCACGGTCGTGACGATCTGGTTTTTTTTGCGGACATTTTGGCAGACGGGTATTTTGACTTATCTTTTAGATATAGTCAAGTTGATATGCTAGTTAGGATAGCTTGCGATAATTTTCATGTTTATATGCCTAGTATGTTTTTGGTGCCTACTTGATACATGCATGTGATATAATATGATTATATCTTCCCTGTTTTATTTGGATCATAGTTACTTGGATTATGGATATGTACATATGGATTGTACATATTATTCGGATAGGTATTTTGAGTAGGATTTACATGTTTAGTATCATGCACCATTTTTGCATGATTGCATACTGGCTGGATGGGGTTCCTTTATAGTTGAGCCCGCAGCCAGTTACATGGCTTGCGCACACTGCCACTCATGGGTTAGTGGTACATCAGGAGGGTGTGTACAGTTGCTCTGTCAGGCTCCGCTGGTCCGCTCATGGGTAGCGATGAGGCAGCGTGGTAGCGGGCAGGGATCCCTCCTCTGGTCTATGACACCGGGAGATGAGAGCTTAGCTCCCCCACTCTGTTTGGGGCAGGAGGATAGGTGTACTCCGACAGCATCCTGTCCACTTGGTCACTCAGGAGCAGTGATGGCAGAGTGCACAGTTGTCATAGCCCTACCCACTCGGCTTCACCATCGCATGTGAGGCGGCTGACTGGCGTCAGGGGTGACCATGTCATTGGCACGACATGCATTTTGCATGGATAACATTTGTATTGTGTTTACTGCATTTTTATTGCTGCCTTGGATGTGCATATGATTGTCATGCATACAGGATACACATTTATATATATGGTGAGGACTTTATTACTTCTAGTCAAGCACATGCTCCTATATCAGGGTAGGAGATTCAGGTTAGTACAGTCCTGTTATACTTATTTCTTGCATACCCTATATGTGAGACTGTACTGGTATGATTTTTATTGTTAGTTATATCTTACTTGCATATCGACTATATCCGCTAAGTTCTTTGAACTTACCCCGTTGATTATATCTATTTCAGGATGAAGCTGTCAGGAGAGTGCAGCTGCCAAACCCCACTCGTCGTAAAAGTTTTGATTGGTTATTTGTTTCTATGGTTTGGATATTTTGGTTAGAGGACATGTTTAGGATTGGAGTGGAAAATTGTATTCGTGGATTTTTGGTGTCCTTATGGACTTTTACTTGGATTTTGTTCTGGATTGGATTTCGGTTGAGTATTCCTGCCCAGATGGCAGAAGGGGTAGGTTTAGTTATGATATTCTTTGGTTTATATCATTTGATTGTTGGCCTGAGGCCTGATTTATTATCTGCGTGTGTGTTTGGATTCCGATCGTGTTGACCGATGTATAGTGGTCGTGTAGGTCTTGTATGTAAATTGACATTGTCACCCGTACAGGGGAGATGCTGCCAGATTTTCGTCTGGCGGGGACTCCTTCGGGGCGTGACAATTTATTTGGTATCAGAGCGCCTAGGTTTTCGAGTTCCTAGGGGTTTTTGGATTTTTTCGGAGTTCGCCACATTTGGCAGGTTTTGCGAGGCAATCTGGAAATTTTGGAATTGGTATGGATTTTCGACGATTTTTATGTTTCAGAAATTCGAGGATTTTTGACGAGGTTAATATGGGGTTTTGGCGGCGACAGGACCTCTCCTGCGGCGAAATAGGTATGATGATTAATTTTATATGTTATTACTTCTAGTAATATCTGTCCTAGTAACATATGTAATAATTTAACAGATATGAGACGAGGTGGGCGTGCTCCTGCACCGAGACGTGGTGCAGGGTAACCACGCAAGAGGACAGTGAGATCTCTGGCTAAAGAGTGGCCAGAAGAGTCTATAGAGTTTTAACTCATGTGCAGACTCGTAGTAGGGGTCGCCCACCAAGGTGACCAGCCAGAGTTGCCGTAGTGTTTATACTCCAGGTTAGATTTGGCTATGTGTTTAGTGGATAGCAGGAATATAACATTTAAGTGTGTTGGTCACTATTTGTAATCGTAGAAGGAGTTGACCACAAATGACCTGTTCAGTTAGTGAGTCTTGAACCTGTGTCGAAAAGGTGAATTTCCTTTGAGAGCTGATTGATACCGAGTCAGAATGCAGGGGTCAAGTCGTCATATTTGTTGTGGAAATCAAGGACTACAGTGTTAGAGATTTTCACTGATTATGCTAGTCAGATTATTACCCTGTGGAGTATTGGACAAGGACTGTATACTATTGTTGATGCAGACATTGGAGGTTTCAGTTATGAAGTTCCATAGGGATTTTGATCCTTGAGCGGCTTGAGCCTTAGATTGATAACATTAAAGGTACTGTTAAGTACCTAACTGGTATTTATATAGGAGTGGAGATAGTTTCTTACTATTGCAATGATCAAGTTGTTACTTGGTGGATTATGTAGAGAAATTTATTTGGGGAAATAACCCATTACGGGTTCAGGATATTTTCGAGAGATAGTATTTCTCCAGGTTATTTTGTATGACTCATTGTTGAGGAATTCTTGAGTCTTAAGTTAAGTGATCAATTGTTAATGGAGTTTCACTATAGAGTTTGTTAGACTTGCAGAGTTTACCCTCACTTAATGGTTTAAGATAGTGATTGAGTTGTTTTCAATCACCCATGATTTATTGGTTTACATTTGGATTAGGATAGTTGGATCTTCCATCAGATCCTATCGAGAGGCATTAGGGTGAGTCATATTTATAAAAATGACTGCAACAAGGGTCTCAAGAGAATAGTGTAGTCAATCTAGTGATAATAACCTACACTTTGGATAAGGTAACGGTAGAAGTCGTGAACGTGCTTTTCTAGATGAATTCACGTGACATTATTTCGTTCCCATGTTGATGCTTGATATTAATCAGGTTTGTTGCTAGAGGTGGTAATTTGATGTTGATGATGAAAGTTTACAACCTCTTGAGTGATTGAGGGTTTAGTTGGAATTTTAGTTTATTTTTGGAGGTGATCAAGGCTTTGTCCTAGAAATGAAAGATTGATGAAACACTTCATTTCCCAGCGGAAAACAGGAATATGGATTAAAGCTTTCTCCTCATATTTAGGTGGCTATCAGAAGTGGCTTGTGCACTTGTGGAGATATGAGGTTGGTTGATAATGATAGGAAGAGGTGTATACACCTAGATTCATACAGTTACCGAATTCTTATTCTAGGTCACTGTGAAATAGGGAATTTATTAAGAGCAGAACTTGGATGAGTTTGCATCTTTACTCGAAAAGAATTGTAGATGGTTGAAGGATTGATCATTGAGGTATTACTATAGTTTACCTTACTTGATGATATATTGAGAGATACAGGTGTTTACAGATATCTGTGGTTAAAACATGTACAGATAGAATTAAAAGGATTTATATATTTGGATCATGTGGATTAATAGTGTTTCCATCGACAGGTGAGATGTTGAGATGATTTCTGTGATGATTATCAGAGGGGTATGATAATGATTTTTTATGTTTAGCGATTGATTGTTGGAGATGTTATATTATGGTGGGAGAGTTGACTTAGTTGTGTTATAGTTAACTTGGTTGATATGATGTGAATATCTGGATATTAACTTGGAGGTTATGATTGTGACATGATGATATAAGATTATCTCCCGGATGCTTATATAATTCGAGAGTAATCAGATGTAGTGTCGGATGAACTTCTAGGCTTGCGGTTGTATAGGCAAGTAGAGTAGGCGATCAGAAGGATTTCGGAAATAGTTTCAATATCGAAGATCCCCTACTAGGTGATAATTTATTTGGTACCGAGGTAATGATATTTTACGAGCCAAATATTTGTACTTATGGTGCGTTAGCTGAGGGCTAGTGTAAAGCACACAAGGTTGTTGAAGTTCGTGATATACTCAAGGCAATATCATCCAATTGGTTGAGCGACAAATCGAGTTGCTTAGATACCGTCATCAATCGGTCTTTCAAAGTTGGCAAGGTTGTTGATGCCGAGAGGTATTTGTTGGAATGATGATTTTTTTCAGGGATAATTTAGTTGGTATCAGTGTTGCTTAACACTATGGGAATTGGAAGAATCTAAGTTCCAATTATAGGAGGTGTTGGATGAGATATTTATTTGTCCCAGTATTTTATTTCTTGAGAAGCTCTAGAACTCGTTGTTCAAAGAGAGATGAATCTTTGAGGTTATACATCGATTATCGATGATGGAATGCGGTAGTGGTAGAAGAAAATGAATATCCTTCATGGTGGATCGAGGATCTATTTAGATCAGCTATAGGACACCTGTGTATACTCTAGGATTGATTTATGATTGGTGTGTTGATATTGTAGTGACAGGGTGTCATACAATTATCAAAGTCGTAGGGATGATTGATATATCATCAGGTGTGTAGCGATGACAATCTCATACTTGGTATGAATTGCATGAGGTTTGATTATTTTGTTAGACTTATGAAGACTTAGTCGTCCAGGGATTTGGGAAATCGTGTATTCTGGACACGATTGGATTATTTGTGATGGTGGCAGTTGGAGTTGAGCACTCGGCCACCGTAGATGGTGATTTTTCTGGTATTTGATTTGATTATTATCATAGATATGGATAGGATGCTCTAGTGGTACTACACCGTTGATTGGTGATGGAATTTACTTGGTCTGAAGCTTGTGAAACTAGTTTCAGGGCTCAGACGATGGTTGACTTTTACACCAGTGTTGTGTGATCATTCTCGGGTGAAAGGAAGGTTAATTTATATGCGGATGCGATGTTACAGAGAATGGAGCGTTTCTGATTTAGTTGATCGCGACGTATCCCATGTTTACGACAAATGAGGAACTACGAGATGGGTTGTCATATATATGACGTGGAGGAGCCGGAATGCTCATGGGGTTTTGGCTAGCTACTGAGTAGCTGCGAGAAGATAAATAGTGGAAAAAGAAAGCAAGTTCTATTACAAATAGATCTTAGTAAACAGGTAGATTGCCCTTGTAAGGAAATATTTCTTCGTCTCCGAGAAGAATGGTGGGTTATATAGTTGCATTCGAATTTAGGAAGAGTTACTATTGATTCAGGAACAACAGATAGATTCCTGTTGGGATGATAGAGAGAATCTACCATAGAGTTATACTCTTGCTCTACTTGTTCGGAATTAGTGATAGTGGAAATTTATATGTCGTATGTGGATAGATAGCTACCTGACATCTGGGCTGGCTACAAGTGCCGGTCGTGGTAGCATGTCGTTGCCTGCAGATAGTGCCTTGTGCATTACCCCGAGAGCCACGAGGTTTTATCATGATATGTTGATAAGTATTGCTAGAGGATTACAATAGGTTTTATATGTTGCAGATGTATCGGATTGTATTCGGAAAATAGTAAGTATTGAAACGTTCTCCATGGTGGAACGACATGTGGAACATAGTTGATTTGAAAGTCTGGTGTTCAGTGTGTCAACTAGTAAAGGTAGTATATAAATAATCAGCAAGGTTCTGTAGCGAGATGGACGTGAAAGCATAGTATGATGGACAGTGTTGGGAGCTTATTTATAATTCGGAAAGGGCTGGATGCAATTTCGGGTAATCGGTGATTGATTAGCTAAGTGCGCTCATTTTCGTCCGATCCATACGATGAGTTTGTTGGATCGTTGGATAGGTTATACTGTGGCGATTTCCAGTTCATGGAGGATCTTTGAGTATCGTATGCGATAGCGATTCAGGATTTACCTTAGAATTATGGCATAGTCTTTAACAGGTCACGGATATCGAGCTCCACTCTGGTACAGCTAGGTACTTATTATAGGTGGTCGAAATGAAGATACTATTCATACTTTGGAAGGGCTGCTAGAAGTAAGTGTGATTTGATGTTAAGTGATATCAGTAACCCCACTTGGTCACTTGAGGTATGACTTGTCTCTAGATGCTTGAGATAGTGTTGTGACATCTCGTACTCATACATGAGTAGGAAATTTGGGGACCAAATTTTTATTAGTGGGGGAGAATGTTAAATACTGAAAATTTAAAATAGTAAATTAAATGGCCAAAAAATTAAGGAAAATAATCCTGGAAATTTTTCGGGATTTTTAGGAAATTTTTAGAATTTTTCGGGATTTAAACGGAGTTCGTAAAAGGTATTTACGGGGATAAGAAAAACAGGCTTTTAAAAGGGTCTGTTTGGTTTATCTGTATTGAGGGGTTAATAAATTTTATTAACCTATAGTTAAATAGAAAAAAAAACCCTAAGTTTTTCTTTTATTTCCTTTTCTTTCCCGTGCGCCCGATTCCCTCTTGCGGTTTCTTCTCTCGTGCGACTCCCCGCTTCTCGCGCACGACGGTAGCGCTCTTCTCCGCCACCTCGCCTTCGGCTGTTGTTTTCGCTCGAGCCGCACTCGCCGACGGCCCGATCCACACCGCCGCTCTTCTTCTTCCTCGCTGCTGGCAGGACGCCGACTTCTCTTCCTCGTCGTTCACAGCCGCACGCGCCGACCATCCTCTGCCACCGGACCGCTACTGCGAGCCTCTTCTCGCGCTTTGCGTCGACGATCAGGCTGCCGCTGCTCGCCGAGACGCACACGCCGCCCCCATCCGCGACCATCCTCCGTCGACTCCTCTGCCACTGTCACCGCTGCAGTGCTTTCCACCGCCGGATTGAGGGGGGGTCACGGTGGCTTCGTGTGGGGTGCTAGGGCAGCAGCAGGAATTCCGGTGAACAGAGATTTGGGAAGGATACTGTCGAGGGATTTCCAACGGCTGGTAAGCTCTGCTCCTCTCCCTTGTTTTGGACGAGATTTAGGTTTAAGGTGAGATTTTCCTTCACTCAGCTTGATCCGTTGATTTAGGGATGTTGGTGGAGTTTCTAGGGCAGTGGTATGGTGTCGGTGAATAGGGCAACATTGGGAAATCCCTACCGATGGAGTGCAAGGCGGGTAAGCTTGTTCTATTCCCTCTCCTATAGCTGTAAATTGTTAATTTAGATTGTGATCTGTGATGAGTGGATGAAGCTAGTTCGGCTATGGAGGAATGAAGAGGGCAGTGATGGCTGTGATTTGGGGTTTTGACAGGTGGAGAGAGTTGTGAGGTTTTATTGGGTGTCGATGTGGCTGTAAATACAGTTAGTGTGGCTGTGAAATTGAAGGTTGAGGATTTGGGATAGGCTGTACAGGATTTTGGGCAACGATTAGGTTGTAGGGTGAGTCCTAAATTAACCCATAGTTGTTGGCTGTGAGGTTGTTCTTGGCCACGAAGGGGGTTGCGAGTTTACCGTTAGGTGAGTTGTTAACGGCTGTAAGTGGATTGTAGGTGTCAGGTTGTTGGGTCCAAGTGTTGGATCGAGTTTGAGGTAAGGTTTGGTTGAGCGGTGACATATGTCTAGGGTTAGGTTGGATTTATACTTCTGATCGGTGAGATGTTCTGTAATTATGTATGGAGGATTGATTAGGTTGAATAGAATAATTAAATCAATCTAGTGGATCGGATATGAGGTCAATGTAGGATTCGATTCGATCGTTTGTTGTGAGATGGATAATATTTTCATATGATGAGTATTGATCATTGTGAGATTAATTGCAAGGATATGTTCTTAGATTGAGGAGTTAATTACAATTTATGACCTACGGGTTGAGGGTCTACTTGGAGATACAAAGTAGTATTTAGCACGTTGTCGTGTGCTTGGATTTGATGGATTTACTTTGGATTAATTGGTTATGGAAGGAATCGATTTAGTATTTGATTTGTCGGTGAATGGTATTTTGTGCTTAACAATAGTTATGCATTATGCAGGTTTCGGTCACGAGGCAGGTTCACGGTTGTGACGATCTGGTTCTTTTTGCCGACATTTTGGCAGGCGAATATTTTGACTTATCTTTTAGATATAGTCAAGTTGATATGCTAGTTAGGATAGCTTGCAATAATTTTCATGTTTATATGCCTAGTATGTTTTTGGTGCCTACTTGATACATGCATGTGATATGATATGATTATATCTTCCCTATTTTATTTGGATCATAGTTACTTGGATTATGGATATGTACATATGGATTGTACATATTATTCGGATAGGTATTTTGAGTAGGATTTACATGTTTTAGTATCATGCACCATTTTTGCATGATTGCATGCTGGCTGGACGGGGTTCCTTTATAGTGGAGCCATGACGATTCCATGACCGCGCATCGCCACTCATGGGTTAGTGGTACATCAGAAGGGTGTGTGCAGTTGCTCTGTCAGGCTCCGCTGGTCTACTCATGGGTAGCGATGAGATAGCGTGGTAGCGGGCAAGGATTCCTCCTCTGGTCTATGACACCGGGAGATGAGAGCTTAGCTCCCCCACTCTGTTTGGGGCAGGAGGATAGGTGTACTCCGACAGCATCCTGTCCACTCGATCACTCAGGAGCAGTGATGACAGAGTGCACAATTGTCATAGCCCTACCCACTCGGCTTCACCATCGCGTGTGAGGCGGTTGACTGGCGTCAGGGGTGACCATGTCATTGGCACGACATGCATTTTGCATGGATAGCATTTGTATTGTGTTTACTGCATTTTTATTGCTGCCTTGGATGTGCATATGGTTGTCATGCATACAGGATACATATTTATATATATGGTGAGGACTTTATTACTTCTAGTCAGGCACATGCTCCTATATCAAGGTAGGAGATTCAGGTTAGTACAATCCTATTGTACTTATTTCTTGCATACCCTATATGTGAGACTGTACTGGCATGATTTTTATTGTTAGCTATATCTTACTTGCATATCGACTATATCCGCTAAGTTCTTTGAACTTACCCCGTTGATTATATCTATTTCAGGATGAAGCTGTCAGGAGAGTGCAGCTGTCAAACCCCACTCGTCGTAAAAGTTTTGATTGGTTATTTGTTTCTATGGTTTGGATATTTTGGTTAGAGGACATGTTTAGGATTGGAGTGGAAAATTGTATTCGTGGATTTTTGGTGTCCTTATGGACTTTTACTCGGATTTTGTTCTGGATTGGATTTCGGTTGAGTATTCCTGCCCAGATGGCAGAAGGGGTAGGTTTAGTTATGATATTCTTTTGTTTATATCATTTGATTGTTGGCCTGAGGCCTGATTTATTATCTGCGTGTGTGTTTGGATTCCGGTCGTGTTGATCGATGTATAGTGGCTGTGTAGGCCTTGTATGTAAATTGACATTATCAGCCGTACAGGGGAGATGCTGCCGGATTTTCGTCTGACGGGGACTCCTTCGGGGCGTGACAGTATGAGTCTAACGCGCTGAAGAGGGGTAGGAGAAGCAAGTGTGTCGGAGGGGATAGGAGCAGAAAGGGACTCAGTACGAGAAGGTAAGGATGAATTATGTGCTGAAGGGGATGAATTGGGAGAATGGGAGGGAGAGTCCCCTCCTTGAGGAGATGAAGAGGGGACGGATAAGGTACTGTCTCCTCTTCTGGGTTCGTAGATGGTTAGAGATTGCGAACCAGGCCGATCGGAAGAAGAGGGGGGAAGAGCGGATGAACTCGGGGCTCCTTTCTTAGCGAGCCGCAGTTTCTTCCGAGGAGATGAAGGAGCTGCTACCGATTTACCTCTCTTGGTCGAGGCATTCTTCTTCTTGGCCACCTCAATCGCCTCTCCTTCTACCAAAGCTTCCTGCATTAGATTATCTGCAAAATGTATTGGTGAGAAAGATGAATAAGGCAGGAAGAAAATTATATTGCAAGGTAAGTATCATCCTACCTACAGCAACCGAGGTCGTCGAAGAGAGAGAGGATAGTCCAAAGTGGCTTAAAAGGGGAGTCTTTATCAGATGATTCGAATAGTAGTGTGACTCTCCTAATATTCTATAAACTTCCGGGAAAGGACATTTGGTCCTCATTTCCCGAAAAGAAGGCAGCTCGGGAAGGTCTACCTTCTAGGTATCGGAATAAGGTAAAGATACTGGAAGCTGTACAAAAAAGTATAATTCTTCCCATCCCTTATGGGAAGTAGGCAGGTTCATTAGGAATTGGCAGTCTGGACGGCTAGATAGATAAAAAAGACCTGCCTTGGAAGATTTAATTGAAAGAAGCAATGAAATATTTCAGGGGTTAAAGAGAGGTTTAGGTGTTGAAACACTATATAGGCTCCCGACAGAATCCGAAAGGAATTGGAGGTGAATTGGTTCAGGGGTAGTCCATAGAAGTCTAAAATGTCTAAATAGATAGCAGGTGCTGGTAGGGACAGGCCGTTAAGAAACTGTTCAGAGAAGAAGCAAGTCAGACCAGGAGGAGGACGATTTGGTCGGTGCATCTTGGTCGTAAAGCAGCATTTTAAGGAAGGGTCTATAAACCTGCCCTTAAGGTTACAGAAATAATGGTCGCGGTCTAGTTGGGTTATGATATGCTTATACCACGCAGGGGAAGGGATGGTCTTAGGGGCCATAGGTATAAAGCAGGACAGAGCACTTACTTGGGGTGTTAGAAGAATAACGTATAAGGAGGAGAGGGGAGGGTCGTTGGAACGCCGCCGGTGAAAGTCGCAGGAGAGAAGAAGTTGAAGGGACGGTATTGTTGGGCACACTAAGTAATACCTAAAAGAAAAAGGCGGAGGTTTATATAGGGTTTTTGTGACGATTCGATTATAGGAGAGAAAAAGGAGAAGCGGGGCCCATGAGCCCATTAGACCACCTCAAGTATATGCGGTAAAACTTTAAGAAAGGAGTAAATTTGAATTAATAAAGCCAAGGATGGAATAGGAACCTTATATAGTTGGAAAGTCAAGCTTATAACTTCGCTTGACTATTTTTTGGGGTTGACTAATGATACCGCCGTTACCTCTTCTTTGTGAACTAGATAGAAGAGCTCATAGGCAAGGCGCTACCCAAACCAATTAAAGGGTTCAGTGGAAGAAAAAGAGAGGAACGGGTCGGGCGCAAGCGCCTGAAATAACTGGTACGGGAAAGTTAGTGAGGGTAATCGATATAGCAAAGCGAAGAAGTACTTCGTTGGGAAATAGGCCAGAATCGGTTCGGCCACATAAGCCTAAAGATAGACGGGACAGATAAGAATCAGTTCGGCCAAATAAGCCTAGAAGGCAAACAGAGCGGATAAGAATCGGTTCGGCCAGGTAAGCCTAGAAGACAGACGGGGCGGATAAGAATCGGTTCGGCCAGGTAAGCCTAGAAGACAGACGGGGCGGATAAGAATCGGTCTGACCAAATAAGCCTAGAAGGCAAACGGGGCGAAAAAGAATCGGTTCGGCCAAATAAGCCTAGAAGGCAAACGGGGCGGATAAGAATCGGTCCAGCCAAATGAGCCTTAAGGCTATACTACCCGTGGGCTATAGACCTATGTTAGTTTTGCCAGAAGTAGATGGTTGAGGGGGACAGGCTAACCTAGTTCGCTGAAATATGGATGAGGAGGTGGTATGTAACAGAAAGAGAGATCCCCACATAATATTCCGAGGAGCCTTCGCCCCTCGTACATGTAACAGAATTATTCTCCAGGTGGACGTGGTGGTCACGTGTACGATGGGGACCACCCGTGAGATAGTGATGGATCAAAGAAGGAGGATAAAAGGCAAGAGGAGGAGAGAAGGGAAGGGGATTCGTAATCATTCCATCAGACACGAAACGAAGACGCAGGAGGAGAACTGTCATTACTTCGCCGGAGAGGAAGAGCAGCGATCCTGATTTTGAGTCGCACATACTCTTTCTTGTATTTGTAACTAAACTGTAAGAGGTTTTCTCCTCCACCTCGGGAAGTTTCCTTTCCGTAAAGGAGGACATTCATAGTGGAAAGTGTTTGAGCATTGTCCCTGGTGAGAGAGCTCACCTCCGTGGAGTAGGAATACTCATTCCGAATCACGTTATATCTTGTGTTTCCGTTGTCTGTGTGGATTTTGCGTTTCCTGACTTCGTCTTCTACATCCTTTTACTGTTGCGGCATGTGAGAACACCTCCAAAAGCTCCCTTCGTGCCTTCGTCGCATCGAAAGGATTTTCCTCGCCGCATCAGTTAGAACTAACACTACGAAAGATAATTGATTTGATCAATTCGAATAAAATATATACTTAAATTTATCGCATCAAATTACATCTTGAGGTTTAAATCTAGTGCCTCTAGCATCTATAAACTAGAGAAAATGTACGCATATGTATGAATTTTTTAGATGGTCATATGTAACATCGACATATTATAAAATAGAAAGGTCGGATCTTCACGTAGCCTAGACACAAAGCTAGGGATTGTCGAGCCATACTTTACTCAACTCAACTTAGCCTACCTCGAACCTCATTAAATAAAATTTTCTTTGATTAAAATAAGAAATAGAAAAAAAAAATACTTATATGTCCTTTTGAGGGTACTTTGGTAATTAATTTTAGTTTCTCACACTAAGAGTATTCTTAATTGGGCCAGACAACAGTTGGGCTGACTTCAATCTGGCCCAAAAGGCCTACAAGGATTTAAGTGAGTTTAATTAAGATGAAAACAGTGAAATGGCTGTTAAACAC
Organism: Wurfbainia villosa; assembly: GCA_025175895.1. Classification (NCBI taxonomy): domain Eukaryota; kingdom Viridiplantae; phylum Streptophyta; class Magnoliopsida; order Zingiberales; family Zingiberaceae; genus Wurfbainia; species Wurfbainia villosa. Next base: position 107,505,332 of record CM045998.1, on the reverse strand, counting down.
ACTTAAAAAGTGAGCTATTTTATGACAAGTAAATGATTTAATGATTTTAATTTAATATAAGAAATAAAAAAACAAGTCTTATAATAACATTAGTTTTTATTTCCATAAAGATTAGCATGTAGAAAATGCATGCTGCAATACAAGCAACAAGGTTTAAGGTTTAACAAAACACCAAATAGATTTTTGATGAGACAAATTTCAAAAGAATTAGGGTTCTAATTGAAGTTTGCCATATGCTAATTAATGTTAGGAGTTAAGGCATCCTTTAAGAGACAAATTTCAAAAGGTATTTAAATTTTTAACTTTTAGCTAATAATTTATAAATCATCTTACATATATATATGCAAATTGATAAAACCTAGAATACAATTTAATAATATTTATTTTTTTATATTTTAATTTGATAACACCTATATATAATATATGCCATATGCTAATTAATGTTAGGAGTTAAGGCATCCTTTAAGAGACAAATTTCAAAAGGTATTTAAATTTTTAACTTTTAGCTAATAATTTATAAATCATCTTATATATGCAAATTGATAAAACCTAGAATACAATTTAATAATATTTATTTTTTTATATTTTAATTTGATAATACAATTTCAAATGGAATATATAATGTATTCCATTAGATATATCACCTAATTAATATGATCAAATGAACACATTATGGATGATCTAATTATGGTGGATTTTGTGCTTGTAAGATAAAAAGAATGTCTTGACAAAGAGTTCGTATACATGAGAATCTATATATATGTATATGAATGAATGGTTTGACGAATAAATTTAATGTTTTACTTAGTAAAGAACTTGTTTATGTATTATTCAATATACACAGGGTTAATTAAATAAATAAGTTTGAACATCTTATTATATTAAATGAATTAAAATTGTTAATAGTTATGAATAGAGATTGTAATAAAATGAGTTTTCAAAATGAACAAATAAACTTGAAAATATAAAAGTTTCAAAACAAAATCAAATTAGGAGCTCGCGATAACATCTAGTTGAACTAAATTCAAGCTCGAAAAAAAATCAATCCAAGATTGAACAACCGCCGTTTCAATAACTTTCTTCATTTTAACCTCGATTTGACTTATAATTAATTAGTTTCGATTGCTCTATCAAACAAACTTAAACAATATAAAGCTTAAATCGACTTAGCTAGTTCACCACCCTACTCTTGAGAATTAGAATTAGGTAGGCAAATTAAATGACACAAGGAGAAGGAAATTTAATTTAAATGATTCAATTGCATTAGGTACACCAAAAGGCATGGAAGCTGGTGAAGAACTGATATCTCTACTCATTAGTATATCAATAAATGATCCAACCATCATCATAATAATAATTAGGAGAGCAGTGTTTTTGCCTATATTTAGGGTTTCCAGTGCCTCTCACTTTGCTTCATCGATCATGTTCATCGCTTTAGATTCTACTGAACACCGGCAGTTCAGGCAGCTGATGGCTTTGGAAGCAGCTCTTCTTATCTTTCTCGCAGCAGCCGTTCCGGCGGCCGTCGCCACCGACTACACCGTCGGCGGTTCGCAAGGTTGGACAAGCGGCGTCGATTACAGTTCATGGGCTTCCGGGAAAACCTTCAACGTCGGCGACACGCTCCGTAAGCTTCTTTACGAATTAATTGCACGCTTCTATATATATATATAACACGGCACGTAAAATCATGCAATTTGGTCCGTCGGCCGGCGGCCAGTTTTCCAGTACAGTTCGCTGCACAGCGTGGCGGAGGTCGGGGAGTCGGACTTCAACGATTGCTCCGCCAGCAACTCCGTCCAGACCCACGCCGACCGGAGCACCAGGATCAGCCTCACCGCGCCCGGCAGCAGGTACTTCATCTGCGGCACGGCCGGCCACTGCTCCGGGGGCATGAAGCTGGCCGTCACCGTCGCCGGTTCTGATTCGGCTGGGACGGCACCGAGCACACCGTCGTCTTCCTCAGGGACAACGACGACGACGACTACGACGCCACCGACTCCCGGCTGGTCGTCCGACGCTCCTCCGTCAACAGCTCCCGGCGGAGGCAGCAGATGGAAGGCAGGGTCGCTTGGTGGCTTGGTGGTCGTCGGACTAGCCATCATGGGCTAGTTTATGATGTCGGAAACCCTAATTATGTTTGAATATTCACGGGAACAATAACAAGAGCGCAGGCTTATTCATTGCTAATGAAATTTCTTCCTCCAATTGTTTCCATTCAATCCATTTTATCATTCGCTATTCATATTGAATTATTGAGAATGGTTAAATCTAAAATGTACTTGAATTCATAGTTATGAGAATCACGATCGATCATTGTTGTCGTCCCTACGAGAATGCTGCATTGATAAGTACGGTGCAGAATTTACACCAAAAGGAAGGTTCGATCCGTCGCATTAACGAATTGTTTAATATCTGCATCAGACTATGTCCTCCACTGTATTTATTATCGTACCAAGGTCAGTGATCACTCGTAATTTACTCCCTCTCATATTTATGGGGGCGAGGTGAAAGAGTCGCTAGGTTGACGATTATAACCTTTTGCACAAAAGAATCATGATCGTTAAATTTTAGATGGAGACCATGACGGAGGAAAAAATTATAAACTATCCAGTATAAAATTTAATTGCTTATAATAGTAAAATTATATATATACATATACAGAAGGGTTACCTTGTGCACGTTATCCTGCGCACACGACTGTCTGATCGACCATCTGATCCGTCCACATCGTCCCTCCTATGGTGTACAGGTCCTTTGTGCACGATGTCTCGATCAGATCCACGTTAAAGTATAATCCCTAAATCTAGTCGGATTTGCTTGTGACATCCGTAATTCTTATTGCGATTGGACATGATTCGATATGGATCGTCCTCCCTCTTGTCGCGAACGGGTGCGATCATAGTATGACCGCAACGCGTGTCGCGACCAATTACTACCTCGATCGCGGTGAGAGGGGTGCATGCAATCCGACGGGTTCAAGGATTGAGCTATAGTACGGATCCGACCGAGACTTCGTGTGGGGATGATGAGATTGTGCATTATCATTTACTGTTCATTCAGCGCGATGGACAATGGATCTACGATCGTGATTGCATAATAACAAAGAATGCACAGTATTTTCGCCGAGCGTGCTATAGTCAAACACTGATCTAACTTGTCGAGGTCGGCAACGTTGTCCTCATCGTCAGCAGTAGGCCCTCAACTGCGACCAAACCGTGATCATGCGTGATTGAGTCGAATTTCGATCGCGATCATCCAGTCGCGATTCAATCGGATCGTGATTGGAATCTGACATACGATGTTGAGTTATTGTTGTGCGACGGAAAATTACTGTGCAATCTCAGTCACGCATTGCGTGTCACTCAACATATCAAACTCGTATATTGGGCACCTCTTTCTACGCGCCAAGATACGTGACTGAAGGAGGGTGTGTTGGGTTTTTCCGAGCCGCAAAAACCGCTTTTTGCGTTGCGGAAACCTCGGAAGCCCCCGGCCACGGATCCGTGCGAAGAAGTATTAAAACAAAACATGTATGTGCTTGTATAAAAAGCCCTAGATCTACCTTAGATCTAAGAGATAAGATCATTACCCTCGATGCGATGCCCTTCGCAAATCCCGCTCGTCCAAAAGTCCGCCGGAACTCGAGAGTGTCAAGTGCACACTCCTCTATGGTATCCACACAAGCAATAGGTGGAAGAAAAACACACTTGAGTGTGCTAGCACTCCTAGGGTGTCTCGGCAAGATGAGGAAGGAGAGGGAGAGAGCTTGAGAGGAGAAGTTCCAAGGTTGAAGATGAAGTCATGGGAATAACTCACCAAATGAATTCTCCACCCATAACCCCAAAAAAAAAGTGGCCGGCCACTTCATGGAGGGGGGGTTACATGCATGCATGTAACTCCCATGACCCTTGGTCTCCCTCATGATGTGGCACCAATTGACCAAGTCAATGATGATGTGGAGCATCATCATTGGCCGGCCATGCCTAGTCATCATCATGACATGGCATTTGGTCAAGTCAAACTTGACCTTTCATCTTCCCTCTCAAGTCAAGTCAAACTTGACCTCTAATCTCCCATGGTTGATCAAATCTAACCACTTGACTCAAGTCAATTTAATATAATGAATCTCTATTCATTAATTTAAATTGATTTGATGAATCAAATCTCAATTAGACTCATTCAACACTTGAATCAACTTGAGTCTAACTCAATTAGTCTAATTTGGATTACTCTTAATCCAATTTGGTTCATCCCATGAACCTAATCCTCATGGTTCATCATATGAACCTAATCTCCATCTAATTGCTCTTATGTGTGACCCTATAGGTTCTTATAGCGTTGGCAATGTCCTAAACCGATTTAGGAACATAAGCGATGGCGATATCTAGCAACACATCATTGCTACCCAAGTTACAAGAATGTTGAGCTCCAACATCACCTTTGTGACTACTAATTGTGACTCTCACAATATGTGACAATGTCCCTCTATTCTTGACATCTAGATTGACCAATCGAGGCATAGACCGTGTCATCCTCGGTACAATCTAAATCTTGAACTCCAAGTAGACTCACTCTAATCAAATGAGCTCAATATCTCATATTGACTCATTTGGGCATAACCATGCACCGTGGTCTCACTCTATCAAGAATATCGATGTCACCCCGTCATATAGGAGGGATAGATCCCATCTACATCACTCACATCCCTCGCATAATTCGTTACATACCCGATGTCGCCTTTATAGTCCACCCATTTACGGGTGGCGTTTGTGAAGCAAGTATGACTCCTTATGTAGGGAACCTATGGTGACTTCAGGTCTAAGGACTAATAGTCATACTAATAGCCACATGAGAAAGTATATGACACTCATATAACGATCCATGATACTTTCTCATGGCGGGTCATTCAGTATACATTCTCCAATGCATACCCATGTGTCAACTTGATATCTCATATCCATGACTTGTGAGATCAAGTCATTTTGTTGACCTACATGCTAGTCTCTATGCATTAACATTGTCCCTGAATGTTAATACTCGACTAGGAATAATTAAGAGTAGTGTTCTCTATATCATCTCATTATCGATTCAACCAATCGATTGATATAGATGAGAACCTACTACTCAAGGACATTATTATATTTAGTTATTTGGCACCAATACAAGTAAATATAATAACCATGTCTTTATAAATAGAAATATGATACAATAAAGTCCATACAACAATCATCATATGATTGACTCTAGGGCTTTCACTAACAGAGTGCCCATGTGGCAGTAGCATGTTGATCGTGCCATATGAGTGTCGACCCCTCTCAATCGTGCATGTCAACACAAAGGGGAGACATTTAGAATATCATGACTCTCTATATCTATATAATATTTTAAAATTTTATAAACTTAATTAATCAGTTAATGTAAGCTCATAAAATTCTAACACTTGTTGTTCATGTACAAGTTTTGCTAAAAAGAGAATTCTATTTTAAAGACCGAGATCGGTTTTCGTAGGCCACCTACTTAATCTCCCCTTCCTACTAAATAAAACAAAAAATAATCCTTTTCCTTGAATTAAATTGAGTAGACGTGACAGTGTGGTTATAATGAGAGCTGTGTAAAATATTGATTAAATTGAAGTAACAGAATGAATCAATCGAAATTGGTCGATCGATTTCATAATTAACACGAAAAAGATAAATCACGAAGAATATATTGTCGAACTCAAGACTAACATGGCAAGAGAATAGACACTCCGAAAGATTTGTAATTTTCGAAGATTGATATTTGCTCGTTGATATAATTTTATTATCGTACTAGTCATAAAACCTTTCCGTAGGAATAATAAATCAATCAAAAAATAATTGAATTGAAGGTCAATGGTTGATTGATAAACTTGATTGTTTAGTTAAAAAATTTAATAGAATAATTAACACTCGTGACCGTTCATCATCAATAATAGACTAACACGAAATATTAGTGATGAAAAAAAAAACAAATATTTTAATTTTTAATCAAATTAATCTGGTTTTCGTTGAAAAATTTAGTCGTTTAGTTAGTAAAAAAAAAAAAAATCAGTTCATTTCGATTTAATCGATTAGTTTGGTTCGATTATTATTTTATATCGAGAACAAAGTATACAGAAAATGATAATTGCCTGGTGGAAGAATTCGAGAAGAAGGATGTTGAAGTTTGAAAATAGGAAAAAGAGAGACAAAATTAACCGTGCTAACTCAAATATGAACATGAAATCTTCCCATGGGATGATGTGATGGTTAATATACGACAGTGTTTATAGAAGTGATATGAGTCGATTTCGTAGGAGGTCTAAAATCCTTTCTTAGATTCAGATGACTCCCATATATATCTTAATCATCACGTCAAGATTCATAGGATCCTTCATAATTTTAACGGTTCTAACCTAACCTTTTTTGCAGATGAAATGATCCAAATCGAGAAATAATCTAAATTTAGCTCCTCCGGATGCAACGCATTGATAAGTCAATAGAAAAACTTATATAATAAATAAGAATCGATTCCGGAGACGGTCTAAACCTCTATCTTAGACTCAGATAGTCATCCACTGTTTTATCAATCGCGTCTAGGGTATAGTCCTTCCGTGATTTATTCATTCTTGAATCCTAGGAGATCAAACATTTTGCACAATGAAATGATAAATCTAAAATCCGACTTTTTGCTAGATGCAAGCGATGTGGATGAATTTATATAGATTAACACACATCGAAAGGCATTAGCATGTTCGACAAAACTACAAAACTACTCCAATGCTTAAATTGAGCTCAGACATATATCAAAGTAAAAGAATTAATGCAAACCCTTGAGAACCCTAAGTTGATTATATTCTTAAAATCTCATAGAAATTTGCTCGTCCAATCGGATTTAGAAGAATAACATATAGAATACTAAAAGTTTGATGCTAAGGAGAAGGATAGTACGTGAAGGAAGCTAATTACATAGTTTGGTACATTTATATATAGACCAGAGACCTAGTCTTTACGGGGCAAAATGAATACGAATCAATTTCGAAAGAAGATTTAAAATCCTGTTCTGACGTCAGATGATCCTCTTCTGTTCTGATCAATTATATCAAGACCAAAAGTCCTATGTGATTTACCTCCCTTATAAATGATCGTGGAATAAACTGGTGAAGATGCTAGGTTGACGTTCTAATCTTTTACAGCGATTTACCAAACAACGCTCCTGAAGTTTGAAATTGTCCAAAAAACGTCTCATACTTTCATATTTACCAAATAGCGTACTTAATTCCCTTTTTACCCTTCAGAAATAATGCATTTAATTTCCGAACGTGGTGCTGGGATTTACGTTGTGCTAGAAATTCAAATCCCAGCACTACTGAGGTGCTGGGATTTGAATTTTCAGTACCACAGTAGTGGTGCAATCCCAACACCATCACTATGGTGTTGGAATTTGTTGGAATTGTAAATTTCAGTACCACTATGGTGTTGAGATTTGAATTTCCAGTACCACAGTGGTGGTGCAATTCCAACACTACCACAGTGATGCTGAGATTTGAATTTTCAATACCACGTTTGGAAATTAAGTGCGCTATTTCTGAAGGATAAAATAAGAATTAAGTATGTTATTTGATAAATATAAAAGTATGGGGTGTTTTTTAGACAATTTCAAACTTCAGGAGGACTGTTTGATAAATTGCCGAATCTTTTAAGAAATAAATCAAAAGTCTAACACAAAGGCTACGTTTGGTACGGGGTAATGTAATCAACCTTGTAATGTAATCAAGTTTGTAATGTAATGTAATGTAATGTGTATACATTACTGTGTTTGGTTAGTGATTGTTGTGTAATATTTGATTACAAAAGTGATTACATTCGTTTATTTGGTGTCCACATTTTTTATAAGGAATGTAATTCATATTATTATAAAATGACAAAAATACCCTTATAAGGTCGTCGCTGATTGCCGAAGGGCACCGGTGGGCGGTGTTCGGTCGTCGACCGACCGCCGGCCGATCACGGTCATCGCCGCCGGCCACGGCCGTCGATCCCGCCGATCGCCGGCCGTCAGCCCAGCCGTCGCCCGTCGGCCGGCCGCCACGGTCTCGGCCGCCGATCACGCCGATCGCCGGCCGATCGCCGATCGCCCGTCGATCCACATCGCCGTCGATCGCCGGCCGTCCATGGCCGGCCGCCGGCCGATCGATCAGCCGTTGATCGCCGGCCGATCGCCGATCGGCATGGCCGGCCGGTCAAAATAAAGAAGGACATATTTGTAAAGATAAATATTGAGTCCGTAATGTAATCGGATTACATCGCTTTTCCTTCGTAATCGAGATTACGGATCTTGACTCTTATTTTGTAATGCGATTACATTACATTATATCTTTGAAATATTAACAAACAAAGTAAATCATCTTGTAATGTAATACGATTACATTACAAGTCTGATTATCCCGTATCAAACGTAGCCAAAGTGTACGCTATGACGATGTGAATTTGAAAATAAGGAGAATGATATATCGATAATATAAAATTAAGGAACTCTGTGCATTAAAAAAGAATTAAAGAAGTTAATTTTTAAAAAGCCACCTTCAATTTAATGTCATACATGAGCAACGCACATGATCAAAAAATTATCGTCTCTCTCGCAAAAAAAATAAAAATAAAATCAAAGTATATTTTAGGAAATCCACATTGTGGATGAACTTAAAAAAAATGACTTCAATTGATTTTTCGAAATCAATATTATGGTAGTATTAATTTTTAAAAAACAATATTATAGTGACTTTTAAAGTTATTAATAATTGTGATTAGAAGATTTTTAAAATTTATATACATGTATATATCAATTATTTTAAAATCATAAACTTTAAAATTTTTCTAATTACTACTGTGAATGACTTTGAGCAAATATTTTTGGACACACACATAAACTGATATAAGGCACTTTAAAAACTTGTAACACTTAGAATGAGTTCGATCGGAGCCATCTAGATCCATTAATAAGGTTTGATCGAATCTCATTACTAAATTCGAAAAGACTTTAAATGATTTTTTTAAGTTTGAAATTGGATATTGTTATGAGTTTCACCTGACAACAAATATAAATCTCTGAATGAGATTCGATTAAAAAAAATTGTATCTCATTCTGATACCCGAGTCAAAAGTTATCTCCGGAAGCAGACAATATTTGACATACACCAACACCGTTGTGGTGTTGATTTTTTGAAATCAACATCACAATTGTGTTGATTTTTATAAACTAGCTAGCACCACCATGGTGTTACCACTAGCACCATCATGGTGTCGATTTCTAAAATCATCACTACCACGGTGATGGTTTTGAAAAATCAAAACCACTAGAGTGCTAATATGAGTCGATTGTCTATTTCCAAAGATCAACTTTTCACTCAGGTGTCAGAACGAGACATCATTTTTTTTAATTGAATCTTATTCAAAGATCTATATTTTTTACTGAGTGAACCATGTAATAGCATAGCTCAAGCATAAAAACAACATTCAAAGTTTTTTCGGATCGATCAAAGAGTTTTGATCAAAATTTATTGATAGATCAAGAGAGCTCCAATCAAAACAATTTCAAATGTTGTAGATTTCTGAAGGATCCTAAGAATCTACATGTAATAAAAAAATCAGCTCAAATTCATTCATAACAGTGATTAGAAGACTCTCAACATTTTTAATTTTTAATTATTTGACATATATATATATGGTGCTATTTTTAAAAAATATAGTACGATACTGATTAATTAAATTATGATAGTGATTTTAAAAAATCAAAATTGCAATGATTGTTGCATGCATGAAAGAGAGAAAATTTTAATTTAAGATAAAAGAGAAGAGAAATTGTTATATGTAAAAGAGAAAAAGAAGGGAAAAAAAATCGATTTTGATAGAGAGGTAACGTAGGAATTAAGTACGTCTTTCGAAAATTTTAAAACTAAGGTGTGATTTTTTGGAAATTTGATTATTTTATCTACGTCTTTTGATAAATGATCTGAATATTTTGGAAGAAAAAGTGAAACTCACCGAGAAGTTATTGTGATTTTTTTTTATAACGAAGAAATGAGTAAGATTTTTTAGTTTTGATGTGGTATTATAAAGATCATACAAAAATTATATAATCTATTGTAAAAGGTGATAATATTCATATGTGTCTTTCAGTCTCAACCTCACACTGGTACGAAGAGAAATAAAATTACGATCGATCTTCGGTCGTATCGACGCTTGGTCACAGTAGAGAATAGGCATTTCGATTGATATTTTTACACAGTGAAGATTGATCCTTCTTCACTTTTTTTTTATTGACACCAGAATATCCGAACTTTCAATTTGATTAATTCCTAGGAATGACCAGTCATGTCCCACAGACCTTCGAAATGTCTCCCCAACAGCTGAGTCGAATAAGATCGGAGTCCAAATGACCTCCACCGGCCACCAAGAATAAATCAGAGAAGTAGTCGTAACTTTTTCACGGTTCAACTCATACTCCGTAGTCACATTATCCCTGAACGACGGTCCAATGTCGAAATCGTATTTTGTCCACCGGACAAACTCCTGGGTCCTAGAGTCGCTCAAATGGATTTTTTTAAACCCGTCGTCGAACGATGTCACAGTAGAGAATTAAACTGCGTTCTTCTATGAAATATCTCTCTATTTTTACCATTGTATCGTACCCCGAAGGCTGGATTCTTCCTCACTTATTATAAATTTACACTGAATTAATCATCCAATTTTACTTGCGGGGCCTATAAAAATTTTATAATGATTTCTATGATTGGAGATAGGGGTGTGCATTCAGTTAGAATGAACCGACCGAATCAATTAAAATCGAAATCGAATAAATTGAATTTTTTTAACTAAATCGAACCGATCGAAATTTTTCACCAAACCGAATCGATTTTTTATGAATAGTCAACTGATGGCTCAAATCAATCGACTGATTGGACAATCAGTCGACTGATGTTATATAGCAGTTGACTAAATCCAATAGACAAGAGCACAGAATATTTCTTAATCAACTGATAGCTCAAATCAGTTGACTGATGTTATATATCAGTCGACTGCTTCAATTAAAACCGATCGGTTCGGTTAAATCGAATTTTTTCTGTTCAAATCCAAAACCGAACAAAAATATCGATATTTTTTTAGTAAGAAAATGAATTTTCGATTTGACCGAATCGAACTTTCAAGTTCAGTCGATTTGGTCCGTTTTTTCAGTTTAATCGACTGATTTTTTTTATCTCTATTTTATAAATATAATAAAATATAAAGGTGAAATAAAAATAATAAAATAAAATACAGGGGTAAAATGAAATATTCTCCTAAATAATTAGAGGCATATATATTTTTCTGAGGTCTCGTTCCAGATAACCGACCAGAGGCAGAGAGGCTTTATGCTCTCATCTCTCTCCTCTTCTCCTTCCTCTCTTTAAATCTCCAGTAGCTCCCACCATGTCGATGGCCTTCCTTTCCCCACCGCCTCCTACCGCCACCCTCTCCTCCCTATCCCTCCGATCCCACCTCTGCCTCCGATCCTACCTCACCGTCTTCCCCAGGAAGCTTCCCTCCCTCTTGCTCTCCAGGTCCGCTGAGAATGGCGCGGGGGAAGTGAGGTCCTCGGCGACTCTCGTGGAGGAGAAGGAGGCGGAGCAGGAATCGAAGGAGAACAGGGGGGAAACCCCTCCCGCGGCTGCTGCGGAGGAGACGCATTCGGAAGGTGCGCAAAAGCCTAATCTTGGATCAAACGGAGCCGCACTGAAAGCCGAGGAGCTGCCGCCGCCACCCAAGTTCAAGGACCCCAGGTGGGTCGGAGGGACGTGGGATTTGAAGCAATTTTTGAAGGATGGAAAGACCGATTGGGATGCCGTGTTGGATGCTGGTGAGACATCTCTAATTCTCTAGAATTGTGTCTGCTAATAGCGATGATTTGGTACCGAGAACTTTCAGAACAATTTGTTTGTTTCCTAAGGCGTTCAAATCAATGCGATGCTCTTCGTAAACTACTTCATAATTCCGAATGTGAAAGAACTAGGGCAGAATGCAAGTTTAGATGGATCTAGAGTTTGGATGTGGTATGCTTACTTTGAGACAGGAATTACAGTCCCTAAACCCTTAATCAGATGTGGTCCTGGTTACTACTGAATGGTGTCTAAAGCCTTAAGCTTAGATGTCAAAAGGTTAACAGGAAAAATGTCCTTTTTGTGTTCTCTAATGCTTTTAGAACAATTTGTTTGATTCCTAAGACAGTCAAATCAATGTGATGTTTTTCTTAAACTACCTCATGATCCCAAATGCGAAAGAACTAAGGCAAAATACAAGTTTAGGTGGATATCTAGAGTTTGGATGTGCTATGCTTACTTTGAGACAGGAAATTGCAATCTCTAAACCCTTAACCAGATGTGGTACTGGTTACTACTGAATGTTGTCTAAAGCCTTAAGCTTAGATGCCAAAAGGTTAACAAGAAAAATGTCCTTTTGGTGTTCTCTAAGGCTTTCAGAACAGTTTGTTTCATTCCTAAGACAGTCAAATCAATGTGATGTTCTTCTTAACCTACTTCATGATCCCAAATGCGAAAGAACTAGGGAAAAATACAAGTTTAGGTCGATATCTAGAATTTGGATGCGGTATGCTTACTTTGAGATAGGAAATTGCAATCTCTAAACCCTTAACCAGATGCGGTACTTGTCACTACTGAATGGTGTCTAAAGCCTTAAGCTTAGATGCCAAAAGGTTAACTCGTTTTGTGAATCCAGTTTTCTCTAAGGCTTTTAGAACAGTTTGTTTCATTCCTAAGACAGTCAAATCAATGTGATGTTTTTCTTAACCTACTTCATGATCCCAAATGCGAAAGAACTAAGGCAAAATACAAGTTTAGGTCGATATCTAGAGTTTGGATGTGGTATGCTTACTTTGAGATAGGAAATTGCAATCTCTAAACCAGATCACTACTGAATGGTGTCTAAATCCGCAGATTTCAAGACAACCTTTGGTACTATATCTAAGGTCAAGAAAGAGTTTTGAAGTTTCTCTTGATGCAGTTTCCATCTAGCATCACTTGTACTCATTGGAAGGGCATTCCATAAACCTAGTTACATGGTGGGTCTGCCCGTACAAGGTCTTGGACTCATTTGGACCCAAGCCTGGTTTAACCTCCGAAAGTTAGATTAATAGTATTAGTCCGACTACCGATAAGATCTCGTATTTAGACTCCTTATCTTCCCCTCCATACATTGTCTCAACACCTAACACCTGACTATCTGAAACCATCAGTGCCACTTACTGACAACCTCAATTTATCATGTGTTAGACATCTAGATGCATACTATTTGTTGTAACTTACAATTATATGCGGATCTTCGAGAGATAAGCATTAAATGGACTGAGAAACATTAGGCTGGACTCGAAAAAAATTCTGCGCTTCTGTTTATCGACACATGAGGTTTTATGATCAAATTGACTAGGACTAGAAACTGTTTGCCAATCAAGTTAATTTTATTACTGAAAATTTTCATGTTCCTTATGTTGCTGTTATTTAAGAATTTAGACAGACTGATATCGTGCACAATTCCTCCAGAGGTCAGGAGAAGAAAATGGCTTGAAGATAATCCAGAAGCATCAAGCAATGAAGAGCCAGTGATTTTCGACACCTCGATCATCCCGTGGTTGACATGGATCAAAAGATTCCACCTACCAGAAGCTGAGTTACTCAATGGTTGGTATCCTTCTGCATCTTCCTGCAGTTCAATCATTTGTGGGGAGTTTGATCCCTTGCCTGGCATCAAATTCATGTAGGCCGCGCCGCCATGATCGGATTTTTCATGGCATATTTTGTGGATAGCCTCACCGGAGTCGGTCTCGTCGATCAGATGGGGAACGTCTTCTGCAAAACTTTGCTATTTGTGGCTGTTGCAGGAGTTCTACTTGTTCGAAAGAATGAAGATCTTGATGCCCTGAAGAAGCTACTTGAGGAAACAACCTTCTACGACAAGCAGTGGCAAGCAACTTGGCTGGAGGATAAATCCGCAAGTGGCACTAAAGACAAAGAGTAGCTCAGCTGGTTTCCAGCTTATTTTCAATTTCTATGCGTGTTTTGATATCTGTTGTTATTTTGATTGCTGTTCTTTGATTGATGAGCAATCTACAATGTATGATTTAGTCTAGTATTGTTCCAGAGATTAGCAGTTTAAATGATATATTTTCATCTGCTCTTTAACATAGAGAGGCAGATTGAAAGGTTGAATGCTTGGATTGGAAATTTCATTCAAATTGGATTTTTTTTTTTTATTGTTTTTATAATCCAAATGTCCGAACTAATCCCTTTGAACTCCGCCATCTTAGAAATGGATGGCTTTTTTTTCTTGGTTCGTCCATCGGATAAATGTAGAATGATGGATCTTTTAAATCCATCAATAAACAAAAAATAAAATGATCCGAATAGAATCTTATCAATTGATCTACAATAAATATGCGATTAAAGATAAAAATGGAAGCATAATCAAAGTATAAATCATGCACTTGAATTCGGAGATATCATTGTCGAAAGAGTCTGAAGATCTGACGTCGAAAGAGTCGTGGGATTTGATCTACAAGAGTGACGACCTTGTATGCTAGGTTCGATGGGAAAAAAAGATGATCGATCGATCCCTTCTCCTACAGGGATCCCACCCATCAATACCTAACAATACGGATTAATGGATTCTACACATATAGATTCATAAATCAATAATTCACATTCAATAATACAAATTCGGTAACCAAAATCATAATAGTTAAATCATTTTAATCGGGTTCTCTCATTCACGGTCTAGACATTCCAAGGAACAAGTTGGACTTCTTTAGAGCTAGTAATACTGAAAATCAGATGGTTCAGAACACAAATTAAACATGGATATGATATCACAATTTAATTTAGTTAATTTATTAATAAGTTCTTTACATGCCAATAAATGGATGGATAGGGATAGGAGAAGAGCAGAGATCTAATAAGAAAAAAAAATGAGAGAATATCAAAATTTATTGAGAGCTGAAGATGTGCAAAGGAAATAAGATTGCTGGAATGTACTCGAGTTCTAAAATGCATTTTCACCTCTACAAAGCATGAAAGAGGGATAATCTCCAGTCATACTAAATAAAAAGAACAAGCTGAGTGAGAAAATTCTGAGAACACTTGTTATCCTTCCATAATAGAATAAAACGATCCACTAATGAACAATTTAGGAGTAAAAAAATTCTTGACTGGTCAACCACTCTTCAATTTTCATTTCTATACAAAGAAACAATGGTTTCCAAAGCATGTATTGTTCCTTGAATAGATTCTTTTCACTTTTTTCTTTCCCCCAATCTATAAGAGTCTATTCGAGTCATCATATTTCATACCTGGAGTGTTTTCCGAAACAAAACAGCAGACCGGCTATTTCTTCGACGAAAATCTGCAAGTTTCAGAGGGTCCGCCGAGTGCCGAGTTAAAGACTCAACACCTACATTCACTTGGTTATTCTCTTGAGGTTCAGGTCAATAGGTCTCTCCAATACCAACACAGTAATGCTGTTCCAAACATCCGACTTTGTTTCAAGATCAGCTATTTCTTCAACGATATTCATATCTTCGGGGAAAACGGTACCAAAAATGGTGTATGATCTTTTCCACTCGATGTGATTCGCTAGACTAATAAAGAATTCAGGGCCAGAATCTACCCACGCAATCGAACCTCTCCTTATTGTATGGGATGATTCCAATGGTAACTTTCTGAATATAAATCCTGCAGCTTCCAGTGTTCCTTGAACCAAAGCATGAGGAGGACCAAAGGAAGCCTACATGATTCAGAAAAAAAAGAAATTATTGCACTTAAAAAGATATGGTTATTCCTAGAAGGGGAAAAAGATGAAGACTTTTTTTTTTTACATACGTGTTTTATTTATATCTTCCTTTAAATTAGATAAGGTAGATAGTAAAAAAAAAAACTCTTTGACTTCATGATCTCCATTAGAGGTGGTGGAATAATCTATATATTGTGTCATGTTAATTGGGTAAAAAATAACATAAAATAAATTAGCTACCTCTAAAGAATTAAGTTAGATGACATGGAAAGTTATCAAAACATTTTAAAATCAATTCTTTGTAAAGAAAGTCAATATGTGTTGCCCATTTATATATGCAAGTTGTGTTTAGTCACTTTCGAATTTTGTCTTTATTAATTGTGTTTCAGCAAATAGTGTTATCATGTTATCAGATCGTGTCTAATATTACCAAAGCTTAAAGCTTAATCTCCATTATCCATTGTTTTCAATATTACCAAGGCTTCGAAGTCGATGTTTTGAATGATTGCTTCTATTTTCTCGGAAATTCGTCATCTCTTTCCTCTCATCTTCCCTTCCATTCTTCATCTTTCTACATCATGCCAATTCTAAAACTTACTAATTTTATATATTAGAGATGCAAGCATTGTTATAAATTGAATAGATAAATGCATGCTTAAATGCACGTATTCTATCAGTGCAATTACACGTGCAACGGATATGTCCTCCATGTATGGATAGTCCAGATATGTTATGTCCTATAAGTGGCACAAATCAGGCTAAGGTTCGTAATAACTATTATAATAGGCATTGTTATTTCTTTAATTAAACATTTTCTTGATTGGCACGAAACCAGAGTAAATTCTAAACGTTCCTTTTCACAAGGGAATAACATTCTAGTATCATAAAGGTAGAAGGTAGGACTATAAATAAATCAAATATTCGTGAGTGAACTTGGTGTTCAGTTTGATAATAATTTATTTACTTTCATTCAATATACACAAGGTCTATCAAATAATCAAGCTTGAACAATTTGTTAAATTAAATGATATCAGCTCATTGATGTTCATGAACAATATTAATGAACCAAGTTTGCAAACTATATTCGTCAATAAAATTTTTATCAATAAAGTGAGCTCAAGCTTATAAAAAAAGAAAAAAAAGAAGGCAAACCAAGTTTGAACAACCATTTCAACATCTCGGTTATTTTATAAACCAAGCTTGAATAACATAAAGTTCGGCTTGGTTTGGCTGGTTTACAACCCTACATAGAGGAAGGCTAATTAATGCACTATTAGCAGTGTTTGTGGTAGTAATTTAGGAACTTTGCAGGGAGACATTGACAGACAAAACTTACTTATATAACAAGGCTTAACTCTCCATGTGATGCAAACATAAAAAAATCAGATTATATGACCTTATCTATATTTGTTTTTTTTTCTATTGAGCAAGCAACTAATGCATGGCAAAGTTGGCAGGCGAGATTAACACAGTTTAAGCATCTTACATAGGGTATGTGATTCCCCTCACTGTCCCAAGACTGACCTCGGCTCTCAGCACGATAAATTTGGCAACCTGCACAATGACGTAATCCCAATAGCTCGCGTATAATGGCAACTGAATTTGGGGCACAATCAGGGAATAGCTGTATCACAGTATTAAACAAATGGTGAGAATATAACCGGAACCGTAGGGATAATACATGATTCTAGGTATTGTGAAGAAGAGTAAAGAATCCACTTATGAAATTTAGACAGACTAGCTTCCAAAGCAGCAGGTAACATATCCATCACAAAAATATAACACTTAAGTGATTTTCTTTGTCAATCATTAAGTTTACAATAACACAATACAACCAAGCTCACATGTAATAACAAGATATAGAACCACACAGCAATTTGCTGCAAAAAACAGCCAGATACACTTGCACTGGAAGATTGAGGCATAACTATATCATCAAGCAAAACTAAGAGCTCCTCGTACCATAAAAACATACAAATAAAAGAGTATGATTCAAGAAATGATAATATAGGATACGCATAATAGAGCTTGATATGTGATTCATGTTTTTGGGATGCCCCCAATTTTTTATGTTCGTCTTTTCTTCCTGACAAAACTGGCAACTTTGTTCCCAAGCCTGAATGAAAGAGTTTATGGATTGCACTAAACCTTGACAGCCTAGGAATATGTATGATCTTTTCTTACTATCAGAAATTATGTGAATATTTTGTTTCATTTGCTTTGATGGAAATGGAGAAATTATGTGCATCCTTTTCATCTCATAATGTTCAAAAATAATCCTCTTTATAGAAAACCCAAGGCGATCATCGTTGAATAGGCACTGTAACTATAAAATCTTTATAGAAAAAGTAAGTGGGTATCCATGGATTGTGCAACTGAAATTATAAATTGCAATGTCTCTATTTGAAAAATAAGCAGCAAACACTTAAAAGGTAGGGGCATCACACATTCATATATTACCCTTGCCCATTATACAAATATCATTACCTTGATTCGAATCATTCCATATTCTGTTTCCAGACCAACAATTCCCTGAATAAGAAAAAAAAGCATGTTTCATTGAAAATGAAAAAAGTTAGATTGTGGTTACGTCAAAGATAGAACTAAATTTTGTTTATTAATAACATGACATGAGAAGGATTGCAGCTTGCATATTTTTCATAATTGAAAGTAAAATAATAAGGTATACACAATATTCTGGTGGAAGTTCACAACAAAATTTTAAAAAAAAAATCTTAAATATGTCCACTATTCAAGCCAATATCTCACAGAAAGTCCAGTTCAAGCTTATTTGTGGTAGCAGGAAGGTGATGCTTTCATATGATGTCAACAGTTATCATTTCCCATCTACCTAAGGGTCAAATACTTTCAGCATTTTGGAAAAACCCATGCATTCGATAATAGAATATGAATTTGAACGTATTTAAGGAATTCTGTGCAAGTGGTCTTTATACTGTTATTCGAAAGCAATTACAAAAGTGAACATTGAGATGGTATGTAGTATGTACATATTCAAAAGCAAGGAAAAGAGTTGAATGGAAGGTGTAGGGATAGCGGGAGACCAAAGAAAACACTAATCAACATATCCAAAAATTATTTAACTGTTTCAAAAACTAATAGTGTTTAGCCTTGCATAGAGTTCAATGGAGGATAAGATTTTATGTAGCCAACAACAAATAGTTGAGACAAACAAAGCCTGTTGATTATCACAATGATGACTTGTGAAAAAGGAAAATTCATAAAATTATACTACCCAATCTCATGAGAACATTTTTTTTTTCAAATATAGTTTATATAATTGACAATATATGTTATTTCACTGCTTCATTATCTATTAGATGTAAATAATCAGGCAACTCATAGATATTCCCATCGACAATAATGAAGCTAATGGCATCCCCTTTTGCAGGGAGTAAAAGAATATATTTAGAAGCACTGCTGAATTGACCATTTTGTTCTTTACTCAGGACCATCTGAAGAAATAGATAATCTTGGCTACATCTAGAATATATTAAAAAGGAAACGAGGTTACGAATTTAGGAACTCGAAAAATATTGGAAAAATGGCACCATTGTATATAAATCTCTATGCTCAAAATTGTTGCAAGAGGATAATTGATTGTCCTTTACATGTTGCTTAGCGCTACCATTTTTTTCTTAAATTCTGTTCCTTTTCAAGAAGCTTTTGTATCAACTGATAATCTGGTACTTAACTGATATATTTTTGTTTGCTTAGGCTCATTTATATTTTTCACTTACTGGTTACCTAATTGAAAGAGTTATCGAAAAGATTTTCTTTGTAAACAGTCATAGTGCACTTAGTATTAGGATATTTACCAAGGAGGATGGCATTCAAAAGAGGATCTTTAGAAACTAAATACATTAAGTTCATCCAACAAATCACTGAAAAATATGCAGTTTGAATGCATAAATTGCTGGGCTTGGTGAACTGTACTTTTACTCTATGCACTTTGAGGATGTGTTGTCTTCTTTAGCAAGGAAATCATGAGTCACAGACATTCAGTGTGCCAGTTAGCTCAATATCAGAGATGTGATACAGTATGGATGGATGGGAAAAAAATCTATGCAAAAAATATGATGCAGTAATCTGTAAACATTCTTTAACCATTGCAACACCTAATCAATAACATACAATGAACAAAATAAGCTTATTTGAACAGCTTTCACAAGGCTGTAACATTTCCAAGTTGGCAGGACAAGATTTAGAGAAGAAAATAAACAGATCAAGTTATAAACTACAACTTCCAAAAGAGGAAAGAAGCAATTGAATCATCTGGTATATTTTGTTGAAAAAAGCAGGTAACTAAGAAACAATGAGAAGCATTTGGTTCTAGGACCCATGTTCTTTGTGAAATACTACTGAGAAATCATCAATCTGTACCCTAGATTCAACTTATTTCTGTCTGTAACATAATGATGAATCCAAACTGCAAAAATACCATGTTGTGTTTTCTAGCATGTATTTACTTGCTGGGCTAACAGGCAACTCAGTTACTCTCTATTGAAATGAGAAATAAAAATAGCATAGAGCATTAAAGAAGAGAACCACATGAATTGTATACTGAAATGTAGTTCTAGATCTGTGTATTGAAATCATATGTTAACTACTAAGAAACCTCTATCAAAACTTTACCTCTCCTTTTCCATGAATAAGTCCAGAAGTCCACATCACCTTTTCCCCTGATTCATGAATAGCAGGAAACAAAACATTGTCTTGTTTCTTCAGCCAACACTGTAAGAAATAAGACGCTGGTTATTTATATGCCAAGATCAATTTTACCTAGACGTAGAAGATGAGTTACAACTTTGCCAGGGTGGGACATGCTTACTAAAAACAATGCTACATAAAACCATCCATGTGAATCAAAAGCCAGGGAAAAAAAAAGTTGAAGTTGCATTAGGTTGTAATAGACAAAGTAGAACAATGTTAAAACTTATAAGCATAGATCTTACCCATATTGAGTTCAATTCAATTCCCAATGGTTGAGATTCACAGTTTGATAAACCATGTCAAACAATTAGAAGAGTATCACCGAACCGCTATCCCAATACTTGATGCATGTGGCGTAACATGCTTACAATTAAGCTTGAACAAGAAAGAGTTAGAAACGAATAGCTAACACTGATAGATTGCTGTTCTCGACAATATTTTAGGGCTAAAAACAGGATCTTCTCATGTTCCACAACAATTAACAAAATCTGTGCCTCGATGCACCTTGGCAACCGCATTGGCAAATTGACACTAGGAAAAGTGAAGCTGGTAAGGGATCGCGGAGCTCATCAAACAGAAGGAAAATACTTTCTTACACGTGAAATGCAGGGAAAAATATAAATCACCGACAAGCAAAATGAACAAAACCTAAACAGCAAGATCAAACCAATAAAAAAAAATTCCGCAATAATTAATCAAAAAGGAACGGTAACAAGATCAGCGAAAATAGATCAAATCACTGACCTCCCCGAACTTCTCGCCGCACCGCTCCCTATCCCCGCAAAACACCCAGGAGTTGCAGCGGCACGGCCCGTCACTGCCACACATTGCCTTGCAAGCGCGGCAGCACTCAGCCGACGAGTTCAATTTGAAATCGGCGCCCCATTTGACGGCGTGCCCCCATAGCTCCAGATGCTCCAGCCCGCTGCAGCAATCCTCTCCGCGCTGGACTCCCCTCCGCGTCAACTCCGCGCCGCCGTCCGCCGACGCCGAGAAGCGATCCTCCGGCCGACGGAATGAAACGTACAGGGCAAAGTAGGCCAGGGGGCAGAAGACGAACACCGCCGCCACGAGGATCCAGAGCGGCCGCCCGCATGCCCCGTTGGGCCTCCTCGCCATCCGACGCAATCGAGCCGAGGAATCGAGGTTGACTTATCGCTTTCCAGGAGAAGAACGAAAGAAGCTCCAAGATTTGAAAAGGGCAATGGCCGAGAGAGGAAAGGGAGATTTTATACGCCGATCGGGAACGGCGTCCAACGGAGATGGTGTAGTATACAGGTGACTATATAAGTAACGATCCCCTGCGATGTCCAGTCAGGCGATGGCCAATATGCGGTCAGCTAACGATGGGGCCACTGTTTCTGTTGTCGGTAACGCAGCATAAAACCTGTTTTGTGTTTGAGAAAAGACAGCTTAACTCCTCCATGGCGTACTAAAATACTCGTTTTTTCCAGGAGAATTTATTATTTATGGAGAAAACTCCTGAAAATGGATTTTAATCTGTTCATATAAATTTTTTTGAATGGATTGATTATTATTTTAAATATATATATATAAATGACTTGAATGATTATTTATCTTTTGATAATTATAGAATATATAATCTCGGTAGTAAAAGATAATTACATTCGCTCTTAATATCTCTCTGTTGATTTCTCGGTGATGATGAAAAGGAATAAATTATGGATGGACTATGCACTTGACTCATTGGCAAGAACAACGGAGGACTTTTAAGTCCTAGTAAAAATTGTAAATTCCATGTTGAGAATCAACTCTTGTCCATTTTGTAGCAACATCTGTGTTGCTCTAATCAACGGATCGTCCTGAGAGGACAAAAGATTTGTTAGGACATGTCAACTATGACCCACTTAGTATTATACAGAATCGGGTCACAAGCAATCCAATCCCTAATTACCATGACTAATATGATTGCTTGCATTGATTTGGAGTTATTGATGGCCTCTCGTCGAAGCTTAAAGTCCATTATTATTTGAGCTCATATGGTTTGCGATAATTTCAATATTAGGATTCACGATTAGAAGTTGGGATGCTAAGATTGATTAGGTTTTATGGGTTACCTCTATAGTAAAAAGTAATTATGTTCGCCTCTAGCGTCCTTCATCGTCAGTCTCTCGGTGACGATGAAAGGAGATAAATCATGGAGAGAGTATGCCCCTTGACCCATTGTCCAGAACAGCGGAAGACTTCTGAGTCCGGATGAAGATTTTAAATCTCACGTCGAAAATTGATTTATGTTTATTTGTAACAGCATCTGTACTGTTCTAGTGAACGAGTCATCTCGAGGGAACTTCATGAGTTGCCTCCAATAGGCAATGAAGTGGGTTAGGTCGATTATCGCAAGGTAGATAAAAACAAGAGTGAACTTTAAGCAAATCAAGTTGGAGTAGGGCAATAACCTCGATGAAGAAATTTTATGGATCCATTCCGAGTTTTACTATTTGCTTATCTCCACGTTTGTTCTATCAACCTATTCCTCAATACCTATTTGGCCTACCAAAATAAACCATTCAAAAGCCCCTGATGAAGCTAAAACTAGACGCGATGGTTGCTATGACTATCTTATCGAGACTAGTTTGCGGTTTGTTGAGCTAGGGGCGTCTTAGTCGAATCTCATAAACTTTGGGCTAAACTTATGTAAAAGATTAGAATCGTCAACCTAACAATCTCCACCGATTTATCTCACGGTCATTGTGAGTGAATTGAAGTAAATCACGAAAGGCCCTATGGATATTGACGTGGTGGCTAAGACACATAGGGGTCATCTGAATCCAGGAAAGAGCTTTAAATCTCCTTTGAAACCGATCCATGTAATTTCTATAAGCACCGTCGTATCTTATCCACCATGTCATCTCTGTGAGAATAACTTTGGGCTAAACTTGATGCGCTTTGGTTGAATTTCTCAAATTTTAGAATGATCGAGTTTGACTCAGTTTGACCTTGTTTGAGTTAATTTTTCCCAATTGAGGTCCATGCTTACGAGTAGTAAGTAGTTTCTAATGAGATAGTATATTGGTAAGTGCAATATAGAATTTGAATAAGGAGTAAGATTCGATTCTCCGTGTCAATAGACTATTTAATTTTTACACCGGACCACGTTCTCTATTGTATTTACCGTCGTATAAAGGTCAATGACATTCATATGTAATTTATTCTCTCTTATGATCTGACTATAACTAATCGGCTTCTCATTGTGGGAAGGCATCGAGGATAATAGAGTAAAGAAACCACACGTTACATGAGCCATATCAAAAGAAGCCAAACAAAAGTTTTGGCTAAAAAAGGTGCAACTGAAGTCGAGGCATCATCCTTGCAGTCGATAATGGAAGAAGAGTTCATTTTCGAGACGAGTTTAAAAGTGGCTGATCTCTTAGTAAAAGATTGAAATTCATCCGTCTAACAATTTCTATCCATTCATTTTTTATCATTTACAAGAGAGATAAATCATAAAATTATTTTATCTAAAATCTATTTATAAATCACATGAAGATTCAACATTTCCATATAAACGGAGAATTGATTCTTACTTTTTTTAAACAAATTATACGTGCATTTACCATTTAAGTTAGTCTGCGAGGGCATAATGGTACTGGTTGATCCTACAAAAATTGAGAATCTGTCCAACTTGTAGTCCCCTGTCACCCGTCCCAGGGCACTGGCGAGAGAGAGGTAAATCACGAGGGGACAAAGTCTCTTGACACGGTGACAAGATAGGGAGGGGTCAATCTGAAGCCAGGGGAGATTTTAGATCCCTCATCCGGAATCGAACCCTGCCCATTCTGCAAGCAACACCCTACCTTATCATCGCACCATCCCCGTGGGGACAAGTACTGGCTGATCCTGAATTCAAAGGAGGTAGTTGATAAGGATGTTTGAGGATCCAATGAACTTTTAGTTGCATATGATATTTAGTTGATTGATAAATATTCTGTGTTGACAGAGGCGAATTTAGAATTTTATATTAGAGGGTCGTATACTAAAATATAATAATATTAATTAAAAAATAAATAAATATTTTTTTTAAGTAATAATCACTTAAAATTTGGGGGGTCATGACTCCTCCTAAAACCCTTTAGATCTGCCTTTACCTGTGCAATGGCTTTGTGTGCACACAGATTACGTCGTTTGTTCCACCGTGCATCATGTCCGATTGTCATTTGATCGTGCGAAATGCACAATAAATGACAATGCGCAATGCTTCCGAACATACTATAGTCTATCCTTGTACTCGTCAGATCGTCTGTGTCATCCTCATCGTAACATCACCGCGGGCAACAGGCCCTCGACGGGACCAACAACAAGCCTACGGTCGGACCAGCTGCACTTGAGCACATAGCCGCTAGTCGGGAGCTCGATGTCGCCACCGAGCGACTGAATTCCGATAGCGATATAATTGGATTCCGACTCCGACTGCGATCCAGTCGGACGCCGACTTTGGTCGGACCATGGCCGCTCAGAGCTTGGGCACGGTGCTTGAGCTCGTAGGGTGCTTGGACAGAGAGTTACTGTGCATTCTCATCTTGTGTGATAACACGACGGATCTACATCACACACGAGCGTACATATCTCCGTCACACGATATATATATATATATATATATATATGAGGAATACATCATATTTCATGTCGGAGTTTTTGTTGTTCGGCATCGTTGCCAAGCAGTTGGATTTCACTCGTAGTCTAATCTGAATTTCGATCAGATCGCAATCCGAATTGACCGTGATTGTGACCGCCAACACAACCATTGGTGTTTGCAATTGCGGTCGGAATTCGATCGAATTGTGGTCGTCAACACCACGGGCGATGAAACTTGCAATCGCATTCAATTTCGATCATGATCTAGTCAAATTCCAATGTCGGACAGACCGTGGCCGGAATCAACCACGATTACGACATTTTGATCACGATTAAGGCTGCCAGCGACTGCGGCGTTGGCGGCTGATAGTTCGACTAAAAGATGCCAACGGCGATCCCAATGAATTCAGGAACTGATTATAGTGTGAATGATGGTCGTTGATGAAGAATTTCGCAGAGATCACAGAGAAAAACACTATGTATTTTTCATTTACTATTCAATTTCATATATATATATATATATATATATATAGCGCGATACGATCAATGTGCGATCGCACGCAATCTGACTATGGTGAATAAGGATTTCAATTCACCATAACTTGATGAATAATCTTGCGCGCGATGTCGCGCATTGACGACCCGTATATATATATATATAACACGGATTAATGATTTCTACGTACGTGTACAAATTCATATTCAAAATACAAATGAATACATCAATTAAATCATTCACAATGATAAACCGTACTATATATGTTATTAATTAATATATATAAGGTCATGAATAAAATTCAACGTGATGTTTAAGATGTTCTCATTTAATGAAGCAAATGTGCAGGACCAGTAGTGTAATAAGAACATGGAGAATGAGAAAGTTAAGAACGGTCAAATATCTGAATAAAGATAGGTAAAGGAAGATTATCCATTCGATATCCCGCGCAGTTAGAACTTTATTCATCTTTGAGATATGAACAACTTTATGTCATCCTCCATGAAAATCTTAGAGCTCTAGGAAGATAATGTGATGAAACAATGGTAATACATATAATCGAAGGCAAGGAGAATTCATGCAAATTAGGAAATAAAATGCTTGAGGGATTTCGATGCGATAGGCTGTCGTCTCTAGTTATGAGAAAGGAAGCCAAGGAAGTAATCGTCTCGTATTCATCGAAATTAAGGGCTAGTTATTGTCTCTTAAGCCTCAATCCGTTCGATCTATGATGCACAAAAAGGTAGCTCTTAGGGTTAGTCCAGTTGATAAGTACAAAGGGACAATTCTTAAGCGGTCAGAGGTGAATTCCTGAGGGACCTCCCCTCCTTTTATAGATTTTGGTCTCTGAATATGTCCCCTCATTTTTTGGAACCGATCACGAAGTTGTACGAAATTTTATCGCGAAGTGGCCGCGTCAAACGTTATCCGTTTTGACCTAGCGCAAAGGCTGATTCGTCGCCATCAGTCGACTGATGCCTCCCATCAGTCGACTGATGAGCATCAGTCGACTGCCCAATGTCCAGCAGTCGACTGCCAGCCTGACCACTTCTCTGCAGTAAGAGATTAGTACGGAAAATGATAAATGCGACGGTTTCTAACCGTCCGATCTCGACCTAGACCTTCCCCAGGAAGTCTTAGTTGGATCGCCGGCTACGGTCGTCCCCGTAAAGAGGACACGACCTTACCATTTCTCACTCACACGAGCTTACCTCGATACTTACTTTGTAGCTCTCACTTCCGACCTTCCACTCGATTCCTTCGGCTCCCTCCGAAGTCACCCGAGTATCGCCCGACTATCGTGGCTTCCTCCGGGTGTCGCTAGTCTTCAGCTCTAGTTTTAGTACTTTTCTGCACACTCAATTTAGCTCGTGAGATAACGATGTAAACTTAACTTTGTGTCTTTGTCATAATCAAAACACAGGTTCGATTATCTAGTGTCCCTACACTGACAAAAACATTGTTCATGTGAGAGGTGTTTATACTGGATGATCATTTTTAAGCGGCCAACGGAGCACTCATATATATGTTGAGTATTCAAAATGAACACCAAGCATGAATATTGTTTCTGTGAATAGTGAAAACATTGTTCATATGAAGGGTTCTCATATTAGACGCTCATTTTGAGTCACTAATAGATCACCCCTATATATATATATATATATATATATACTATTAGGAGTATGAGAATATAATCAAAATTTCACATTGATAAGACATGGAAAAGATCGTGTACTTATAAGATAAAAAGATATCTCCATTGGAATGAGACCTTTTGCGTAAAGCTCAAAAATAAAACCATGAGGACTTAGGCCCAAAGTGAACAATATCATACAATTGTGAAGATATATGAATCTTATAAGTACTATATATATACTTAGCTCCGAAAGCAGTTGAGTAGGGATGCCTGTTCGGAAAGTCGAGAGGTGCTCGAGAATTGTCGTGCATGTGGATCGAGCGTCGAGTCGAGAAGTTGTCGAGCAGAAGCCAAGTGCTCGAGAAGCAGCTGGGCCAAGAGGGGCTCGGGTGTTGTCGTGCACACGGACTGAGCGTCGAGGGTGCTTGGGAAGCACCGAGTCAAGAATCGGGAAAGCAAGCAACTACATTAGAAGAACGCTGAGTTAGAGAGGTTGTCCGACTAAGCGGAGTGTGATGTCGAGACATGTGGTTTACACAATTTTCTTTAAATGGATTCTTGTAGTTCAGTTATAACTTAAGGAAAGAAACGAGAGTGATGCATGTGATCAGTTTTTAGCCTTCATTCGTCAAGAATGAATTCGATCTAACCACAACAGTAATCCTATCAAAATTAATGTGTCAGATGGCTGCCGATGCTCCGACTTACGATCCTCCAATACTTAAATGAGAATCTTAAAAAAAGATGTAAAATATAGCTATGTACAAAAGAAGTGAGATCCTCCTTTCATTTACCTCGGTCGGCTCTTATATAGGGACTCGGCCTTACCTCGTCATCCTCCACTAGCTATGCTCTTTGCTAGGCAATTAGGGCACAATCATTGCAGGGAATCTTTACGTGGTTTGCCATGTGTCCTGGAGTTATCATTGGGAGAGAGAGTTAGAAGACCAAATATGACAGTTATTGGAAGGAATCTCCATTGTGGTCCCCAGATGCCCGATTCCTCCGTCTCTCGACTTCCTTAGTTATTGACTTCCTGACTCCCGAGCTCCAACTTCTGTCTCCCCACTCACGTACCTCCCGAGCTCTCACGTTCCCGAATCGCTCCTGCTTCTGACTCGGTTTATTTTTTTCTTCCTCGCTTCTCGACTTCCCAAGTTACCCAATCGCTACCGCTTTTGCCTTCCGACTCGACTTACTTCTTTACTCTCGAGTCATCGTATGATCGAGTATTCGAATCTCGGACTCTACCTAAGTCGCTCGAGTCCTCGGGCATCCGTTCCTGAGTTTCGTATTGGATTCTGGACTCCCCCATGTCTGACCCCTTTCTATGGGCCCTTTAGTTCAAAGGTCTGATCCATTACAATTTTTCAGCCGCACGAGAGAAAAAAAAAAAAAAAAAAAGAGAAAATCGATCACAAAATATTTGTTTCCTTTCTTTCTGTCATATTTTTCAGGCAACTAATTCGACTATTCGTTCTTCGAATCAAAAATATTATCATCTTAACCAGAAGCATTCTATTTGTGGTTTCTTCGAAGTTGTCTAAAAGGTTTTCTGGTTGGGGAAGTGTTCCTTCTTTACTGCTCAAAGAAAAAGATAAGAGGGAAGTAGCTTCTTCTCGAATGTGGTCTTCTAATTCGACACTCGACTTAGAACACAGATAAAGTCACCAGCTCGCAGTTGATTTGAGCTCATTACCAGACGACTGGTAGCTTGATTGCATCATTGACTAAACAAATCATTTCTTCTGCATCATTAATTTCTGTACTATGTTGCCTAATTAAGAACTCACAAAACTCGAGCTCATTGACTGCTTGCTCTACTTAATTCTCACTCTTTGCTCATTGTCTGTTCATTATCTTATGTTTGTTGTCGAAACTAGTTTTGCAAAAAAGTTTCCCTTCATCTTTAGTTTTTGGGCATTGGTAAAAAATCATAGTCAATAGATAGATGACGTAGCGGGGTGAACGCATCCTTCCACTTGCGACGACGCTAGCAGAGAGGTGGACAGAGAGAATCGAAGGAGGAAAAAGGACGGAGAAGTTCCACCTCTAGATTAAACGAAATCAAAAGCAAACTTTATTAATCAAAATCAAATTCAATGCTTACGAGAGTTGTAGCCCGTGTTTAAATAGACTAGGAAGAAAGAAAAAAATCGTATCTAATCAAAATAATAAGAAAATGGTGAGAAAAATCCTAATTAATCAACCATGGTGGCGTTGAACCATGGGCGTGTCGAGTGACACAGTCGAGGCGTGATAAGTTCTGGAAATGAGCTTATGGTGTAACATGGGCGTGTCAAGCGATACGGTCGGAGCATGTCAAGTTCTAGAATTGGTATTGATGGCTCGACACGGGCATGTCGGACAACACGATCAAGTGTAGTGGTTAACACGTGTGTGCCATGCTACATGATCGGAGAGCGTCAAGTTCTAGAATTGAGACTGATGGTTTGACACGAGTGTATCGGACAACACGACCAGGGTGTGTTTGATGACACCGGCGTGTCAAATAACACGGTCGAGTGTGTCAAAATCTGAAAGCTTCAATCTTATCTCATTTTGATTCTGAATGAAGGATGAAGGTCATGAGAGTCCTGATGTCTTTATTGGTGGCTTCAATGGTCCTTCATCATAATTTAGGAGAAGACAGAATCTCATCATAAGATACAAACGGCT
Source organism: Wurfbainia villosa (assembly GCA_025175895.1). Taxonomy (NCBI): domain Eukaryota; kingdom Viridiplantae; phylum Streptophyta; class Magnoliopsida; order Zingiberales; family Zingiberaceae; genus Wurfbainia; species Wurfbainia villosa. Next base: position 107,475,364 of record CM045998.1, on the reverse strand, counting down.
TGAACCGTGGAATGCCCCTGCATCAATTGAGGGGACTATTTCCATTTGAAACGAGCGAAAAGTCCTTTGCTGATCAGCTTCATCTTTGAACTTGGACTAACCATCTCTTCTCAAAAGAGAAAGTGAGCAACATTGTTCGTCACCATCCAAGTTGTTGATCCAATGCGTTCCATTACTCACCTCAAGTTTCCCTTGATTTCGATTTGCTATCCACTTTGAGCTCGAGAACGACGACAATTGTGGTTCCCGATAGCCCTCATCGATAAAGATTTCTTTTTCGATCCATCTCTGTTATTGATAGAGTGAATAGATCTGCCATTTCTCGAAACATTCCTTCTGATTCGATCTCCGAATTCTCCGACAAACAAACGAAGCCTTCGTATCTCCGATCCTAGTTCGAATACTTCAGCCTCTCTCCATCACTAAAGTTAGGTACTTTAGCTGATAGTTGAAAGAGGAACACCTTCCATTATAACCACCCTGACAGAGACTTGGAAGCTATCGTTGCTGCTTCAATTCTCACACTTGAGTCCAAAATCCAGTTAGCTGAGCATGCATTCCCGACGATACCGAAATGGCAACAGATGTTTGGTACTACTTTCGCCTCGCGATCACTCAGACAGTTGTTGAACAAATCTTGAAGGAATCTAAATGAAAAGTTTGGAGCTGCAGCAAATCAGAATGGCAACACTTGACCTCATCATTAAATAGTCTTCACTCTACAAGAGTCTATCTGCAGCATGCAAGAAATGGAAGAACATGGCAAGCTTAAAGATCTCCCCTCCAAGGTTTTGCACTTTAATTATCATTTTACGCGGCTCGATCGATCGATCGTTTGATTGATGTTCTTGTTCTTCATTTGTGTGCTCGAAGAGTTGCATGGCCAAACAAGGAGGGAGGAACAGCCAACATGCTCAGCCCTTTAATCTTCAAACTGAGGTAAGGAACAATGAATTTAAATTAATATTGTTTTTTCATTAATTATCAAAAAGCAAACAAAAAAAAAACTTCTCTAACATATAATTTATCCTTTGTTATTTTCGTGTATATGAATATAGCAACGAGGACATAAGAAGGAACAAGAGTTTGTAAAAAGAGTGAAAGAAAAGATTGTCGGAGAGGCTAGACGAAGGATTCCCGTCGCACAAGGTCTTCCGTTCACAACCGATAAACCGCAAGTAATGTGCAATATGTATATAGTCTCTTCTTGCATTTTTGTTCTTTTTTCTTTGTTTTATTTTATTTTATTTTATCATTTAAAAAAAAAATTAGCATAGTCGTATCCTTCGATAGATAAATAGACCGAATGGTGAACTAATTGTCTCTTATTCTCGTAGAGCTCGATCCAAAGGAATTGATGAGTAACTTTATTTACATGACCTATGACCCGATAAGGAATTAACCGAGAATGCGAACTACTATAACGATTGATTGATAGTCAAAGATCTTTCTAAAAATCCCTTTGATTGAAGGTCAATAAACATGATAACAACATTCATGAAAACAAACTAATATCATGGAGTCCTACTTATCGATCGAGAATATATACTTAAAACTTTAGAATTCCTTGCGATGTCGTAATTTTAGCGGTCTCGACCAAAGTGGTCATCGTATCCCACGTTGAGTCATCGACGAATCGACAAGCTTAGCCCCTAACAAAACCATCTACTAGCATATATACCCTTCCTATATGTTTTTTTTTTCCAAAAATGGTAAGCCTCTTTAGCTCTTGTATATCCACAAATAAAAGGTCTTGCACCTATACACATGCATTCAATCATCCATCCAATCATCACTATCTTTCGATGGTTTCCATGGATCTTGTTAGACGAGAAAAGTTTACATTTGATTATTTTAATAGTCGTATAATGTACTTGTTCAAATACAAAGTTAGTAGTTTCGAAGCAACCAAGTTGTTGGAAGTTTATAGTAATATATAGAATCAAAAGGAATAAGAAATCATGGAGAAGAAAATTTGTATCACTTATCTACAAAGACCCATAAGTTTCTGAATAACCACCTCTCTATCTTTCGATAACTTTCTATAGATCTTGTTAGACGAAGGGAATTTACATTTGAATACTTAAATAGCCATAATGTACTTGTTCAAATGCAAAGTTAGTTAGCTAGTCGGTTTCAAAACAATCAAGTTGTTGGAAGTTTTTAGTAATGTAGAATCAAAAGGGACAAGAAATCATGGAGAAGAAAATTTATATCACTCATCCACAAAGACTCATAAGTTTCTGAATAATTATCTCTATCTATCGATAACTTTCTATAGATCTTGTTAGATGAAGGGATCCCCTCGGGATGACCCGTTGACTAGAGTGATGCAGATGCTACTAGAATGGGTAGAGATCGATTCTCGACATGAGGTCTAAAATACTCACTTAGACTCAGAAACCTCCTGTTGTTTCTAGCCAATGGATCAAGAGCATAGTCCTCCGTGATTTATCTTCCTTCACCATCACTGAGAGACCAACAGTGAAGGGTGATGGGGGCTAGTGTAGTCGCCTTTTGCTAGAATTGTCAGACGAAGGGAGTTTCATTTGAATACTTTAATAGTCGTAATGTACTTGGTCGAATGCAAAGTTAGTCAGTGTTGAAGCAACCAAGTCGTTTCGAAGTTTTTAGTAATGTAGAATCGAAAGGGATAAAAAATCATGAGGAAGAAAATTTATATCACTTTTCCACAAAGACTCGTAAGTTTCTAAATAATCATCTCTATCTTTCGATACATGACTTTCTATAGATCTTGTTAGATGAAGAGAGTTAATCAGTTTCAAAGCAACCAAGTTGTTAGAAGTTTATAGTAATAATATAGAATCATAAGGAACATGAAATCATGAAGAAGAAAATTTGTATCACTTATCTACAAATACCCATAAGTTTCTGAATAATCATCTCTCTATCTTCCGATAACATCAAATCATAGATTGATGCATAAAGGCAATTCGTTTTCCCCAACGCTCATGTCAGCCGGTCCTATAGTCAACACAAAGGAGCTTAATCATGGTAGACATTTGTCTTACCAACGTCTGAACGTGGTGGAGGACCGGCACCCTGCGCTTGGCGGGGATTGACCCTTGTTCATTGATACAACTCTGTACCATGCTAGCCATCTGACTTTCTCTATTAGGGTGCATGACTTTCTATAGATCTTGTTAGACGAAAGGAATTTGCATTTGACTACTTTAATAGTCGTATAATGTACTTGTTCGATCCGTTTCAAAGCAACCAAGTTGTTAGAAGTTTATAGTAGTAATATAGAATCAAAAGGAATAAGAAATCATGGAGAAGAAAATTTGTATCACTTATCTACAAATACCCATAAGTTTCTGAATAATCATCTCTCTATCTTCCCATGACTTTCTATAGATTGATGCATAAAGGCGATTCGTTCGCCCCCAACGCTCCTGTCAGTTGGTTCCACAGTCAACACAAAGGAGATTAATCACTCTAGACATTTCCCTTACCAGTCTGAACGTGGTGGAGGACCGACACCCCACCACGCTAGCCATCTGACTTTCTCTGCGGGGATGACTTTCTATAGATCCTGTTAGACGAAAGGACCAAATTGTTGCATAAGTTTCTGAATAATATATCCTCCTGTTCGGCCACAGAATGTAGCAAAACCAGCAGTGAAAGAGCAGACCAAGCCGAGGAACATCAGGCTCCACACAGAGCAAAGAGCAGCTCAGCGTGCAGGCTACAACAATCTGGTAGCTACCCAAACGAAATCCTCCAAGGCAAGAACAGCTCTGAGATGATTAACTTGAGTTTTCTACGACGTACAGGTTGCAAGCAAGATCAACTCCCTGCAAATCCTCAGGAGGTTCGAAGAAAGGCTTCTCAAGGTCAGTTCTGTGCATCCATGGAGTTGTATTGTATCCAACGTGAGTCGGTGACTAAACTATACAGGCAATTCATATCTCTCAGCTCATCGAAGAAGAGGAGATAAAGATCATGAGAAGGGAGATGGTACCAAAGGCACAACTCATGCCCATATTCGACAAGCCATTCTTCCCTCAAAGGTGTCCTGAACTTGTATACCATTTTTCAATGAAATTTAAGACACAGTTTTACTTTGCATTGCAAGAAATTATTTTTATGATTTAAATTTATGATTTCTAAGTCACACGATAGATAGCTCGTAGTGAAGATTATGAAAATTGTGTTCATTCAGTTTGTCTTTATTTAGTTTTAATTTTCTCTTGTGTAGATCAACAAGACCTCTGACAGTCCCAAGGGAGCCTTGCTTTCATCTCGTGAAGCAGAGTTACAGCATTATGAGTGGCCAACCTTACAGATTTCACAAGTACCTGAACCAAACTATGAAGTCTATCTAGCCTTTTTTTTTTATTTAATTTGTTTTTTTTGTTCATGGAGCTGTGAAAATGATTCAAAGGCATATGGAAACAGTTGGTGTTTTATTTTTTATTTTTTATTTTTTAATTTTTGATGATTGTGGTTTGGTTTGACCTTGTGGTTTAATTTAGAGGAGAAAGTGACAATTTGGAATTTTGTTTGAGAGAGAAAGTATAAATTTGGGGGTCTTTGAATATGAAGTGTAAATTCATTGGTCATATTTCTCAAAAATTATAGAAATATACTTATACATAGGCATACTTAACGGATTGGTTTGATCCGGAACTGAGTCGGAATCAATCCGTTAAATTCGGAACCGGAATCAGTTCTGGAACCGAATCAGAATCATTCCGATTCCTATTCGGTTCAGTTCTAACCGGTTCGGAACTGATTCGGAATCGGTTCTGGTTCGGAATCGGAATCGGTTCTGGAACTGAACCAGAATTATTCCGATTCCTATTCGGTTCAGTTCTAACCGGTTCGGAACTGATTCGGAATCGGTTTTGATTTTGATTTGGATCTGGTTCCGATTGCTAATTTAAAGATGAAAATTCTTAGCATGTTAATATGTCTATAAGATTATTTTGCAATAGAAAAAAAAGACTAGAATCATCAATACGTTAGATGAATTTGAAAACTCAAATTCGAGGAAGGTGGTTCGGGACTATTTCAGAATCGATTTGGAATCATTTCAGAACTAGTCCGGATTGAATTGGTTCAAAACTTTGGAACCAAAACCGGTTCAAAATTGATTTTGAACATGTTCAGACCGATTCCAATGTCGACGAATCCGGAATCGATCAAAACTGAATCGAAATTGGAATCGAGGAACCAATAAATATGTCTACTTATACAAAATATTTTTTTTTTAAAAAAAAAGATAAAGTAATATAAAGTAATTAAACTTTTATTCTATTGATTGGAATCGGTTATATAAATTCTCAAGACTTTTTTTTTTCTTTTTTTTTATTAATATACGTATTTGTTATAGTCTCATTTTATTTAATTGAGACATTTATTAACCATCTAAATATATATAAATATCATTTTAAGTACATTTTTTTTGAATTTTTTCTTAATGGACACTGATATGGCTGTTTTTTGGTCTCTTCTGTCGAGTCGGCGAGAGGCGGAGTTCTCACGGTCGCAATAACAATCTTTTCAAAATCAACACAAGTTAGATGGTCGCCGATGCTCTGGCACGGAGAAGAAGATGAAAAAGTATATTGTTGAATCGAAAGTGTCGCTAGAGGGGGGGGGGGGTGAATAGCGATACGGTGTCGTTAAAAAAAACTTTTGCAATAAGTAAAAAGCAAGTAGAGAGTGCACAGCGGAAATATAAAGTAGACAAGATATTTTTACGTGGTTCACAATCTTTCGATTGCTAATCCACGGCCCTAGTGATCCTTGATCACGTACGGAGGGCAATTCACTAAAACCACTCCTCCTCGTTGGAAGTAGGAGCAACGATCACAAAAAGAAATCAAGGCAAAGGGACACTCCCCCTTTCCTTGTTACGATTAAAGCACAAAGACAATTTAAAGAAGTAGAACTTAAATAAATATACCGACAACTCTTATAAGTAGAAGATGTAGCTTTCGTTGTCGTGACTTCGTCGTAGCAAATGTGAGTAGTAGTAAGCGGCGTTACTGACGGCGTGTTGAGCTCTTGATTTCTTATATTTTTGCTTGGCGTGAACATGTCTATTTATGGATATTGATCTATGAATTTAGACATAGGTAGTGTCCAAGGTGAGGTTCTTATCCCCAAGTCTTGCTCATCCACATCCTTTGCGCCAACTCAAGGATGAGGTGCTTCATCCAACCACCTTGTGCCACAACTCAAGGATGAGGTGCTCATCCAATCACCTTGTGCCACCTCAAGGAGGCCTTCACGCCAACTTGTTGGAGCCATCCAACTTGTGCCACATCATGGGAGCCAACCATCTTGTGCCAACTCTCCTCATTTTGGGCGTCCAAGCTTGATGGTGGTTTGCCAACCATCTTGTGCCAACTCACCTCATTTTGGGCGTCCAACTTGATGATGGTTTGGATGTCCACCTTGATGCCACATCACCTAATTTTGGGGGTCCAAGCTTGGTGATGGTTTGGATGTCCACCTTGATGTCACATCACCCTTTGTACCAAAACACGAGTCAAGTCCAAATTCACCCCCTTGAAATTCGAGCTCTTCTCGAGGCTGGAACTAGACCAGGTTGATTGGTATAGTAACGGTGGTCAAAGGGTTTTGACGCAGTACAAGTTAGCTTAAAATATAAAGTACGATGGTTCTAACCAACTGATCTCGACCTAGACCTTCCATTGGAGGTATTGGGTCGGATCTACGCTTAACGTCCTTGCTTCGCTTTCACACGAGCTTACCTTGTAGCCTCGCTTCCGGTCTTCACCCGAGTACCTCGGCTTCCTCCGAAATCCCTCTGGCGTTGCCCGACCACCTCGGTTCCCACCGGGTGTCACAGACCTTCCGCTCAACTTTAGCATTTCTGCACACTTAATTGAGCTCGTAAGATAACAAATATACTCTTAACTATTGAGCCTTTTGCCATAATCAAAATATCGGTTCGACTTTGGTGCCCACTGCACCAACAATCTCCCCCTTTTTGATTCATGGCAAACCGACACAAAAGTTAAGGAAAAATTAAGCTAGCATAATGATTAAGCATGAATGAGCTAGCATAAAGATTAAATATGAATGAGCTAGCATAATGATTAAATATGAATGAGAAATATTATTGTTTCAAGTTCTCCCCTTTGAGGTAACCTCCCCTTGACCGAAGGTGAGTTCTTGAAAATAATTTTTACTTCCCTTAATAGTTGCTTAAGTAATCGGAATTACTTAATATAAAAGGTACAATTTTGTTTACTTTCTTCCCTTTAATTTTGTGACTTTCTCCCCTTTGCCTTAACTCAAAAAGTTTGTAAATATATTTTAGGGTTTGTAAGTCCAAGCAAGTTCCCAATATATATATATATATATATATATATATATATATATTTTAAAATAATAATAAGCTTGAAAATATGTTCATCTAAAATGTACATAACTGCTGACTTGATTGATATAGAATGATCAATAAGTCTTGAAGGAGTTGATTAATTTTAAATAATTATACTCCATGGTTCATGTCGATGCGAATCTACATCTGAACTGTGAGTAAGGTCCTAACATCTCACGCCTGCTCACGCATAAGTACACAAACACATTAGTCCTATGTGTTGTGAGATGTGTTGGCTCCTTAAATCTATAGGTATATGATTTCTAAGGTAAGACTTAGGCTAATTTTATAAAAAGAAGCAAAAATAGAGTACATATATAGAAAAATTTAAATCCTACTCTATTACGCACATACCTAACTTTCGTCTTAATAAACTAAATTCGGCTTCGGGTAGTGGTTTGGTGAAGATGTCCGCTAGGTTTGATTTTGACTCAACATACTCTAGTTGTATAGTTCCATTAGTTACATGTTCCCTAATGAAGTGGTGTTTAACTTCTATATGTTTTGTCCTAGAATGACATATTGGATTTTTAGTTAAGTTAATTGAACTGATGTTATCTATGTAGGTTTTAATGTTGTTAAAGATTAAGCTAAAGTCTTGGAGAGTGTGCTTCATCCACAGGAGCTGAGAGACACACTCACCCATCGCAACGTATTCGGCTTCGGTGGTAGATAAGGCAACGCAATGTCGCTTCCATCGCACTAACTCACTAGACTCGGCGAGGATTTGACAACAACCACTCGTGCTCTTTCTATCGAGTTTACTACCGGCATAGTCGAGTCGAGTAGCCGATTAGATTAAACTCAGATCTAGGGTACCAAATACCTACGTTTAGCGTGCCCTTTAGATATCTAAGGATACGCTTGACTAGGGTTAGGTGAGACTCCTTGGCACAGGTTTGTAACCTTGCGCACATACTTACCGCGAATAAAATGTCGGGTCGGCTCACGGTTAAGTATAGAGACTTCCTATTGCGCCCTATAGTATTTTAGGTCAACGGGTTTTCCTTCTACATCTTCGCTTATATTAACATTAGTTGCTATAGGTGTATTAATTATTTTAGCATCTTGCATTCCAAATCGATTTATTAAGTCCTTAGTATATTTTTGTTGATGTAAATATATTCCATCTTTAGTTTGTTTAATTTGTAAACCTAAGAAGAAACTTAACTCTCCTACTAAATTCATTTCAAATTCACTTTCCATAAGTGAGATGAATTCGCTTAGCAGGATCGAGTTGGTAGTTCCAAAAATTATATCATCTACATAGATTTGGGCTATAAAGATTTCTTTCCTACGGTTTTACGAATAAGGTTGGGTCGACTAAACCTTGGTTGAATCCTTTGGACTTAAGATAGATCGAAGCCTTCGTACTCAAGCTCTTGGGGCTTGTTTGAGTCCATATAGGGCTTTCTTAAGTCTAAGGACATGGTCGGTTTATCTAGATTTTCAATCCGGAGGTTGACTGACGTAAACTTCTTCCTTAATGTATCCATTCAAAAATGCTGACTTGACATCCATTTGAAACAATTTAAAACCTCGATGTGCAGCATATGCTAACAACATTCGGATGAACTCTAGTCTTGCTACGGGGGCGTAGGTCTCATCGTAATCTAAACCTTCGACTTGACTAAACCCTTTTGCGACTAACCTAGCTTTATTTCTAACTACTTCACCTTTATCATCAAGTTTATTTCGAAATACCCACCTTGTTCCAATAATTGATTTTTCTTTAGGTGGTGGTACTAATTCCCAGACTTCATTTCTAGTGAATTGAGTTAGCTCTTCTTGCATAGCAATAATCCAGTCGGGATCAAGAAGTGCTTGTTCAATAGTTTTGGGTTCGATTTTGGAAATTAACGAGATTTGACTAATGTTTCGGTATGAAGCTCTAGTTCGAACCCCTAAATTTGGATCACCTATAACTTGATTGATAGGATGACTTGGGTTAGGGTCATCTATCACTTGGTCGATAGGATGACTTGGGTTAGGACGAGATTCAAGTTCAAGATCAGAGTCGGGTTTGCTATAAGTTGATTTGCTAGTTGGTTTTGTTAAGGATTGAACGGGTTCGTGTCCTTCGTCGAAAACTATATTAATGGTTTCTTCGACTCTAAGAGTGTCGTGATTGTATACCCTATAAGCTCTACTGGTGGTTGAGTATCCTAGAAAGGTTCCAGTAGAGGTTTTGGATTTGAATTTCCCTAGGTAATCCTTAGTGTTTAAGATATGTACCTTGCATCCAAATACCCTAAAGTATTTGATGTTCGGTATTTTATCGTGATAAATCTCGTACGAGGACTTTTGGTGCCTCTTTACCATAAGGATCCTATTTTGGACATAGCAAGCCGTACTAACGGCCTCTGCCCAAAATCTATCGGGTAGGTTATACTCGTTTAACATTGTCCTAGCGGCTTCTTGTAGGGTTCTATTTTTCCGTTCGACTAACCCATTTTGTTGTGGGGTTCTAGGACATGAAAACTCATGGTGGTATCCGTTTAGGTTACAGAAATCTGTAAACCTGTGGTTTTCGAATTCACCACCATGATCGCTTCTAAGTCTTTTAATCTTAAGGTTCTTTTGATTTTCGATTAACCTACAAAGATTGATTAGTTGGTCTAGGGTATCATTTTTATGTTTGATAAACCTAACCCAAGTAAATATAGAATAGTCGTCAATTATGACTAAGCAAAATTGACTACCATTGAGTGACTTAGCTCCATGTGAATCAAATAGATCCATGTGTAGGAGCTCAAGAACACTTTTGGTTAGTTCTTGATTAGTTAATTGATGTTGTGTCCTAGATTGTTTACCTTGTTGACAAGCATTACATATTTTATTATCCAAGTTGTTTAGTTTAGGCAAACCTATAACCAACTCTGACTCATCTTGTGGGCGAGTCTTGGGTGCGAGAGTGTCCGAGTCTTGGTGTCATAACCAAGATTCCTCTTTTGTGTCATAAGACACTTTGTTGAGGAGTTGGGTAAATTTATTGTGTAGATGTTGCTATTCCTAGTTCCTTTAAGTATTATTTTAGATGTTGCATTTATCTTGATTACGCATTCATTTTCTAGAAATATGACCTTATAATTGTTATCACACAATTGGCTTACACTAAGTAAATTATATTGAAAGTTTTCTACTAATAAGACATTTTGAATTGTAAAGTTAGAGTTGAGCTCAATATCACCCGATCCGATGATTTTGAGCTTGCCGCTATTTCAAGGCTACCGATCCTTGTCGTTTGAATCGTAATTCAAAATTTGAGTTGATCCCGGCCATGTGCTCCGAGCAACCATCGCCCAACATCCATTGATCCTACATATAAGGTAGTTGGATCGGATATTGGAATTACTAAAGGGTTGTTTGTAAGTTTTAAACCTAAATCATCTCACCAATATCTACATGATCAAAACATGTTATTCCTATGTGTTATTGTGAGATGACTTTCAATTTTACTTGATTAATTTTAATGAATTTAAATTAACCAACATTAGGTTAGATTCGATTTAGTCTAAGCTCATCAAGTAATCTTTTCAAGAGATTAGCTTCTGTGTCGTGGCGAGGCACAGAGGCCTTCTTTGATCGGAACAACGACCACTTCCTTAGACAAAGCTAATTTCAAGAAATTGATAACTCGACTTACTTGAGACTACATCTTGGTCTAACTAGTTATTTTTGAAAAGAGGCTCCCCGAGGCTCAATCTTTTAAATGAGGATTTTAGTTGATTATGAGTCCTATCTAACCATTCTAAAAATAAAGGAAAAACTAAGCATGCAATTTCTAAGACTTAACAAAAATACATTTTGTATTGGCTCCCCCTGGACCATTGAATCGAGTGGGTCTATTCACATAGTGAATTTGGTCCTTGGGAACCCAATACATGTTAGATCCTAAAGTTGAAATCAAAGTGATCTTAGGGACCCATGCTTGGACATTTTTCTTATGTTGGTTTACTATAGACATATATGACTTATTGGTTGTATTTGAGTTAAACCCGAGTCCGGCCTTGTTGTACACGGCCCTTTGTGATCCAAGTAAGAGGTCAAGTCCCTTGGATCCCAAAGTGAACCTTTCCAACGTGTTCCTAAGGTCTTCGACTTGTGTTTTCAAAAGCGAGTTCTCAACTTCAAGCTTTTCAACTTGAGTTGAGTCCTCCTCTTGAATACAAGTAGTCGAAGAGGTTAGGGAGACCTCATGTTTGAGGAGGTTAACCTCCTCAATTAGGGTCTCGACCTTGGACTCGGACTTAGCTAGTTTCTTATTTAAAAATTTAATTGCACCATACAAAGTATTAAGTAACGACCGACTTACCCTTAATGATTCTTTTGAACCGGATACGGATCCGTGGCTTGTCTTGAATGGAAGCTCATCATCGGATTCGGACTCTGACTCTTCTTCGGTTTCGGAGTCGTGCTCGGTCGGCTTGGCCATTAGAGCTTGGATATCGTCTTCTTCCTCCGACAACTCCTCCCAAGTAGCGTTTAGCGCTTTCTTGGTCTTTGATGCGTTATTCTTTAGCTTTGGGCACTTTCGGACTTGATGTGACCAACTCGCTGCACTCATAGCATCTAAAATTAGAAGTATTTGAATTAGGTTTAGGCTTTCCTTGATTTGTTGGTCGTTTTCGTCACTTGATCATCTTCCGACCTAGATTGACTAGTTCGGATTCTATTTCGTAGTCTACTTCCGATTCGGACTCGTCTTCTTCCTTCGGGGGTGGCGTGCTTGCGGCTTCTTCTTCTTGGAACCTCAACTAACGCAATACTCTTCTCGACCGACCACGTTAGTTTGCTCATGTAATTCAAGTTCAAAACAATTCGCCTAACCTAATTTTAGAAAGGTCCTTGGAGACCTTGTAGGCATCGACCATGGATGCCCACAAGGTGGTCCTAGGAAACGAGTTAAGAGAATACCTGATAAGGTCGCGATTCTCGACCTTTTGTCCAATGGCATGGAGTTGGTTGACGATGTCTTGGATACGAGCATGTAGTTGAGTTGCGGTCTCGCTTTTCCTGCATTTTCAAGTTATACAATTTATTTAAAAGTAAATCTTTTACATACCTTCGTGTCGTCGGTGCCTTCGTGTAGTTCCACTAGCTTGGTCCATAAGTCCTTTGCACTAATGAAGGGGCCGACGCGGTTGAGCTCTTCCTTGGACAACCCACATTGCAAGATTTGAGTTGCCTTGGCATCGGCTTCTACTTGTTTTTTCATGGAATTTGACCATTGATCGTAACCCAAAGATTCACCATCTTCATTAATAGGAAGTGTGAAACCGGTTTGGATTACGATCCACATCTCGATTTGGGTTTTAAGAAAGCATTCCATCCGACCCTTCCAATAACGAAAGTCATTACTTGTAAAGCGGGGTCAAGGCGGTGCTAAACCCTTCGAGATGGGCCATTTAAAAACAAGAAGAAGAACGAAAAAAGAATCTTGCAAAACACACACGAAAGAATATTCCAAGACTTTCGTCTTGGATTAGTAGAGAAGTAAAGAAAAATATATATATAAAATGTAACTTGCAAAAGAAATAAACAATCAAATGCGAATGTCGTTGAAGTTCCGGAGGACAACCTTACTCGGATCTAACCCAAGGACAACCTTATCCGGATCCTAAAGCCTCTAATGCAATTCTATATGTAGGAGAAGATAAGCAAGTGAAATAATTATAATAAAACAGAAATAAATAAATAAAAATCTGTGAAAAAGAAAAACAAAGCTAGATTGGTGGTTTCACGAATCTTACGCCCGACTCTGATACCAATTGTTGGATCGAAAGTGTAAGCTAGAGAAGTGAATAAGCGTCTGATGTCGTTAAAAAACTTTTGCAATAAGTAAAAAGCAAGTAGAGAGTGCACAGCGGAAATATAAAGTAGACAAGATATTTTTACGTGGTTCACAATCTTTTGATTGCTAATCCACGGCCCTAGTGATCCTTGATCACGTACGGAGGGCAATTCACTAAAACCACTCCTCCTCGTTGGAAGTAGAACAACGATCACAAAAGAAATCAAGGCAAAGGGACACTCCCCCTTTCCTTGTTACGATTAAAGCACAAAGACAATTTAAAGAAGTAGAACTTAAATAAATATACCGACAACTCTTATAAGTAGAAGATGTAGCTTTCATTGTCGGCGGCACTTCGTCGTAGCAAATGTGAGTAGTAGTAGCGGCGTTACGACGGCGTGTTGAGAGCTCTTGATTTCTTATATTTTTTGCTTGGCGTGAACATGTCTATTTATGGATATTGATCTATGAATTTAGACATAGGTAGTGTCAAGGTGAGGTTCTTATCCCCAAGTCTTGCTCATCCACATCCTTTGCGCCAACTCAAGGATGAGGTGCTTCATCCAACCACCTTGTGCCACAACTCAAGGATGAGGTGCTCATCCAACCACCTTGTGCCACCTCAAGGAGGCCTTCACGCCAACTTGTTGGAGCCATCCAACTTGTGCCACATCATGGGAGCCAACCATCTTGTGCCAACTCTCCTCATTTTGGGCGTCCAAGCTTGATGGTGGTTTGCCAACCATCTTGTGCCAACTCACCTCATTTTGGGCGTCCAACTTGATGATGGTTTGGATGTCCACCTTGATGCCACATCACCTAATTTTGGGGGTCCAAGCTTGGTGATGGTTTGGATGTCCACCTTGATGCCACATCACCCTTTGTACCAAAACACGAGTCAAGTCCAAATTCACCCCCTTGAAATTCGAGCTCTTCTCGAGGCTGGAACTAGACCAGCAGTTGACTGTAGTAGACGACTGGTCAAAGGGTTTTGGACTGCAGTACAAGTTAGCTTAAAATATAAAGTACGATGGTTCTAACCAACTGATCTCGACCTAGACCTTCCATTGGAGGTATTGGGTCGGATCTACGCTTAACGTCCTTGCTTCGCTTTCACACGAGCTTACCTTGTAGCCTCGCTTCCGGTCTTCACCCGAGTACCTCGGCTTCCTCCGAAATCCCTCTGGCGTTGCCCGACCACCTCGGTTCCCACCGGGTGTCGCAGACCTTCCGCTCAACTTTAGCATTTCTGCACACTTAATTGAGCTCGTAAGATAACAAATATACTCTTAACTATTGAGCCTTTTGCCATAATCAAAATATCGGTTCGACTTTGGTGCCCACTGCACCAACATATAAAAGATAACTTGGAAAGAAAAAATGAGACATACGAGTAGCGAGAGTCAACCGTCTTGCCTTTGTCTCCATTGGCTTTTATATAGGAACTCAATCTCCCCTCCAAATCTTCCACTAATGATGCTTTATGATTGATTGTTAGGAGATAATTTTCCATCTGACTTGCCACGTGTTTTCGGATTATCATTTAGAGGGGTTGTTAGGAGACCGAATATGATAGTTGTCGAAAAGAATCTCTTTTGTGGTCCCATAATGCCCTAACTTCTTCGACTTCCTGAGTTCTTGACTTTTGGAGCTTTCCAACTTTGTGAATCTCTTCCGACTTCTAGAGTTTTCGACTTTCTAAATTCTTGAGAGCTTTTGACTTTCTGAATCCCCAACTTCTGAAGAGGATAGTGGACCTTAGTGTTGTGTAGCCTATCCACTCGAGGGGCTTGATCCGTAGTCTTGTAGTCTTTCTCTTCGGTATCAAATATCATTTCAATTGTTTCTCTAATACTTTATTAGAGAGAAAAATACAAAAAATAATAATTCAATTTATAATAATGGAAAGACATTAGGAAAGAAGACCACTTTATTGAACTCGTGAAGAAAAAAAATAAACATAAAATTAAAAAAATATTTATGATACTTTAACTTGCGGGGTTGAATATGTAAAGGGAATTAAAGTGAAAGAATTTAATAGAGTTTATGAGCAAAATTAATTGTGTCATGCTTGTCAGAAAAGAAATAGTGAAGCTCTTGCATGTGAGAGGAATAATAATAAAAATAAAATAAAATTCAAAATCTTAAATAAAATGAATATTTTAGAGTTTAATTTTGAGGATGATAAATTATATTTCAGATTTATTTACTATGCAAATTTAAAAAAATATATTTAAATTGTCATTTTTTTAAAAAAGAGAGTAGGAAAAAAATTAAAATCCATCGCATAACGATCTCTACCGATCTATCCCATAACTATTATAAGGAAAGTAAATCACGAAGAGTTTTACGAGTCTTAACGTGGTGGTCAAGATATATAAGGTTTATCTGAATCTAGAAAAAAGTTTTAAATCTCCTTCAAAATCAATCTTTATTTTATCTATAAATTCCGACTTAGCTATACCACATCATCCCGTTGGAACAAAATTAATTCAAAATTAAAGGTCCCGCGAAACCGAGAGATTATTTTTCATCTTTTTCGAAAATTATTGTAAAATATCGCAGAAAATAAAATAAAATAAAATGTTGGATAATTGGGAAAATACCCTATGGAAATTTTTAGGTATTTTTAGAAATTTTCTGGAATTTAATTGAGTTCATATGATCGAATCGGAGGAAGATTGAGACTTAAATAGGTGATTGGATTAGACTTGGGCTAGCTAGACCAACTCAAATAGCCGATCGTCGCTTTTATTTCTTCGGTTTCTTTCCCGTTCGCCCGATCGGCTTCTTCCCATTTCTTCCCGAACGCTTCTTCCTCCTCTCCGAAGCGACAGAGGCGATCTAACTCATCGCCGCCGCACCACTCGCCGTCGCCGCCCTTCGCCGCCTGTTGGAAGCGGCCGTCCACGATCGCCATGCCGCAGTCGCGCGAGCACCACAGTCGCCTTTCTTTCTTCCGATCGAGCGTCGTCGCAACTCCTGATCGTCGTCGATCGGACCTTCTGTCGTCTGAGACCTCTACCGGAGCATACGACGACTGGGAAGGAAGTCGGTGCCCTTTGCTTCTCCGCGATCCAGAGACTGTCGATGCGCTTCTTCGATCTCGCGAGCGGCGAGTTCTGCCGGCACAAGGTGAGGCTTGACCCTTTTTCCTTGACCTCGTGTGAGATCCATCTTAGATCGTAGTTTCTCCGATTGTAACCCAGAGCTTCGTGTTTGGGACTACGGCAGCGATGGTTCTGTTGGTTTCCGATGGACTGTGGATATTGGGCAGGGACGTTGACCGGTGAATTGGGGATGGAAGGAGGAGATTTACTGCCGGTGGAGATTTAGGGCTGGTAAGCTTGAACGATCCTTTGACTTTTAGCTGTAATTGCTAGGTTCTGTGGTTCATACAGTGGATTTGTGATTTTTCACAGCAAGGTTTAGTGTGGATCCGGTGTTGGCAAGTGGATTGATTGTGAGAGGTAAGTCCTGATTTGGATGTTGTGAAGGTATATCACTAATTAATTGATCAATTGATGTGTTGATTATGTTGTTGATTTGGAGATTTGTAGATCAGATCATAATTGTGTATCAAAAGAAGTTGTGGCCAGAGATTGTGATCCATTCCTACGTGTAGTTTTGGTAAGTTTTCATGGGTTTATCTGATGCTTGGATTGTGATTATGTAATGAGATAGAGCTAGAATGGAATTGGTAATATTTGTGGTATATTTCACTGATTAGGGGTGCAAATGAACAAGTATGGATTATGGTTGAATCAATCTAATCACCATAGATTGATACTTAAATGGTGAATCCAGAAGCTATGCAATTGAGGATAAGCAAGGTGAGTTAATCTGGATGTTTGTGGCCAGAGATTAGGTTAAGTGGATAACTAGATCAATCTAGTTGATCGGGATACGAAGTCATGTAGCATTCGATTCGATCACTTGTTGTAAAATAGAACTTAATATTTGTTCATGTTGTTTTGCAGGACTTTGATTAGTGATGATCTTTGATGCGCTTGGATAGCGAGCGGAGCTATTTAACAGGTAGGTAATTTCCTACCGGTCGGGTAGATGTAATGATTTTCAGATTTAGACATATATATGAACCTTAGGTGTTCATATTACCTTGATCATGCTCTGTTTATCGTTTGCTTGAACTTACCGTTGATATATATGTGTGCTCGATTATTGATAACACATGTTCCCTAGCATGATCTAGAAGTTACAGATGTAAGTAGGTCTAACTGTTTAGTAGGGTGTAGATGTTCGAGTACGGAGGATGACCTAAATTATAAATTTGGCAAAAAGGTCCTCTGTGGATAAGTATGACCCTAGATGTAGGATTTATTCCATACCTGTATGTTGCACATTTATTCACCAACCGCGGGTTGTGTGAATGGTCATGGTCGTGGCGGATAAGTGTCGCTACGGACCTATGGTCCTAGCTTGTCATGATCGAGATAGTATGACTCTCTACGAGGATAGAGAGTGTCTTGATCAATTGGGTGCGACTTTTGTTGAGCAGAGAGTCTAGGGTAGATGTTGTCAGATGTGAGGCGGTACCCTCATGTCATTGCATGTATCTTGGCGACATCTCCCCTTGGGGTTGAGAGAGAGTCGTCGGTCATCCTCGCCTCCTCGAGTTACTTCCAGAGGAGAATCGGTGTGAGGCATAGCATTTATTGTGCCGCACTCTACCATTATTGGCGATGGTTGTTGGAGTTGCGTGCGATTGTCTGGGTGCGTGGTACTCGACCACTCATTAGAAGTGTTAGTCGGTGGCGGCGCATGGACCCGTTGCATGCGAGCTACTTACGCTCATATGCTACTTGATCATACTACCCAACTCGGTCACTCGAGAGTGGTGGCGGTGGGTCGGGATAGTTGTCATGTCGTGCCACCTAGGCCACCGGGTCTTAGTAGCGAGTAGGGGTGAGCAGCATGACCATGCATCTTTGCATTCTATCATATCATCTGTTTTGCATATGGTTATATATATACATAAGCGCTTGTATATATATATATATATGGATGATGGTGATTGGTATACATACAGATACACCTATATGTATACTCACTTTGATGATGCATTTGTATGTACTATACATTGCATTTGTTTGTACATATTCATACATGCTATTGCATATTCTGTATGGTAGGTAGGTTGATATTTGTATACCTATCGGATATTCACGTGATACCCTTGACTCGAGTTAGGATATTGTGTTAGTACTATCTTTGTTATACCCTATGATGTGATTATATGCCCGGGTTGGATCAGATAGAGTAGTATTGCCGGTATGTCGGCATCGTTGATGTTGATTTATTTAGTATATGCATGCATATCTATAGTTATCTTGATGTATACTTGTTATGCAGTAGATTAAAGCTGTTGAATGACATGTAATATTGATACATATATTTACATGTTTTCTCCGATTACTCGAGTTTTACTCACCACCTCCGACCGGGTTTTTACGCCGCCCGGAGTAGCAGTAGAGGTCTTCGTGGCGACTTGAGGCTGCGTGGCCGATCCATCCCATCTCCATTTTTTCGATGTCTCCCGAGGAGTTTATTTTGTTTTTCTCTCTTATGGTTTGGACCTGTTTATGAGTTATGGATTTTGGTCCTATGTCATGGACCTTTGTTTTGTATTGGACTTGTCGTGATGTCGTTGTGTTATTTACGGTTTTGACTGTGGACTTGTCAGGTGGTGTACACCTGTATATTTTTATTATGTATGTTGTGGGTATGCGCTCTTTATTTCCGCTGCTATTATTTGTTATATATATATTGTTGTTGTTGTGGGCCTACGGGCCTTATATTAACCCGAAATGTTGCCACGTACAGGGGAGATGTCGTCCGTTTGATTTTCGGCTCGGCATGCTCTCGGGGCGTGACAATTATTCATTGAAAATTTCCAAATTTAAATTTTAAAAAAATTGAATTATTTAGATCGCTGGATTATTTGTGAAGATTTATTTATATTTTTTGAATTTATTTTGATAATCGATAAAATTTTTATAAAATATAAAACCATTATATTAACGGTCCTCTTCGACTGTTTTATCAATGGGAAAAATAAATTAGAAATTTAGATTACAAATGCAAAGAAAGGATCGATCTTATGATTTCTTCGGAAATTAATTTTTATTTATTTAAAAATTACACTTTTACATTTATCAATTTGACCAAAAGTTTATAGATGATATAGTCCATAAACCGGTAAAAAACAATCTAAATACTTGAATTAAAAAAAAATAATAAAAGAAATGACAAGGTTGTGTCCTACAGTTGGTCTAAAGGGACAAGGAATCACTTGGCCACCCCACTGCCCTAATTCCAACACTTGACTACAAAAGCAATCCATTGCCTTCTTTATTATTATTTTTTATTATAAAAATAATAATAAAATAAACTAAAAGTATTTAGTGTGTTGGATTGGAGGGACGATCCCAAAGTCATCGCACAACTTTGTTTTTTTTTTTCAAAAGATTCCTCTATTTTGCAAAAATTAAAAAAAGCACCTTATATATCTAAAACATCTTTATCTATTTTGTTATATATATATATATATATATATATAGCAGGATGTTCATCTGCGTGTCCGGTCATTATGCGCCTATGCACACATAGTGATCGTGTACAGTGATTTCACTGTTCATGTAAATTAAGTGAACAGCGAAATCATTGTTCATTCATTTGAGCGTGCACAGGCACACATTGACTCGACGCGCAGGTAAAAATGCCTATATATATATAATATTCTGAGCGTTCGCGAATGTGCAATTCGTGCGCGACAGTTTCACAGTCATCCGATCGATCACAATTGTTTCTTCTCCGCACGATTTCATCGTCGATTCATCGCCGATCGCCTAGATTCCAATCGAATTTCGATCGCGATTCTATCGGCATCGGAGCTCGCCCGGATCACAGTCGGAAATGCCCGTGATTGCGACTGCCAGTGTCACGACCACTAGCAATAGCAATCGCGCCCTTTTTCGATAGTAATTCGGTCGGAATCCGACCGTCATCCAGTCGGACTCTGGTACCGCCCGAATCGCAATCGAATTCAGACAAGATTATCGTCGGATTCTGACCGAATCATGGCCGGATATATATATATATATATATATATATATATATATATATATATATATATATATATATATATATATATATATAAAAGGTGATTATGTTCGTTCAATATTCTTCATCATCGATCCTTCGTTGACAATGAAAAAAAAATAAATTATGAGGAACTATACTCATCGACCATAAAAAAACAACTAAGAATTTTTAAGTTTGAATTAAAATTATGTTCAAATAATTTTTATCAATTATTTTATATTATTACAGAGAGGGAGGAGTTTTGGCATAATGGTAAAATTGTTATCTTGTGATTAAGAGGTCACGAATTTAAATTCTAGAAATAACCTTTTACAAAAGCAAGATAAAATTACGTATAATGGATTCTTTTCTGTGACTCCACGTGGTGGGAGTTTCGTAGTATTTTATATTATTATAGCTTTAATCAAAACTATTCCAGTAGTATTTGATCATCGGTTTAAATTAATTTGGATCAATTTTGACAAAATTAAAATAGTTTTATCAATATTTAATTAATTTTGATCAATATTAAAATATTTTTAACTACAATTACTTAATAATTTTGATCAAAACTATTCTAATAATATTGAAATTAAAATATTATGTCATAATAATAATAATAAGAAAGACCACTTTTTTTATATTATTTTTTCTCTTAATTTCTCTTGTTATTATTAGTTGTGCGCTCCGGACTCACAACACAAATATGATTAATCATCAGAATTAATTAATCAAGTGATTAATCATCTATATATTAGGGTGTCGACATAATATATAATCAATTCTAGAGGATGATTTAAAATTTCTTTTATTGCTCAGATGATTCTCTATTATTTTTGATTAATACGTCAAAATTAATTTATCTCTCTTATAATGATTATAAGATAAATCGACGAGAGTCATTAGATTTACGATTCTAGAGATATATATATATATTTTTGGTTAGATAAAAGTTATTGATACTTGGGCTACATTGACAATGGTCTAAAAATTAAGAGGCATTTTGATGTTTCCAAAATTATAAAAGCCAATTTAGAAAATAAAATCAAGTACGGGGCGAAATGAAAATTTTCCCTATTAAATAATAATAATACTAAAAATAGAATTATGAATTATAATAACAAAATGGAGGTTAAAGTTGAGGCTTCTGCAGCTTTTCTTTTCCTTCTGCTGCGCTACACTCATTTTCCCTTTGAACACAAGTACAGAACAGAGGAGGAGAGAGAGAGAGAGAGAGGAAGGAGGAGGAGGAGGAGGAACGGTAACCCTAAAGGTCGTGAGCCAGAGATCCGTTGCGAATCGTATGCAGGGCTAGCTTTTCCTTGTCGCGTGGTGTGCCCGCGTCCAATTTTGCAGTTGCTGTACGAGAAAACTCTGGTTGGTTTTGCAGATCTCAGGATTTCAACGATTTCTTTCTTGGTTAGCGTCCCCCCTCGAATTGGTGGGAATGTGCGGGATCGGTGGTTGTGTCTTTGCATTCTTTTGGTTTTTGTTTTGTTCGTGTTTATTTTTCATCTTTTTTCGGGGGGAATGAAGGTTTTGTTCTGGATTTATTTTCGCTTTTGAGGTTTTCTATTTGGGAATGGAGGTCAGCTAATCAGTTTTTTTTCCCTAACAAGTGCCTTTTTTTTTGTGTGATTTTAGGTTGCTGGAGAGAAAAAAAGGCGGATTGTCTGCTCAGTTTCTAGTAGTTGTTCTTGGTTTATAGTTTGGGGGAAGATTGAGAAAAGTGATTTCGCTGTGTAATCTACTGCGTTTGGATTGTTCTTAATGGCACGATTGCATTGAAGTGATGATAAAGCTGTACATCAGATGGATAGGATTCCTGAGTTGAAGATGACATCCAGTCAAAGTTCTTTTATTCTTAAGGTTTCAGGCGTGCACGCAAACAGTTCAAGGAATGAGCAATGTCCAGCTGCCATTTGCGGATCTCAGAATTCTGATGCACTTGTTCTAAAAGAATCAGAAGTAAATGGCACAATGGTTGATCAAAATGAATCTATGCCTGAGGTCGATAGCTTCAGGAGTGTTGATTCCTTTGAAGGTGGAAGAAGTTCTTTCAATGGAGCTAGTCATCCCCTAGAGCCAATGGATACTGATCTTGTGAAATCGGTCTATGTGGCAATTGACCAAGAAAAATCTGATGCAGGATGTTTAATGAAAGGCATCTCTACAAAAGGTCCATTTATAGAAGATCTTTCAGTTCGAGGTCCTCCTACAAAAACAAGTGCGGCTGTTTTACCACCAGATAAGAGCTTCCCCATTGAACTGAATGAATCAGATTCCTTATCTTCTCCATTTGCTGTTCCAAGGGTGTTACAGCCAATGGATACGACATTCTTGCCGCCAGATTCTGATGAAAAGGAATGCATCTGGGATGCTTCCCTTCCCCCAAGTGGCAACGTCAGTCCGCACAGTAGCATTGATAGCACTGGAGTGGTAACTGCAATGAGTATAGTTAACACTTGTACGAGTACATATAGAAGTGGGATTACTAGTGATGGTATGCTTAGCTCGGAAAGGGCATGTGATAGCGCAAAGGGTAGTGTCATAGGAGACTCACTAGAAAGCAGCAAAACTAGTATTAGTAGAGCGAGTGATAGCAGCGGGGTCAGTGATGGCAGCAGCTGGAGTAATATCACTGGAAGTGCAAGTAAGCCACACAAGGGAAATGATCCTAGATGGAGGGCTATTCTAGCAGTTCGATCTCGAGATGGTATTTTAGGTATGAGCCAGTTCCGATTGCTCAAACGCCTTGGATGTGGCGATATTGGTAGTGTTTATCTCTCAGAGTTGAGTGGCACAAGGTGCTACTTTGCAATGAAAGTGATGGACAAGGCGTCTCTTGCGAGCAGGAAGAAGTTGACAAGGGCTCAAACAGAAAGGGAAATTCTCGAACTTCTGGATCACCCTTTCTTGCCAACCTTGTACACTCATTTTGAGACTGATAGATTTTCGTGCTTGGTGATGGAATTCTGCCCTGGTGGTGATTTGCATACCCTGAGGCAACGACAGCCAGGGAAACACTTTTCGGAGTATGCAGCGAGGTAGTTACCCTGTTAACTTTCATTTTGTTAATTTGCATATTTATTCATTTATTTCCTGAATTGAATATGGCAAGTTCTCTCCGGTCCATGAGATTGTGCTTGCTATCCTTTACCTTTTTAATGTCTTCTTTACACCAGTGACAATGTTGATCTTTGTTTTCCTTTTTTTATTCTTTTCTTTATTTACATGAGTGATACACTTTGCTTAACATTCTTTTACAGTTTTTTCTCCTCCTGAGCTTTGTATGAGTCTCTGGTATGATGATTTATTTGCATAGTAACTAACTAATTTCATTCAATTTTGCAGTTATAATTTTGCTTTTCCATACAGCATGATTTATTCCAATTTTAATAGTACAAAGATTTGCTCTGTGAAATGTTCATTTTTAAAGAGTCTTGAGTTTTGAGGTTCACCCACTGAACTGGGGATTCTGTGCCCTAAGTTCCATAACAATGCATCCTTTCTAAACTTATTAGTTATACTTAACGGAACTAAATCACAATATGTGACTCATACTACACCTAGATAGTGGAACAATTATACCCTCAGTTAGAATATCAGCAATTTCATCGACTCTTTGTTGAACTAACATTTATATTTGCCTCAGTTTGTGGCTCAAGGACTTAGACTTCATCTGCTGTGGTGCACCTGAAAATTGTATGCCAATAACAGAAAGATAGCCTGAAAGTGACAAAATGGGAATCTGCAATTTACAGTGAATAATGGGTGCTAAAAGACCACAGAACAATGTGTGGGTAACCTGAACGGTTAGCAAATGGGATTAGTAAAGTAATAAATTATGAAGCCAAAAATCTTCAGACCCCCAGTCATACCTCCAGTTAATATTATATACAATCTCATCATTTCTATAATAAATTTACTTCACAAATTCTCTCGATGTCCCTCTTCACTTCGGCCATCTTGCTCAAACTATATGAACAAGGCATTCATCTCTATTCTCATTATGCTAAATTAAAAAATTTTAAGACAATTTTCTACACGTGCACAGATATATCTATATTTATATATTTTTGCTCATGTGTAATCACGTTGCATTTTTTAGATCCTTGCAGCTTGAGTTTTCAAAATACATATAATCACACAAATTGTATTTTCTGGTTAAAGCAGCAGATGACTTGTGTGTGTGTGTGTGTGATATTGATGATCAGATTTTATGCTGCTGAAGTACTACTTACCCTTGAGTATCTACACATGCTTGGAGTAGTATACAGAGATCTGAAACCAGAAAATGTACTTGTTCGCGATGATGGGCACATTATGCTTTCTGATTTTGATCTCTCCTTGAGATGTGCTGTCTCACCGACTCTGATAAAATCATCATCATTCGATTCAGATCCTTCAAAACGCACAGCTGGTGCATTTTGTGTCCAACCAGCATGCATTGAGCCTACTTCAGTTTGTGTGCAGCCTGCATGCTTCATGCCAAGACTCTTTCCCCAAAAGAACAAGAAAAAGGCAAGAAAACCATGGGCTGAGACACCAAGACAGCAGGTTGCTGTGCTGCCTCAACTTGTGGTCGAGCCAACAACTGCCCGATCAATGTCCTTCGTTGGAACCCACGAGTATTTAGCCCCTGAGATCATCAAAGGGGAAGGCCATGGAAGTGCTGTGGACTGGTGGACCTTTGGTATCTTCCTCCATGAACTCCTTTATGGGAAGACACCCTTCAAAGGCACCGGCAACAGAGCGACATTGTTCAATGTCGTAGGTCAAGAGCTTAGATTTCCTGAAACTCCATCGATCAGCTATGCGAGTCGAGACTTGATAAGTGGGCTGCTAGTTAAAGAACCCCAGCAGCGACTGGGAGTGAAGAGAGGGGCTGCTGAGATAAAGCAACACCCTTTTTTTGAAGGTGTCAATTGGGCACTGATACGGTGCAGTACCCCTCCAGAGGTGCCAAGGCTAGTGGAGCCGGAGTTGCTGCTAAAATTCGGAGCGACTAATGGACTCGGGACTACTGGCAAAAGGATCGTAGCCGCAGATGTGAAGCCTGGAGGCAAGTATTTGGACTTTGAGTTCTTTTAGGTTGTATCTCATTGTCTAATCAATCTCATTGTTATGCATTATCCTATCTTAAGCCAATCATTTTTTAGTTTGCCTTGAAGGTGCACGATTTCTTCTCGAGTTAACGGTAAAGGTTTTCGTTCGAAGTATTCTCGCTAGTTTCATTGTCAAGGTTGTACTCTTCCCAGTAAAAATATCCAATTCCTTGATGGTGCTTCAGTGAACAATACAAGATTTGATCTACTGGTTCTAACCAATGCTCTGTTTGTCCATTTTGGAGGGTATAGTTGGACCCAAATTTAAAAGATTTGGTCCTTCAAATCAATGCTATTGTTTTCTAGGGATGTATTTTTTTTTAATTACAATTCGAAGATTCACTACAATACTTCCAAAAGGGTGCCAAGTAGATGCCATAAAACTTTCATATATAGTTGTTGCTAAAAGGATGCCTTTTCAACTTATTCACAAAATTATGAAAACTGTTATAGTTCTCCTTGTTTATTTTTTGGTAATTTAGGTGTTCAAACTAATCCTTTTGGACTTTGCTCAATTAATTCAAGAGGTGGACGATCTTTTCCTTGGTTTGTCGATCGCGTAAATGTAGAATGCAATTTATTTTCACTCATTGTCTAAACGCTTCAAGGAGTTGTATTTCAAAGAGTTGTGATGCTCTAGTATTGTATATATATCTATCATTGAGGTCGTAAACGAATTAAGTTAAGTCAAACTTTATAGTGTTCAAGTTTATTTGATAAGATAATCAAATCAAGTCTAAAATTAATCAAGTTTGGTCCTTTTTTTTTTTTTTTGAGTTCGAGCTTAGCTTGAACTTGAATTGAGTTTGATTTATTTAATGGGTATCGAGCTTCTAATCAAGTTCGATTCAAGTTTGAATTAAGTTTGATTCAAACTTATTTACGTTTGATTTAAGTGTTATCAAGTTCTTAAATTAAGCTTGTTTATTTGTTTAAAATTTTAAAATTTATTTATAAATGAGTATAAATAAATTCATAAATAATTTTTAAATGAGTCTATTCATAAATATTATTCGCGAATATTATTTATGAATATTGTTTACTAACATTAATAAATCAAATATACATATATTTAAATTTGTTCATTATTTTGATGTATATTGAATGAATATAAATAAGTTTTTATCGAGTCGAATATCAAATTTATTTATTAATGTTTGATTCATTTACAATTTTATTTAATATGGACGAGAGGGCACTTCATTTTTTTTTTTTTTTTTGTTACTACTCACTCTTCCCCTTAACTACTATCCCAATCTCCTTGCAAAGTGACTGTAGTACTCAGTGACCTACTATCTCTAGATTAACTCTATTTTTATTCTCCTATCAAACTCCCGAGTGTGCTTCTGTTTACATACAGGCATTCATAAAGTGATATTGTAGTCTTTTAAATGATCCCCCAATGCCACTTATTCCTAAAGCATGATTAGGGTTTCTATTGTCCTCACGGAGATGACATGGTGATTAAGACACGATGAAATTTACAGATAATACAATGATCGATTTCGGAGGAGATTTAAAGTCATTTTTTAAATTCAGATGATCTACATGTGTCTTGGCCATCGTGTCAAGATTCATAGGATCCTTCATAATTTATCTCTTTTACAATAGTCATAGGACAGATCGATGGAGATCGTTAAATTGACGGATTTCAATTTTATACGGATGATTAGGATCTCTATTAGCTCCCGGACTATGGTGTAGCAATAAGACATCTATATAAACAATAAAAAATTCTTAGGTCGATCTTTAACTACGATGTATTTATGATTTTTTTTTTCAAATGAAAATCAGTCTTTTAAGATGTTCAAATCTGTTGAGACAGACCATATTTGTATTCGTTCGATTCATTTTCCTCTTCAATTAGGAATAATCGAGAGGAATATTTATTTTTTATTTTTTACCAGGGCCTCTGTTTCATTTTATATATATATTTTTTTGTTTTTCTGGTTGGAAAAACTAGAGCATCGCTATTGCGTCTCGCCTACTATGATCTCACGCTAAATGCACTCAGTGCCGAGTAGGTCGCCCAACTCCAACTCATGACACCAATAATCTAAACATCAATTGTGTGTATAAATCCAGACATCTCTTACTCTTAGCTCCTCATGTCCCTCCTCTCCTCTGTTTCTGATGAAAAATTAGGTGATTTAAGCTGCAAATACATCAGGAAGGTAAAAAATAAAAAAGAAAAAGGAAAAAAAAAAAGAAGTGATGAAGTAGCTGGTGAGGAAAGAAAGAACAGTCTGGCCTATTAAATGCCACTCTGCAACTTCACCTTCTCGCTATAACTCTGAAACTTCTCTCTCTCTCTCACTCTCTCTCTCTGTCTTTCAGGTTCGGTTTGTGTTTGTGTGGTGGTCATGGAATTGGCGATGGTGGTGGTTCTGTTGGGCTGCGTGGCGGCGGCGTACGCGGTGTGGTTCTCGCGGCTGGCGTCGGGGCTGCGCGGGCCGAGGGTGTGGCCGGTGGTGGGTAGCTTGCCGGGGCTGGTCCAGCACTCGGAGCGCATGCACGAGTGGATCGCCGATAACCTGCGCGGGGCCGGCGGGACGTACCAGACCTGCATCTGCGCCGTCCCGGGACTCGCGCGGCGGCAGGGACTCGTCACGGTGACCTGCGAGCCGCGGAACCTGGAGCACGTGCTCAGGACGCGGTTCGAGAACTACCCCAAGGGGCCCACGTGGCACGCCGTCTTCCGCGACCTCCTCGGCGACGGCATCTTCAACTCCGACGGCGAGACGTGGCTGGCGCAGCGCAAGACCGCGGCGCTGGAGTTCACCACCCGAACGCTCCGGGCCGCCATGTCGCGGTGGGTTTCGCGGTCCATACACCGATGTCTCATCCCTATTCTGAAGGAGGCCTCCGCCACCTCCGCCTCGGTCGACCTGCAGGACCTCCTCCTCCGGCTCACCTTCGACAACATCTGCGGGCTGGCCTTCGGGAAGGACCCCGAGACGCTGGCGCCGGAACTACCGGAGAACTCGTTCGCCTCCGCGTTCGACCGGGCCACCGAGGCCAGCCTCCGCCGGTTCATCTTCCCGGAGGTGGTGTGGCGGTTCAAGAAGTGGCTCCGGGTCGGCATGGAGGCCACGCTCGCCGGCAGCGTCGCTCGCGTCGACGGGTACCTCTCGGCCATCATCAAGGCCCGCAAGCTGGAGCTCAGCGACGGTGGTGGTGGCGGCGGTGGCAGCCGGAGCTACGACGATCTCCTCTCCCGGTTCATGAAGAAGGGCGAGTATGCCGATTCGTTCCTCCAGCACGTGGTGCTCAACTTCATACTTGCCGGCCGGGACACCTCCTCGGTCGCGCTCTGCTGGTTCTTCTGGCTCGTCTCCGTCCACCCCGCCGCCGAGCGCCTCATCATGGCCGAGCTCGTCGCCGTTCTGACCGAATCCCGCGGCGGCGATCCCGGCGAGTGGCTCGCCGCCCCACTCGCCTTCGAGGAGCTCGACCGCCTCCTCTATCTCAAAGCCGCCTTATCCGAGACGCTCCGTCTCTACCCGTCGGTACCCGAAGACTCCAAGTACGTCATCTCCGACGACGTCCTCCCCGACGGCACATTCGTCCCCGCAGGCTCCTCCATCACTTACTCCATCTACTCCGCCGGAAGAATGAAGTCGGTGTGGGGCGACGACTGCCTCGAGTTCCGACCAGAGCGGTGGCTATCCCCGGACGGCAAGCGGTTCAAGCCGCACGACTCGTTCAAGTTCGTGGCCTTCAATGCCGGCCCGCGCATCTGCCTCGGAAAGGACCTCGCCTACCTCCAGATGAAGTCGGTGGCGGCGTCGGTGCTGCTGCGCCACCGCCTCAAGGTGGCCGCCGGCCACCGCGTGGAGCAAAAGATGTCGCTCACGCTGTTCATGAAGGACGGGTTGAGGATGAACGTGTTCGACCGGGACTTGACCTGCGACTTCGGAGCGCCGTTCCGGCCGGAGACGTCGCCGACGCCGGTCGTTGAAGCCGCGGCCTAATCGGAGTGCAGTGGGCCGGGGTTCTCATCAATTTGTGGTGCATGTAGATGGACAGTAAATGGCAAACATATCGTTTGTTGTGGGATCGAGTCGAACAAGAAAATTAAGGATTATTTCATGTTCCAATAATAGATTCGATGTTGATGTGAGAAAATTTATAGTATTCCTTTCTCTCTCTTTTATTTTTTTTATTTTTTTATTTATTATTATTTTTTTCTTGAATGCGATCGACTAGATAAAACTTTTGCTACTGAAGAATAGGAGATCGATCGTCTCCTATGTTTGGGTTTAGGGTTTATGGCAGGAGGATTAGATTGTAGAAAGAATTTAAGGACTATTTGACTTTGTAATAATATATAGATTTGATGTAATAATATATATTGTTGTGGATTTCTTTTGCTCGAATATGATCGAATATACAAAACTGCTAGTGAAGAATTGGAGATGAGAGATCTGCTCAGAGCTAGTTTACCTATTTTCATATGTTTTTGAATCAATTAATTCTAAAAATGATAGTTCCGTTTTCACAAACAAAAAATAATTTATCGATCATCAAAATAAATATAAAAATATTCACAATGAATGACCTAACAAATGGACACTCTATTATTGTACCGTAATTGAGAATTGAAGTATAGATATTCTATTACTGTATCATGGTTCAGAGGACATAGAGCTGATTTATTCGGAGCGATTCTTTACTTGCCTAGAATTGTTTAGGATTATTTTTTTTTTCTTTTTATTTGATAAGAACTAAGTTATAATTTAATAATATTCCATAACAATTATAATATGATTTAGTATAAAATTATTATTCTACATAACTCATTCGTGAGTATCTTTATTATACATCGTCCGATTTTTTAGGGTTCAAAAATTTATTTATAATGTATAAATGATCAGATAATGGATAATAGAAATATTCATAGATGCAACCAGATAAATTATATATGATAACATTTTTCACTCAGTAATATTTATATACTTGGGTAGCAATTTGTAGCACTTGCCATATAATTTTGGAATAGTTAGAATTTAATTTGGTATCATTTATAATATAATTGGATGGCATCTTACCACTATATGTACACACACAAAAAAAAGTTCCCAGGAACATAGAACATAATACAGTGACAAAAACGGAAAGACATCTCATAAAATAAAAGAATGCAGTTTGATTTTCTGTTGCGATATCATTCGATGATAAATTTAAAAAAAAATTCATTCGGACAACTACAATTCGGCGTTGAGCCGTCATTCGAAGGATCTACGCATTGTAAGTGCAGATTGAGCCAATGAAAAAGCTACAAGCGCTTTCTTGATTTACCTTTGGAGTTGGTGGAAGCCACTTGGACTTCGATCTTATCCGGCTCAACTGTTGGCGAGACGTTTCGAAGATTCGTGGGGCAGGGCCGATCACTCTTAGGGATTAATCAGATCGAAGATTTGGATACCTCAATGCCAATAAAAAAAACAAAAAAAAATTAAAATTCATGCATTATTCCACTTATAAACGTTGGTAGGGAATCGATACTTTGGATCAGGTATTAGCAAGAAAGGGGAAGAGAAAATACTTTGTTGCCCGCGAAGACAGAGACGGCGAGAGGTCCAATGGCGAAGGCGACAAAGGACCAACGACTCGGACGAAGAAGATGACTCGGTAGGAAAGCCGAGCTGAGCTGGAGTGGTGTCCCAACCTCGAGCCGAGCCGGATGACGTGAAGCAGTCGAATGACGTGTCCTACAAGATAGAAGCGGTTAAAAGCGCCGAGAGATATCTTGGCGAGGCCCCTCCGATGCTCAAGGCATGAATTAGAAGGAAAGTAGTGAAAGTATTGGAGAGAGATCAGTTGAGAATGCACGAATCTCTGGTCTCCTCCTCCAGGAGGGTTATATATAGGAAAGAATCCTCCTGTCAAGCAGTACGATCGATAGGTGTGATATGACTTCCTAATCTTATGCTTGCTTTGAGAAGTAATAGAAATCATTACCCTCATAAATGCTATCGGCGCGTGGGCTATTATTAATACTCATCGTGTGGTTGATAGGAAACAACTCCTCATTAATGAGGTAGACATTCCTCTGAAAATCAGTATAGATATCTGTTCCCTGGTCGGAGAGAAATACTGACAAAGACTGTTTTGTGGACCCTATAAATAGGAAATACCCGTCACATCCTTTGACTAAATAAGATAAATCCTATGTTGGAAAGTCATACATCCGAGATAATGTGCAACTGCCGAGATGTGAGATAATGACCGAGACACGAGGTGTCTGGAATATGATATAGCCGAGACGAGACGCAAAGCGTCTAGAATATGATATAGTCGAGCTGAGGTGCGAGGCATCTGAAATATGATGTAACCAAGACGAGACGCGGAGTATCTGGAATGTGATATGACCGAGACGTGGAACATCTAGAATATGATATGATGGGCTGCAGTACTGGTTGTTACATGCCTAGTCGTAGATTAGTTTTTCCTGATATCATACTCTTGTTAATTGGGTGGTTATGTCTAAGCTAGTTTAGGTCAACTTAAAGAATCATTAGAGAGCTTTCTCTAGAAAAACATTATTATCAAAATCGGAGTATCAAGAGAGCTGGTGACAAATAATGGCAAGCACAAATATAAATCTGTAAGTTTGCATCGATGGCTAACTCTTGGACCACCAACAAGCAAACCGAGGTCATAAATAGGACAATACTTGAGAGGCTCAGAGAGTGTTGGTGGACTTTGGTAGTTTTGGAGAAATAACAACAATCAATGAGGGATACTGATTTATCTCTTCCATAGTAAGAACAGTGGTAGGAGATTATTAATGTGACAATTTCACATTTTAGAGAATGAACACCTTTGTGTTAGTAATAAAGTTTGTGTTTTATGCATCCAATCTGTAGAGACTCAAATAGTAGTCCAATTGAGCAAGGAGCTCTGCCTTGGAGCATGGTAGGAGCTATTAGAGAAGTTTTTTTTTTTTTTAATAATCTCTACAATGTCACAAAACAAAAAAATATTATTCATCTCTCTCTGTTATCAAAAAGCCTCTCAATAATTTTTTATGGATTCCATTCCTTTTTTTATAAATTATTCATGAAATAGAAATTAAAATAATTAAATAAATCGTAATTAATAAATTATTTTTAAATTAATTGTGATTTTAATATTTTTTTCTTTCTATTTTA
Source organism: Wurfbainia villosa (assembly GCA_025175895.1). Classification (NCBI taxonomy): domain Eukaryota; kingdom Viridiplantae; phylum Streptophyta; class Magnoliopsida; order Zingiberales; family Zingiberaceae; genus Wurfbainia; species Wurfbainia villosa. Next base: position 107,442,817 of record CM045998.1, on the reverse strand, counting down.
TTGATTTAAAATTTTTCTTAGATGATACTCAAATCAAGGTGCTATGGAAAAAATAAATAAATAAAACTGTCACATTAATAACCTTCCTACCTCATTTGAAGATCGAATTGTAGATGTCTGAGAACCGAACTGTAGATACTGAACTGTAGATACTTGAGAATCGAATTGGATGCACAACTGCTGTACCATAGCTCCGAGAGCAATCAATGTGCTATTGAAGACTTAATGAGTAATGGTGTTGATGTTGCCAAAATTGGCCTTCTCTAGCCAGACCACTAGATTTGACCTCTACTGGATGAAGAGCATCCTTAGATTTTACCTCATTATTGAAGAATTTTCCATGTAAATCCTATTGTTCATCTGCTGCTACTAATTGTGCTTGATTTGTACTACTAAAGCATAATGAAAATTGGCCTTCTCTAGCCAAACTACTAGATTTGACCTCATGAAGAGCATACTTAGACTTTACCTCATTATTGAAGAATTTTTCATGTAAATCTTATTGTTCATCTGCTGCTACTAATTGTGCTTGATTAGCCTAAAGCATAATGTTCCTTGTACCACTAAATGTAATTTGTAGTTATGTTGGGCTTGGATTTCTTTCCATTATCAAGTTTTATAGCTTATATATAGTTTTATTAATGATTTGAATTTTGGCTAAACTTTTTTTTTAGATTTAAATATACTCCTTAAAAAATTATTTGTTTCATGCAGACAACTACAGGAAGTTTCACTATCTAGAATAAATAAACTACTAAGACTGAGATATGGAACAGTTGCCAAATAAAAAGACACAAAATGAAAATATGTACTGACTAAAATTTCGTGGTTGCAAACTAAATATCACCATAGAACAGATAGAGATTATACGTGGGCAATCTAGATGTTCAATAGATATATCCAATTACTACATATTACAATACCAGGAGTATTTATCAACTTCGCGAAACAAATAAAATCATAGTATGATGTTTTTCTTACAGATGTTTTAGCAAGAAAGTTCTGTCAATACTTCATTACACTAAAGACGAGATTCCAGGAGCTATGTGTATCTGAAGTCTAGGAAAGTCCCAATATCTTCTTGATATCCTTCTGCATAAGGATGAATATCAAATTAAGGTTAGAATGTCGCAAGATCGACTCGTAGGTCATTGTTTGTAGATTGAACATGTTTCGTAGATGGCGCATGGAATGAATTGAGGAAACTTGGATTTACCTCGATACTCAGGGGAGAGGTGGTCGGAGCATAGCGATCAACCACATTACCATCCTTGTCCACCAAGAACTTGGTGAAGTTCCACTTGATGCCCTCTCCAAAAAAACCACCCTTGCTCGACTTCAGGAACTTGTATACGGGTGCAGCATTTTCACCATTCACATCAACCTAAAGCACAGAGGAAAATATTTAATTTGAGACAAATTCTGATATACAGATAGAAACAGCTCAGCACCCATGAGGAATTTCAACAATCTCTATAGCAAGGTACTTGGTCATTATTTTTTCCCTAAACTACAACACAAAAAAATGATGTGTTATGATTAAAAAGCAGCTCAAGCATTGATCCATTAAGGTAGATTTGTGAAATATCAGTGATGAACAAACTAAGAAAGTGGCAACACTACCTTGTCGAATATAGGATACTCGGCTTTAAATCGTGTGCATGCAAACTGAACAATCTCCTCATTGTTTCCTGGTTCTTGTCCCGCAAATTGATTGCATGGAAAAGCTAGAATCTCAAAATCTGTTGCACGCAAGCAACTAGGTCAATAGAAAGTAATTAAAAGTGAAAATTGACTTCTCAAGGCTAGCTTTTGGTCTCTTCTACTTCTTGATATGAACAGATCGCAGAATACTAATTTTAAAATGTCAGAAGACAGAGCAAGTACAGAACTACCTCAGATTAAAATTAGCAATGGTTATATCTGAAACTAACAGGTAGTTAGAAGTGATGAAAGATGACCATCCTTGAGTTAGGGAGAACGTACCCTTGTCCTTATACTTCTCATACAACTGAGTCAGTTCCGTGTAATTTGAGTTTGTCAGCCCACTATCAAAGGCGTAAATAGGAGATTTAGATAACAAACAAAGCAGTGGAAGCATGAATGAACCCTTACTCTAAATAAGCTGAATAATATTTTGTTATTTTTGGAAGAACAAGGGAGTCCTTGATTGAGATACAATACCATTGAGAAGCGACATTGACAATTAGCAGGACCTTTCCTTTGTAAATGCTAAGATCGACATCATTTCCTTTGGCATCCTGCATTAGATCAGTAAAGCAGATGATAGTTACCAGCCAAGAGCACCCGCAAAAAGTAAGGAAAAATCTTTTTAGCAACAGAAAAATTAAAGAAAATGAATATGGAGACTCCATTTGACCCTTTTAAGTAAAGCCAGAGGTGTTACTCAAGTTTAAATTTAATAATCATAGTAGTGCCACGTACAGGCAGGGAAAACATAGGAGAAAGCATTAGACTGGACAAAAAGTAACTAAAGTCTACTGGATATTTAAATAAGACCATGGTTCGACGAGAAAAAACTATCTTGTTACTAGGGCATATAAGAAAGTCAGAGTAGAATGTTGGATTTAAATTTCCTATTTGGTGGGCTTCCATGTTGCTTAAGTAACATATCTGATCGTGTCAAATTGATTCAAACTCATAGGTTTGAGTTATTGGATGTGAATTTTATACATATTAAACTCATTAAGAGAATAATTCTCATTCTGTGAAGAGAATTATTCTCTTTCTATTATTATTGATGGGCTAATAACAGAAAGAGAAGACCTCAGACTATATATAGGGCATGGTCTCCATATGACTGGGAATTCTAATAGATCTTCTTGTCTCTTATCAATGAGGGAGTTTTGGCACCGTCATCCCAGGCCAGCACCCTACGGAAGGCCTATGCTTGATTCTTCACACCGGATTTTAGCAAGACACTGAGACAATGGCCGTTTTGTCTCAGTTTGTTATTCTATTCTATATGTCATAAAAACATGATGAAACTAGATCTCGTATTATGAATCTTGCTGAATTCTATCTGGTTTCATGAATATTTGTGTTCGATTCATAATTCCTTCATAGAACACCTTGATAATATGGACTATTTCTTGTATCCTGAACACACAAGTCCATAGCATGGATCGTGAGTATCCCATTTAGATCGATCAGAAATTTAACCTGGGTCGGAAACAGTTTTCCTAAAAAATCACAAAATTACTACAAAGCGACTGCGAAACCCAATCTTAACTGGCAAAATCCACCGCACACGGCGATCCCCAGATCGTCGAGAATAAACTCACACAGGAGATTCTAAGAACCACCGATTTTCCACAAGGGCGAAGCGAGGAAGACGAAGGAACCAAAAATTCACACGTATCTACAATCACAAGGTGGAAATATTTTCCCCCCTTTTTTAAAAAGAAAAGGAAAGAAAAAAAAACCTAAGCTATCCATGCGACGCAGAAAAGGATCTCGATTTCGAGGACGAACCTTGACGGTGAGGCCATGAATGGATCCGGCGGTTGTGGAGGAAGCCATCGGCGAGGAGAATCCGGCGACTGCGAAAAGAGATTGAGGTCTCTGGGGATAAAGCGGTGAGGTTGGTGTTGGGCGCTGAAATTTATAGCAACAAACAGACCCGTTCACACTTCACTCGAATGGAAACATGGCCCGTGCTAAAAGTGAACAAATTCTGTCATGGGCCCACAATTTATTAATGTTAAATATATTTAATAATTTAAATTGAATATATATATGTATATATAACCACATTAATTCTAATGAGAAGTGATGAAAATATTTTTTTAAAAAAAAATTGAACAAGAAAAAAGGGCTTTCTAGAAGTTTTTTTTCAGATTTAGAAGGATATTGAAATTACTGTTGTTAGAAGAGACTAGAGACATAAGCTAACAAATTTTGAAATCTTAGACTATTATTATTATTATTTTGACTAATAATAATAATTATTAATTTTTTTATTAGCACTAAATATCTAAATTTTTGATTTGATTAATTTTGAAATAACCACATAGTACTAAATAATTCTTAAACGAAATATATTTTATTGATCATCAAAATAAATTAACCTCTAAGACTCTTTTAGCTTTCATGAGGTGAGAAGCCGAACTTGAATATAGAATGAAAATATATATGAAACTTCATTGGTGCGATCAACCACATTTAGAGCTTCTTCATTGGTATGATAATCGACCATCTTAGGTTAGACGCATTCATCGTAAATCAATCGTTAACTTGACCCCAACTTTCAAACAACATCGATCAAAATACTTCCACCTTGAGCAAACTCGATGCTCTCCACCTCGATCAATCATTCTCAATCAAACTCAATATACCCGTCATCAATTGAGGACCAATGATGACGATAAAAATCAATTAAAATTTTGATTATATTCGAACAAAATTATAATAGTATTTTTTTCATTTTTATAATAATATAAATTACATTTCTTATAAAAAATAATAAACCCCAAATAAAAAAAACACAATAACCTTTATAATAAAAAATTACACACCATTCACCGGCCAAACAATTACAAATTTGATTATATTAACTCATACTAAATACACATAAATATATCATAATTGAGAATCGAAACGTGAATATCTAAAAGCCGAACTGAATGCTCTTAAACCCTAAACTTAATATTACTCACTTAGCTGTAACCTTGAATCGAAGTTCAAACCAAATCAATATTATTAAACTTCGCTTTTAAAATAATTATCACTTTCACAAATAAAAGTCGATAAATAATGAAATAGAAATTTTTAACATTACATCGAATGGAACTTGCCGAGGGATTAAACTTCACCCTCCAGAAACTAAAAAAAAAAATGTATTGATCAGGAAGTTACTCTATCAATTTCTCAGCTGACTCCTGCTGCAGCAGGAAGAGGATGAACATTGATGACGTCGTAACATCGAGCACATAGAGTTGGATGCTCTGGGAAGGAACCAACTTGAGGTGCATAGTTCCAACATCTTTCGCACTTCGACCCATCAGCCCGAGCAACTCCGATCCAAATTTCGCTTCTCGGATCATCGTACCTACCAGTATACGTCGTTCCAGAGCTTAAATCTGTATTTAGTGAATCAAGAACCTCCACCTGAAGAAGTAGAAAATGTTGGAATAGGGAGAGAAAAGCAGAAACAATAATCCTAAGAAAATTGACATGCCTGAGATGTTATGAAAATCCTATGTAGAGCATCAGCTTCATTCTCCGCGAGGCACAATTCCTGCAATCTGGAGGCCGTGCCGGCATCGGAGGAATGGAGATAAACCTTAGCCTCCAAGCTGGACCCAATCAGCTTTCCGACCCTCGCATTTTCAAGGATTTTGTTCACCTCGGATCTCAACTGTTTAACAATAAACAATTTGTTATAGTCGTGTTAGGACGAGCAACAGACTGAGAAACTCAACTACTGTTACATGGATCGCTAGAAATATCCAAATCTTAAATCCTTTTTGGCGACTTCATGTATCTTATTAAGTACACCTAACATCTGAATGCATATAATATGATTTGATGAACTGCAACTTTATAATAAGAAGCACAAGTCGATCACAAAAGAATCCAAAAGTTTTTCTCTATTTTAATCACCTACTTTTACTATTCCTCAGATGCTCCACCTTTCGAAATGGAACTTTTAGTTGCCATATGTCGATTCCGAACATCCAAGTTTATTCTATTTGCACTCTTAGCAATTGTCAAAATATAGTACACCATAAATCTAGAATTTGAGCCCAATTCTAATACTTAAACTTTCAGGATAAATGGTCAGCAATCACTCTTTGCAATCTTTATCATGTGCAACTCATGAGTTGGATTCTTGGTTTGCTCTCATTGAGAGTTTAACATACATCATACAACCTAATCTCTTCGCCTTAGGCCTAATCATGCAAAGGTCGTCGCTTCAGCTTGCGCCGTCTTGAAACTCAGCATAGTTTGACTTGATTGTAAGTGGGCATTAAACCATAAGTCCATGAATTGTACCATTCAAACTTCTCAAATAGAAGCTTAAAATTAATTACATAAAAAAGCTAAATTTCTTATATTTTGGGAAGATTTTCAAGACAAAGGTAATTTAAATTTGAACGAGTAAAATAGTGATGATATTATTATACCTCAAGGATTAGCCTCCAAAAATCGACATCATCAGCAGGTATCTGGAGCCACCTTTCGTTTGGAACTGGCCACTTTAACTCGAAGACAAATTTAGCAGCAGAACCATCTTCAGTCGCATATTCAAAAGGGAGGTTCTGCCAAACATCCTCAGCCAAATGTGGCAAAATTGGAGCAATTACACTAATGATAGAAAAAAGATGCTCTGCAAGAACAGTTTGGCAACTCCGTCTATTTAAACCGGTAGTGCCCCTGAGAAATTCTGATTTTAGTCACAATAAAAGCTAAAAAAACATAAACAACTTAAAGAGAGAATAACTGGATTAAAGATTTCGAATACAGATTAGACTAGTGGTATCCAAGATAATATAGCCCAGTATTTATCTAGGACTAGCTAGAGTTTGAAATCATTCTTTTAATTATTTTCTCGCACTAAGTAGAACAGATTGCATGCTCCCTGTCTCTAATTAGTACCATTTTAAGTAATTGAGTTAATTCTACGGGATAGCTCCATTACAGGCTAACTCTGTCATCCTTGAGAATGCAACATTTTCTCATCTTCAATTTGATTGGTTTTCTTCTTTATAGTGACACCTCATAATTCTGGGAGTACAGATTGTAGAAATGTAAAGGCAAAAAAGGCGACAATATAAGATCCTAAAAAAAATGTAAAGAAGAGCCTTAAATAGGCTAACTTTGTGATCTTCTTCTCATCCTTAATTTGATTGGTTTTCTTTGTGATGGTACCTGATAGCAACCTCACAACTCTGGGAGCACAGCTTATAGAAACTTAAAGGCAAAAGATGATAATTCTAGATCGAAAAAACAGAGAGAATTGTAAAGAAGAAATTAGAGGCCTTGATGAAGGGTGTGATTAGAGCTTGGCCAGAGTGAACATTTATTTGGGATATTCAAGAAACTCATTCCAAAGAACTTTCAAGTACCTAATATGGAAACATTCGATAAGGGTGACAACTCTACAGAATGTGTGGATGCTTACAAAACAAATATGTCTCTATGTGGGATGATCGACGCAATTATATGCCAAGTCTTTCCTACTACGTAGTGAGGAATGGCACACTAATGGTTCACACGCCTACCAGTTGGCCAAATCGCTTCAAGGAGCAAACCTGAAGCTTCAAGGTTTACTTCAATAGCAGCCAACGAATAACCCACAGTACCAGCAGCTTGTATCACTAAAACAAGGTTGGGACGAGTCTCTTATGAGGTTTGTAAGGAGACTCATGGAAGCAACTCAGCAAGTGGATGATTCAAAATCAGAGGTGCTAATGACGATCTTCAAATTCATGTTGCATCATCTTGGTTCCTACAGTCACTATATGGAAGTTCCCTGCAACACTGTTAAGATGCTGGAAAGAGCAAATCCATATGTTATGGCAGACAACATGATTAATTCCAAGCAAGACTCTAGAGAATGGAAGAGCTTCAAAGTTCGCAACCTAATGTAGGCCATTGAAACTTTGGGCAGGGTCCATGGACGTCTGAAAGAATCAAGGTAATGCCATAGATTGCCCCTGTCAAAAATTTTATAGACATCAGGGATAAAGGTCAATTGTTACTGAACAACAGTTGATCTGGTTTGCAATGCACGTGAGATGTCGTAGTAAGTTGTTCTAGTCTCATTATGAGCATGGGTATGATTCAAATGACTTCATCCTTCCGAGACAGGAGATTGAGAAGTTGATCAATGAGCATGTGTGTGTTTTCTTAAGAATTGAAGGGACAAGCATATGAATGACTGACTGAATCATAGGCAGCCTGGATGAAAGTACAGTTCATTCAAAGGAAAGATTTCCAAACATGGTTAGCCAATGTGACCATAATGAAGAAGCCAAATGGAAAGTGACAGATGTGCATAAACTTTACCCACTTAAACAAAGTTTGCCCAAAAGACTGTTTTCTACTTTGCAAGATAGACCAAATAGTTGACAAGAAGAGCAAGTTTTGAATTATTGAGCTTACTGAACACCTTCTCTGGATCACATCTGGACTGCCAAGGGAGACGAACCTCACCTCCTTTTGAACTAAGTAATTCGTGTTAAGGAAACTAAAGGCGAGTCGTCCAACAAGCTGAGAAAGATAGCCTTGAACTAAGAGGGGCCATGTCCAGTAAAAGTCGATTTGATCTCTAGAATGTTTAAGTTGAAGTTCTTAACTAAAAAGGGGATACCATATGCTAGGCACATCTCAAATTAGCAAACTTCTATGTCAAGCATAGGATGAGAGCTCTGGGAATTGTAGTTCAAGACAACACCTTATTTTTAAATTATACTACCCTTATCTGGTGAAGTTTGTAATATCCAGCATACTCCGTTTCTTAACAGTTTAACTCAACAGTAATCAATGTTGAATCACTCAAAAAGAGTTAAGGACCCGCCAAATATGTGCCATATAGACATGGAACAAGATCTAAGAGAAGCAACTAGAGATGCAAAGACCCTTAAAGTGAGCTAAAGAACCCCCAAAAGAGGTATCATATCCTTGCAGCTTAGCAATTTTGTTCTCCTATTCGAGTTTTGGTAGATGAGACACGTGAAAGAGTAAATGTTAAACTATAATATTGGCAGAAAACACGAGAAGTGAAAAGTTTTAAGCTTAGTAGAGTAAAGACAGAATATATGGAATTTAAATTTAGCAATATTAAACGTAATGAGACAAGTGTTAAGATAGGAGATGACGAATTGTCTGGAACTGAGAGCTTTAAATATTTGGGATTATTTTTGCAAGATGATGGAGGAATTGAGAGATATTTTGTATAGAATACAAAAAGGATGGTTGAAATGGAGAAAAGTATCGGGTGTTTTATGTGATCGTAAAGTGCCTCTAAAACTTAAAGGGAGGTTCTACAAAACGACGATTAGACCTGCTATGTTATATGGAGTTGAATGTTGGACTACGACTCAAGCATATGAGCAAAAGATGAGAGTTGCAGAGATGACGATGTTAAGATGGATGTGCGGACATACGAGGATGGACAGGATAAGCAATGAGAGCGTTAGAGAAAAAGTTGATGTTGCATCTATTGAAGGAAAACTCCGAGAGACACGTTTAAGGTGATACGAACATGTACTTAGACGGCCAATAAATGCTCCAGTTAGACGATGTGAAACGATGTCAAATATACACATCAAATGAGGAAAAGGAAGACCAAAAAAGACTTGGTTAGCAACAATAAAACAAGATAAAATTTATTTAAATATAGATGATGATATAGTAGGGGATAGAGTCCAATGACGTAAAAGCATCCATATAGTCGACCCCACCTAGTGGGATAAGGCTTTGTTGTTGTTGTTGTATTTGAGTTCAGCCTCTAGGTCCTCATAAACAACCTTCTTCATGATACGATTCTCAAACATCAGCTCCCAGCTCCCGGTTCTTCCGAAACAGGCTAAGGTTCATTAATCTTGTCTCATCTTCTTTGTTCAAGGCTTCAAGGTCAACCTTCCATTTAATGACCTGTTCACCACCTCCACCTGGGCAGCAACTTGTCCCCCTCCTAGGTCAAGTGTTTGGCCTTTAGCCTCCATTGCTCCGTGAATTGCAAATGAAGGATGTCAACATCCTAAGCTTGGTTTTGCACAGACACCTGTTCATGGAGAAACCAAATAACCATCTTCGTGCTCTTGCCAATGAGCTTCTCCAAGCTCCTCCAATAGAGTTTTATGGTCATCTTAAGAATGAGGATCCTCACTCAAGAAAGCTTAGAGCACTACGTGATTTGAGACTTATCTCTCAAGCCCCACGATGCTCAATGAGCACCTCTCAAACATGGCAGGAAGCGACCTTAAAAGTCGCCCATGATGGATGACTTTCAAACCTTACACAGTTTGGTAACCAGAGTTGGCAGGAGGGTGAATCTCGCCCTTGGAGTGCTCTAAAAACTCTAGCACACGAGTTGATCCAAGATTGGTGAGAACGTCAAGGAATCAAGAAATAAATTTGGGATAGTTAGGGTCAAAGAAAACCTGGAAATGGTATTAAACAATATTCATACATCAAAAAATAGCATATGGGTGCCATGCTAAAGAAGCAAGGGGAAAATTACCCATTGCTCCAGTTGGTGAATCACAGAGAGAGGAGCCAGCACCTAACACAAAATACCTACTGGATCCTTTGCATCAAAGCCCATCATAATGGGACTCGATGTGAGGGGGAGTAATAATTAGGGGTGATTTCACATCCTACTGAGAGGTCAATTAGGCAGGGTGCATGTCTCATTCATTTCCGTTGTGTCACTCTAACGTTGTCACAACAACTACACTAAGAGGCCATCATATTGACTGCCAAGCCGACATGATGACACCACAACCTGGACATGTTACAACCCAATGACACTACAGTTAGGACATGCAATATCTAGGAGAGGGTGAACTAAAATCCCAAGGCCTATGCCTTGGAAGACAAAGAAAGGGGCCTTTATAGCTTCCCATGAATAGTGGGAAAACAAGAGGAGAGAAGCTCCATCATGATTCCATGTTGTAACCTTGGTATTTACTTTGCCTTGCTACCTCAGTCGTTCACCTCAACCCTGTCTACTAGCCGCCATTCTCACTTCAGTCTTGCCCCTTCATTGATTTCCTCGAGCAGCATGGCACTGCAAAATTTTTTCTTGGACAGCACTATTGAAAGGTCTAAATTATCTGTTAACCCTGACCTTAACAAACCTATATTCATAATTAAAATAAAAAAATATCCATCATATTACCTAACCATTTGGCATCAGCAACATGGATCTCATCCTTCCGTAAGTTGTATGTAAGACCATATCATTTGTAACACCCAAGTATATCGAGGCACAACATGTGTATGATGATATAAGGAGCCAAAGCCATGCACAAAAAGGACAGGCCTGTCAAAATTATATTAAGGAATTGCCACTGTGCTTGTGTATTCCAAAATATTGACATCTAACCTTGCTTAACTTTGAAGCGCCAAAATAAAAGACAATAACCACAAAGATAGAAAAGTTCCCAAGACAGTTGAGAAAAACATACCCTACATAAAGTCGGTCTTTAGCAACATCTAAATAGAAATTTGAAAGATCAACGATCGTAAATCGTTGAATGATCTGGAAATGAAAATTTATGATTAAAGTTCAGTAGTCGCTCAAAAAGACACATCGAAGAAGGAATTACTAATACATCCTAACGATAGCAAAGAAATGATCTACTATCAAGGTCAAATGTACTTTACACGTGCATAAATAGTATTCATAATGACAAGAAGCTTCTACTACTGAAGCAACAAATACCTGGTATATTTTGTAGAACTGGTAAAGCTCATAACTGTCCTTTATTGTCTCCACAATATTTCCAAGTTGGTATAATGCATATTGGTCAATTTTTGGAAGCTTGGTATATGGAACTGTATTTTCTACCTGCAAAAAAAAAAATAATGATTAGATGAAATCATAAGAAAAAAATGAGAAACAAAGCATGCTCATGGTCATTATTTAGTATTTTTAAACACGATAACCAAGCATGTTCATGGTTATTATATAATATTTCTTAGATAAGTCTAACTAACTTTTGCAAATGTTAACATGCTTGTGCATTTGGTACATCAACTAAAGATATCGAACATTTTGAGTAAAAAACAATTGTATTTTGCTCCCTTCTCTAGGATTATAGCACATCATATCTAAGAACAATGATTGAATAAATAGACTGACATAGACCTGCAATGATGCTCTTCTACTGAGTCCATTTTGATAAATTTGAAGTAAATAACAAATTTTTATCAAAATATTATAAAAGGTAATGAAGAAAAACCAGCCAGGAAAGTAGTAATGAAACACTTCAGAGATTAATCATGAAGCACATATACTAACTTTTTTAAAAAAGAATGAAACAAATAAAAAAGTAGGTATACATTCCAATCATGCAGATTTGACAATAGAAACCGCAATGTTCCACGTAGTTTCCTATACATATCAGACATTTGACGGAGAATTTGAGGGCCAATCAACACATCTCCAGTGTAGTCAACACTTGAAACCCAAAGACGAAGAACGTCAGCTCCATAACCAGGTTGATCCTAACAAAACAAATTAAGCATCAAACACCTAACATAATTGAAAGAATTTAGAAGCAAGTTATATTTGAACAAACCTTTGTGTTTTTCCCTCCACTAATTACAACATCAGGATCAACAACATTACCAAGAGATTTGCTCATTTTCATACCCTTTTCATCAAGTACAAACCCATGTGTAACGACACACGAGTAAGGAGCAATTCCTGCAAAAAGCACAGACAAAATGGATCAACTTATTAGGTCACTATTGGCATGAGGATATTAAGAAAATATTAGGATGTACAAATTGACAAATCCAGAAGATAAGAAAGAAATTCTGAATTAATACTGAATCATGCTTACTGTAAATTCTCATGGTTTAATTATTTTTGTCATAACCATATGCAAGTAAAGAGATAATCATATGCTATTCAAGCTGCAATTATTAAGCATTCATGAAATGATCCTTCATTGGAACCTTTTTCTAGATTGATGTATTAAATTCTTTCATGTGTTAAAACAATCAACTGTGTTCCAAACAACATGCATTAGTGTAGCTGGCAACTGCTGATTTGGCACAAAGAATACAAAATGACAACATTGTGAAGTCAAAGGAATTAGCAAAGGTCAACCTCCAAGAAAAGACATGGTCAAGCCTTGTGAGTGGGCTGTGCCTGACCTGAACTGTTCAGATTGCAACAAGTACACATGATGTTTAAAAATTTGATGAGTTAAAATACACTTTTAGAAGATGAATAGTTGTTACAGGAATCTGTAAGGTGGTATTGCTCTCTATTCTTGGATTGTTGCACAAAGTAATTGTTAGATGCCTATTTGTAAATAATATACATTATAAGGGCTTAAATGTAATATCATTCTCGTTAATAATAAAATATTGCTTGGCTGCCTAGGTATTGAGCTACCAAAGTATTCCCCTTCTTCAAAAGGAATATCATTGTTATGCTATGGAATTGCAATGCATACCTATCTCTGTCGATGCCGCCTCCTTTTAAGTCCACTCCATTTCTTCTCATTGTCCATTTCAATACCCCTATTACTACATTCCCATGCAGATCCATAGGCATTAGAAGCTCAGCAATTACAAACCTACAGTAGATCATGAGACTTTAATGCTTGGCCAACAAGATTCATCTGATTTGGACCTTTCTATTACTCTTCGGAAGGGTGGAAGGGTGGAAGGGTAGTCACAGTTGTTCTACCTCTCATCCACTTTCTCATTTCATATCCTATGTTGCATTATCACGCTACTTTGCCTTTGTTTCTTCATCTTCATATTCTAAGACTATTACAGAAGCACTCTTAAATCAAAAATGGAAATGTTCTATGGTGAAAGAGATGAAAGCATTACACTAATGTTACATTAATTCTCATACCTCTATAGTTCAAGCATTGTGGATCATCTAAAGCTTAATTAATGGCTAAGAGATACGTGCATACTAAATATGGAACAGTTGATAATGGAAAAGTTTTTCATGCGTAGCTAAGATTAATGGAGATACGTTCCATACGTGCATACTATTATGGAGTGGACTATATGGATACTTTTTCACTTGTAGCTAAGATTAATTCAGTTAAATTGTTTCTTACCTTGTCAATTCTATTTAAGTGGCCCTTTCACCAATTGGACATCAAGAATGAGTTTCTAGGTGATCTTATGGAGGAAATATAAATGTAGTAACCTCCAAGATTTGTTGTTCAATGGGAGAGTGGTCTAGTGTAAAAAATGAAGAAGTCTCTTTATGGCTTGAAGCAATATCCTAGAATATGATTTAGAAAATTCAGTTCTGCTCTCATTGGCTTCAGGATGATTAGGCGTGTATCAAATAGTATTATAAAAGGTGATGACTTTGAAAGGTTCATAAAACAAATAGCTTATCTTCATAAGCATTTTCAAACCAAAGATTTAAGCGAGTTAAGATAATTCTTGGGTATAGAAGTACTATGCTTATCATGAGACATTTATATCTCAGCAAAAGTATGCACTTGATATGCTCATGGAAAGTGGTGTGTCGGGACCTATGTCAGTCGACACTCCTAGAGATCCAAATGTTAAAATAGTGCCAGGCCGAGGAAAGGAACTATTAACTAATATAGAACAATTTACAATATAAAAGATTTGTTGGCAAACAAAATCATCTTTTGGTTACATGACTAGATATCATTCACAACGAGGATCATTAGTCAATTCCTTTAAGCTTCATGATTATTTGGAGGCCCTGATCATTTGGGTGTTAACCTAAGGATGCTACAATATCTAAAAATTGATCCACAAAAATTCAAATTTACCAAGACTGAGGTTACTTCCAGATTATAGGATTTCCAGATGCTGATTATGCAAGTCCTCCTATAAATAGATCTACTTCAGGCTATTGCATTCTTTTTTAGGTAATCTAATTCCTTGGAAACGTGAAAAGCAAAGTGATTTAACCAGACCAAGCACAAAGGAGGCAGAGTATACGGTTATCACTCTAGCTAAGCTTATTCAAGTAGTACTAACTGAGTTGGGATATTAAAAAAAAAGAGAAGTTATATTTTGATAACCAAACTACCACGCACATAACTTCTAATGAACTTGCTATGTCCTAAAGAGATCCTAGGATAAAATTAGGCTTCCATAATATCTTTGCACCAGCTTAAGTAGTGTCCGAGACTTAATTGATAATATATATTACAAGGGCCTAAATGTCATATCACTCTAATGAATAGATGTAGAGGTAAAAGGGAGTACCTAGGCACTCCCTAGGTATTGGGATACCTCAATATTTCCCTTCTTCAGTAATATAACTAAAGAACCATGCAAAGCAATTTAAAACTCAACAAACAATAGCACCATGCAGATTGAAGTGGGTCTAAAGCAAACAGAACTCTAAAATGAAACTAGATACCTGTTGTTGCAATACTGGTTAATAAAGAGCTCTGAAACCATCCACGATGCTGGTCAGATCCTTCAAGGTACAGATCTGCAGGAAAACATAGGCCATCCCTTTTGCCTAAAACTGCTGCCCAAGATGAACCTACA
Source organism: Wurfbainia villosa (assembly GCA_025175895.1). Taxonomy (NCBI): domain Eukaryota; kingdom Viridiplantae; phylum Streptophyta; class Magnoliopsida; order Zingiberales; family Zingiberaceae; genus Wurfbainia; species Wurfbainia villosa. The sequence continues at coordinate 107,427,595 of CM045998.1, read as the reverse complement.
AATGTACCACACAAAGACCATTACAAGAAAAGAAAAAATAACGAACATTACTTGATGTCACTCAAAAAAAAAAATGCTGTGAATTGATTATAAGACATGAACCCAAAAAAACTGAATAATTGTAAATATTGAATATGTTAAACACGAACACAAGAAGTCCAGATCACAGATAACTCTATGTAAACATAAGCAAAATTGAAACCTCAGTTCCAGTGATACTTTTGCAGTCGCCTGAGTCTAATTAGCCTTCAAATGCAATAATACTGTTTGCATTTTAGGTTTAGGCTAGTTCTTTTTCTAAACAACTAGAGCATTCGGATTATTAAATAACATATTTGACAGAAGAGTGATGATGTATTAAATATTAATAAGAAATAAAAGCTTGTATTCAATCTCGCATCCTTAGAAACAAAATAGAGCAAGATAAGAGACAAAAAAAATGTTATATAAACTTTGTAATCTACTCTCTTACTATTTTCTCAATAGCACATTTTGCTATGGTGGATAGAGGCTGCTATCTTTTATCCATTTTTTTTATGGCTATAATATATATCAGGAATTGATTTGGAACCAAAGCCAGTATTTAGGATGATACTAGCAACTATCTCATATTACAAGTGGATGCTAATAAACTGCCTGTTCTCAGGTCATTATATCTCCTCTCATATTGCCAAGAACAACAATACAAAAGCTCCCACGGGTGTAATGTAGTGGTAAAATACTCAGGGGAATAAATAAGAACACCAGGGTTCGAATTCCGTTAGGGACTAATATTTTGAAATTGCTGTCTTGGGACCTAGAAGTCACAGATTTGAGTCCTGAAAATAGCCTTTTACAAAGCAGAATAAGACTGCATATAATAGACCCTTTTCTGCAACTCTGCATGACAGAAGCTTCATGCACAGGACAACTCTTTACGAATATTATGAAAGTCGGCCTTCATGTGTGCATAAGTTATGCTCCGGATTTACTCGGTGGACAAACTAGGGGTAAAGATCGTCTACCTCTAGAAGTAGTCAGGCGAAGCCCAGACACCTAAATTATCAAAAAGAAAAGAAAAGAACAGCAATACAAAATTGAACCGAAGAAATATCTTCGAATTGATATGCAGTTAATCCTTGAAAGGAGCCAACAGATTAGGACCATGTATAATGAAATATTCTTTTAGAATGCTGCAATTTGTATACCAGAATTTCATACCAGAGTCAAACCAAACATCCATTGTATCAGTTCCTTTGTAGTATTCTGATGCATTTTGCCGATATTTCTCAGGAAGAAGGTCTTCGGTTGACATGTACCACCAGGCATCGCTGCCCTTCTTTGACACTATATCTGGAAAATTAAACCATAATAAGCAACAGGAAAAAGATAAAATGTGCTAACCAGAGACAATTTCTGGAATATGGAAGAATGGACCATGCAAAGCAACAACACAAACAATCCAGACACGGGAGCGCAACAAACAAAATTCCAGCGTGAATTGCAGATGTGGAAATACAACACATGTTTACTTACTATCTAACAGAATACAGGAGAGCAGTTTTGAGCATACTATAAAAGTATTGTTCTTTAAGAAATTGCACTACCTTTAACATGTGCAATGGTTTCTTCAGAGATCAGTGGTTCTTTAGAGCTAACATGATAAAAAACAGGAATTGGAACTCCCCAAGTTCTTTGCCGTGAGATACACCAATCAGAACGGCTAGAAGTCATAGCAACAATTCTGTTCTTCGCCTGGCAATTATATACATGTCATCAAAGATAAAATAATAATGGAATTGTTAGTACAACAAACTTTAGCACCAGCATGTAGGTAGTATTATACAAGAAGATTTTCAATACTGCTAATGTCCACTAATTCATCATACCAAACTAGTCTCTGCTTCCTGGTTAAGCAGCCTGTACAGTATGATTTTCAAAACATTGCTCATGTGAATGTCTCTTTAAACCTAATCAGTTTACTAGTATTATATAGAAAATGTCCCCAACTCTCACAAATCTCCTGAATCCCCTCTTACAGGATTCCCTTTTTTCCCCTGCTTACTTCCCCATCTCACAAGTGCTTCCCTACCTACAGCCGCCCACAAATACCTCACAGTGGCTTCCACAGCTTGGTTATAGGTAGGTATTTTCTTCCCCCTCTGCTTCTTCTTCCTCCTCTTGTGTTTCTTCTTTGTTTCTTTCTCTATAAAATTTTCTTGATTTCCTCCTAAAATATGATGAGCCCAATGAGCCAAACTCAAATATCATACCAATACCCGTGTATGCCACCAAGACATGGGTACCAAATTGAGAACTGCCAAATCCTCTGAGTAATGAAGCTGAGTACAATCGGGACAATAATAAATGCATTATTGGCATTTATTTCATGTGGAGATTGGCATTAGACCAAGATTTAACACGTTGTAGATTAAATCTTGGTATTGTATGATTCCTTGATAGACAGGCAGAGAACAAAGGTACTTGTCTTTGAACTCCACCATACTGTTCAATCAACCCATCCTTCCAATTTTTGTATAGACAATTAAAGAATGACCTTTTCATGGGTAGTAAACAACTCTAGTGGAGCTTTTCCCCACATGAATGGTAACTTTAATTACCGTAGAGTAATCAATGGACATGGGAAAAAGGGAAAACAATTAATTTACACATCAAGAAGAAACAATTGAACATAAGCAATGTAATACCATCGAAGAAGATGACTTACAAAATAGTTAGGAATTAGAACAGAACAGTTGATAAGAGAACATCATAAAGACTATACAATTCAAGCATTCAGGAATTTAATACTGACAAACATATCGTCAAACATCAATAAAGGGCAGCCCGATGTACGAAGTTCCCACCATACAGGGTCCCGGAGAAGGATCCATTGTACGCAGCCTTATTTTGCTTTTTGCAAGAGACTGTTTCCAGGATTCGAACCCGTGACCTCTTGGTCACAAGGCACTTACCGTTGCGCCAAGGCTCCCCTTCATCATCAGACATCAATGCTAGTGTAAATTGTACACTTTTTGTTTAATCACTAACAATCTATAGAACTATTAAGGCAAAATCTCAACTCACATAATGTACCATTTCTTTGGATATTTCTATCATGTGCCATTCACATGATAGAAAGAGGGGTACTAGGATGGGTGAGATCCTTTCACGTGCGATGTTAGAAAAAAGAGGGGCAGAGAAAATCAAAGGAGGAGGGACTTTGCAAACAAAGAGAATCCACCACTAGGTTTAAACAAAAAGAAGTATTATTAACCGAACAATGAATGAATGAATAATTACAAGAGTCTTAGTCCATGTTTAAATAAACTAGGAAGTGAGAAAAATTCAAACAAACAAAAGAAACAATAAAAATTTTAAAACTAAAAATATTTTAAAACTAAACAGAAAAGTTCAAAACAAACAAAAATATAATGAAATCCTAAATTAACCTATGTTGCAGCGGCGACGTGCCATGGTCGTGGAGGTATCCATGGTCCGGTCATGGTATGGACCACGACCGTGGAAGTGGCCACGGGCTGATTGTGGTGGGGACCACGAGTAGGTCCCTGTTGGAAGCCCTCTTCAAGCTATAGAATAGTCCACACCTGTGGAGATGACTACAAGTCATAGGAGTTTCTCGGAGCTTCCAGTTGTCTTGTTCCTATTTAGAATAAAACATATCTGTGTCAGGAGGCCATGGAGGTGTTGAAATCCTTATTTGAGGTCGTAATTGCTCTTCAGCACGGCTCAGAAGAAGGCAGGGTTGCATTATAAGAAGAGAGTCGATCGAGATGATGCACCAGCATCAAACGTCCGAGGTTGAAAAGAACTCGTCCTCGAGTTCAAACCAATGTCATCACCTTTCTTTGGCATAAAGCATATCTATATCAAGAGGCCATGAAAATGTTGAAATCCTTATTTGAGGCCTTGCTCTTCAGCACGGCTCAAAAGAAGGCAAGGTCGAGTCATAAGAAAATAATCGATCGAGTTGTTGGATGCGCCTACACCAGATGCTCGAGGTCGAAAAGTCCTCGAGTTTGAATCAGTGTCATCATTTTCTTTGGTATAAGGATTCATGCTCTCTCAGATATATCCTCGATCCATTAGCTTCATCACCTGTTGCTTTGTCGGCAAATCTAGACCTGAGTCTAACACGCTACTCGAGCAAAGTAGTTGGGTATAGGTGGCTTTCTCTTGTGTGCCCACCTCTAAATACCTAGACATAGAAAGGAGAGAAGAGATAGAAAATACCAAAATAGAAGTGGAATCCTCTCGCCGAGGTGCTAGTACAATCGTCTAGCCTCAAACATAGGTGCTCTTCTGTCCATCGTAGATAGCTTTGCGATCGTGCTGCCATGGTATTTTTAACAATATGTAGCATGCATCCATCGCTTCATCCTCAGGAGTAAGAAAATTCTTACAAATAATCATCACCTCGTCAATGTCATCCTCATCTTCTAAGTTTTCTTCAATTATCTCGTAAAAATTATCTTCGTCATAAGATCTTCCATTACCTCGTCAACGTCACCTTCGTCGTACACAGAGTCTGTCATGTTTTCTTCAACTAACCAAGACTGCTCCTCCGTCTTCTCGTGCTCATCTCTATATGGTACTTTGTCAATGTCGTCTTCGTTATAGATAGAGTCGTCCATGTCTTCTTCAATTGATAGAGATTGCTCTTCGATTGATCGAGTGGTCTTGCCTCAAAGTATGAAAATTTTGAATATAATCAAAAGGGAGAAAATAATCTTTCATCTTTTTCTTCATCTTTTCCCAATTAGTAACCTTGACCTTGCACTGTCTCTTGCATGAGCGTGGCAATTATTTTTGAGCGTCATGACTACCAATTTTACTTTGGCACAATCGGAAATTTCTTCGAAATAAAAAATTTGCTCAACTTTATCAATCCAATCAGTAAAATTTTCTACATGTAAGGTGTCAAAAGACTCGGGAAGCTCGACGTGAAAACCAAAGTTTCATACCGTTCTTCACGGCCACAATGATCTCGATGATATAAATTTTCAAAACTCAAAATAGTGCGTCGATTAAATACCTCACAGTCTTCAAGATATAGATGCCAAGATCACTCCGCAACTTGTCTTTGTAAATCCTTAATGCACTCATAGAGTCTTCGATCCTGGTGTGCGACTTCCTCAATCGAAATTGGCCTATCACAGCCATGACCATGACCATAACATCCATCCATGGATTGCCGAGATAACTCCGTAATTTCTTTATAATTCCTCGAAGAGCTTGTAGTGTCTTTGATCTTGGTGTGAGGCTTCCTCAGTCAAAACCTGCCTATCTCAACCATGATCACAACTACGATGGCCCTCTATGGATGTATGACTCTAATAATACCTGACGCAAGCGAGGTAATGGGATGAATGAAATCCTTCCACGCACACTGTTAGAAGAGAGAAGGACAGAGAGAATCAAAGGATGGACTTCGCAAACAAAGATGATCCGCCTTTATATTTAAACGAAAAGAAGTATTATTAATCAAACAATGAATGAATGAATTACAAAAGCCTTAACCTATATTTAAATAGAATAGTAAAGGAGAAAAATTCGAACAAACAAAAGAAACAATAAAAATTTTAAAACTAAATAGAAAATTTTAAAACTAAACAGAAAAATTTTAAAACTAAATAGAAAAATTTTAAAACTAAAAATATTTTAAAACTAAATAGAAAATCTCAAAAAAAATAAAAATATAATGAAACTCTAAATTAACCTAAGTTGCAGCGATGACGCACCACGGTCGTGGTGTCCACGATCCGACCGTGATCTGGACCACAATCCAACCGTAGCCTGGATCACGACTGTGGAAGTGGCCACGACCTGGTTGTGGTAGAGATCACGACTATAGTGGGGATCACGGGGTCCCTGTTGGATACCCCCTTCAAGTTACAGAATAGTCCGCGCCCATGGAGGTAACCACAAGTAGACCATGGTAACTTCTAAGAGCTCCAAGTTGACTCGTTCTGATTAAGAATGAAGTTTATCTGTGTCAGAAGATTATGGATGTTTTGAAATCCTTATTTGAAGCCTTAATTGCTCTTCGACACGACTCAAAAGAAGATAGAGTTGTGTCATAAGAAGAGAGTCGATCGAGCACCAGATGCACCTGCATCATAATGTCCGCTCAAGGAAAACATCATTTATAAGTATAAATGTACAACTACTATTTCCAAATATCTACACATTTTGGCATCACAACCATCATTATGACAATATTGCTTTTAAATTCTCCACTACAAAGTGACTTCCTTACCCAATGGTCACATCATTTATTGAGAAACCTAAAGAGAATCTCCGATACCAAACATATTAAGAAAGATATTGTTTACGACTCAGCTTAGTTGCACAAATGAAACCCATCCCTTTGAGAGAGGGCGGAAATAATGCATATGGTGGCTCCCTTCTCCCTTTTAATTGGAACAAGAAAGAACACGAAGGAAAACAAAACAGATCTATGGATTTTTTTTTTCTACCCAACCAAAATGTTAGAACACCCTGGGATTTACCAGACTATGCTGCCAATGAGTGCTGGCAGCATCTCTATTGATTCGATGGTTTCTGACATCACAAATTAACCAGCTTAAGACCTATCTCAGCTGGCAATATCTAGAATCATCAGCATAAAAGTTGTACGCGTTCTACCTCTCCTTCCCAGGAGTGTCCTTCCAATCACTGATGCCTAGGAGTCTAAAATTCAGAAATGGAGTTCTGGGATGCATTTGGTTCATAGTAGTCAAAATTGCATGCTGGACCTTAGTGATCTTTTGACCCAAACAACTCGAATACCAAGTAGGATCTGAATTGGACTAGGACTTTGCAATCCTACAATCCAATTCATGTCTACTTACCGTTCCTCACCATTCCTACACCTTATAATTCCTACAAAGTATCTTGATCCCAATAAATTATAAATATTGGAATACATTTATATTCAATCAGACATTTTAAAGATCAAAATTTATTGTAGCAAATAATTTTTTTCATGTCATATCATTTAAGAAAGTCTTAATATAAGATTTTTGTTGACTCCTAAGTAGAACTCCTTTTTATTATTGATATTATTATCCATTTTATAATCATCATTCATCTAATCGAACTTAGCTACGTGCTATATGAAAATACAACACTATAAATTATATTATATATTTTATAAATAACTTTGTTTATGCTTTATGATATTGGAATGATGATGCTTGAATATTCATATAAATATTTTATTAAACTGTAAGATCTTATAATCCAATGCTTGAATCCTATGATCTGAACCAATAAAATTCACCCTATTCCTCCTAGATAAGATCTTGAACCTAACAACCTTTAATTTGGGTGCCTCGGCCAAGGGTGATCGCCTCTCTATTGCACTTCCCAATTAAATAATTGATTAGGAAGTAGAGAAGGAATCTCAATTAGACAATCTAGATAATATATGATATGATTCGTGAAGGGGTGATAAAAAGAGGACTCAAGGAGATCCCCTCAAAGGTAAGTCGTTGGATAGGAGGTGGGGGATGGCAACAGTTATGCCATTGAAACACATCCTTGTCCTAGATATCAAATGTCGGCAAGGGAGTTGGGAGTGGACAGGGGTTCATGGTGGGACTCCAGGGAGGTAGATCATAAGAGGGAGATGGCCAAAGAATATAGAGAAATTTGGTCCTTTTACACATTCCATCTCCCTTCCACCTTTCTCTTTCCATAATCTAAGTAAATAATTTAGTTCCTTTAACCACTCTCTCCCTCCCCCTTCTCTTCCCTCCTTCCCTCTAGTTTTCCTCTGAATTAATTTGAGTCTAAAGCTCAAATGTTGTACACTCAATAAGAATAATCTGTATGATCTGATGAAGCTCTTTGCTCAATTTTCACCACGTCCTCTCAAAAAAAAAACGAAGCTCGAGTAACAAGAGCTCATTAATCCCATTACTTGTAGTCTCATACAATGAAAAAAATGGAAGACAGTAACTAATGTTTCAAGATCAGGTTCTGCGAATTACATATAATGTACTAAGAAAATGAGTCCACAAGTTAAGTAGCATCAAGAAGAAAATAGCTTATTTACCTCTCAAGTCAAGGTACATAATAGAAAGAAAAAAAACTGATTGTTCTGAGTGATTTGAGCAAAGAAATGCTTTACACTTAACAAAAAGAAATAAATATAATCAAAAAGCAAATTATTTCATCAAGAGTCAGTGGAAGAAAGTTGGATATACAAAGGACCATTTTAATTTTAAAACTAAAAAAAAAAGTCCAAAAGAAGTGCATAACTCATGTTTGCTTATTCGCCAAACAAAAAATTATCAAAGGTAATTGATACCTGTGTAGGAATCCAATTTACTTTACCAATTGCATCCATAGCCATGTCTCGGAAGCCATCAACAGATGCAAACCATTGTTCAGTGGCTCTAAATATTGTAGGTTTCTTTGTCCTCCAATCATAAGGATACTTGTGCTCTAAAAAAAGCCATAATTTTGATAGGATAAACATAGGTTTGAAAATCTGATCATACAAAAAGATATAACTGCATGACAAGGGAACTTACTGTATGGTTCCTCCAGAACAAGTGACAATTGTTCATCCAGGTACTTCACAATAGCATCATTACCAGCCCCAAGAACTTCCTGGCCATTAAACTCACCAGCTTCCTCAGTAAACTTTCCATCATCATCCACAGGAGAAATAATAGGCAGTCCATACTTTAATCCAGTAATATAGTCTTCTTGTCCGTGACCAGGAGCAGTATGAACTAATCCAGTTCCTGACTCTGTTGTGATATAGTCTCCACCAAGCACTACAGGGCATTCCTTGCCACTTATAGGGTGAACATACCTACATCACATTTTCAACAAATATAATTTCTGCAAAAACTACACAATGGCTTCTGGCAGCATATTTGTCACAGGCAATCGTTTTGTGTAGGTTGTTTATGAGGCCTTCATTGTTTGATCATGGATCAGAATACAGTAGTAGATCATGCAATGATGTAATTCAAATAGTTATAAATTAAGCAGTTGAGATATATAATAACTATTATGTAAAAGTCTCAACCTGAAATTTTCCAGACTTGACCCTGGGAAAATTTTATGCACTGCAAACTTCACCCCCCACTTAGACTCGAGTGCAAGTACAAGTTCTGAAGCCACAATCACAAAACGCTTTGTATCACTAAATTTCAAGAAACCGCCAGCTTTTGTTTGCTTCCTCAAAGGAACTGTAACATCTTCAGGAGCATGATATAATTCAGCAACCACATATTCAAGCTCAGGATTGACAGCAACAGCTGAGAATTCAGAATAAATATTACTGACTTTGAGATTGAGATCATTTCCCAACTAGAAGAATCATATAAAAAAAAAACTTCCAGAGCTCTGACCTTATTTGGATTCATGAGTATAATTTCATTAATAAAAATAATCATTTAGAACATTAATGCTAATATTAGAATATTTGAAAACAATGGAGAAGTACCGACTGTGAATTGGTTTCAGATTTTAGAGTATTCTAGAAATCATTTAGATGAGAATTTCTCCATCCAAAATATTTAGAAATACCATGGAGGACATTTGGATCCACACCTGTGTCAAATAATCATACCCAAGTACAAATAGCTCAAATAAATAGTACCCTGGACTCTTGAAGTAGAAAAGAAATTTATAATTCTCTTCTCCATCCCTTGCAATACATGAGCCACTCTCACTCTCTACATAGTGAAGCACTTCCACATGAGTTTTCAGATAATATTTAGTTGCTTCTGATAAATGATTTATTATTCGAATTTGGTTCCATCTGATAAAGTTTACCGTGTCAACAACTGAACTTTATCATAAAAATATTAACCTGTAAAGTCTTACCGGCATTTGCTGGAATAGTCCAAGGAGTGGTTGTCCATATGGCCAAGTACAAATCTGGAAGAAATTCCTCAAATAACTGTGGTGAAGCTGAGGATGCACTACTGATCTTGAAAGTAGCATATATGCTTTTAGAAATGTGTCCCTCAGGATACTACAATAAATAGAAGAAAAAATGGAGGTAAGAGTAAATCAATTAAACTACAGGCCTTCAGAGAAGAAAAGCAACAAAGGTAAGCGCCATATATATTGCAATCGTGTGAACCTTCAAAAAAGACCTACACATTAACTGAAGGCCAAGTATAACTCAGGAGAGCTTTTCAGTCTTATGGAATAAGCATTGTTTTACATAAAGAAAGCTACAAATTGTTCTGCTACCATAATCTCGAGGAAGGATGGTGACTGACCAGAAAGAGAGAAAAAAAGACTACTATTACCATATGCAAGCCTATAATGGGGCATGCACACAGAATTAATCAGATTTCACAAGTGGAAATGAAAATGGGTTCAGCTGCAGATGTACCAGTGTGACACTGTAGCAAGATTCAAAAAATAAAAGGAAAGGAATGAAGAGCGTAAAATAAAATACGAAATAAATTTTAGCCGTTTCTTTGTCTTCTTTTTCTTTTTTCCCTTAATTTTAACATTTTCTTTGTAATATTCTTGTTTCTCTTTCATATAACTCTTGGATGAATTCAATGATATATATAATTTTTTTTAGGCAAAAGACGAGCCTTGGCGCAACGGTAAGGTTATTGCCTTGTGACCAAGAGGTCACAGATTTGAATCCTGGAAACAGCCTCTTGCAAAAAGCAAAATAAGACTGTGTACAATGGATTCTTCTTCGGAACCCCGCATGGCGAGAGCTTCGTGCACTGGGCTACTTTTTTATATATAATTTTTTTAGGCATTATCTAGTCTGTAACTGCCAATCACTTGATAGTTGAAATTCCTAATGTTTTCTTAATAACCAGCTATCTACAAATCTAATTCGAATGAAACTATATAATCCCTTTATACAGCAAACATAAATACCTATTGGGTGGATTACTCTATTAGCTCATAGAAAGAATACAGTCCCAGAAAAATTTGAATCTCAGTCAAGCATGCCATAATGACCAACATTTATTGTTTTCCATAATGACCAATATTCATTGAACCAAACACTAATTTTTGGCAATTTTGAGTAGTTTAGATCTGAAAATGGTGAGTTCACTATGCTAAGATTTACACTCACTTTGGTTCATAAAAATGGCTTACCATTTGTTCATGTAACAAAAACTAGGTGGTCAAAATGGATAAGGGGGTATGATGTGTCTGTGATTGACATGTCATGCAAGGCGTCAGGTAGTTAACAACTACCAATAGGAAGGATAACTGGAAACATTAACAATCAACAAGAATAATAACTACAACCAAGTCTTATCCCACTAGGTGGAGTCAACTATATGGATCTTTCTACGTCATTGGGCTCTATCCCCTACTATATCATCATCTATACTTAAATAAATTTTATCTTATTTTATTATTGCTAACCAAGTCTTTTTTTGTCTTCCTCTTCCTCGTTTGATGTATATATTTGTCATTGCTTCACATCGCCTAACTGGAGCATTTATTGGTCGCTTAAATACATATCTGTACCACGTGTCTTTCGGAGCTTTCCTTCAATAGATGCAACTCCGACTTTTTTCCTAATGCTCTCATTTCTTATTCTATCCATCCTCATATGTCCGCACATCCACCTTAACATCCTCATCTCTGCAACTCTCATCTTTTGCTCATGTGCTCGAGTCGTAGCTCAACAATCATAGCTTGAAATTAACTACTCTGGAAGATAAAACGAGTGAAAAGATGCTAAGATAACATGAGAAAAAGGATGTGTTTGGCATTCATAGTAAACATGCTTATCCAATTAAAATAAGAAAATCTAAGAGGGGGATAAATTATAGAGATGAATACGGCAAAAATATTATTAGCATGTAAATATATTGTGAATGATACTATTTACTGAATTTATCCAAGGAAAAAATGAACTATAGAGGTTAGGCATATTTGTTTCTCTAACATTTTGTTTACTTGTAATAATAGACTGTTATCAAGGAAGTCACAGACAAGAACCTGAAAGTGTAAATGAAGTAAAATACTCAACAAATGAATTAATGAAAAGAAAAGAAAGAACATAAAAGCTCAAAGATAACCATCTAATCACCAGTAATTTACCTCCAATTCAGCCTCTGCCAAAGCTGTGCGTGAGGATGGGCTCCAGTGAACAGGCTTTCGACCCCTATAAATATATCCTTTGAGAGCCATCTTGCCAAAAACTTCTATCTACCAAAGACAAATACAGAGAATGTAATATTCAGGAAAATATTAACAATATGATTGAATCTGTTTGGAACATTGAAGCTACAGAAAATTGCATCAAACCATAGTTTCCAATTATCAATACTCTTTAGTAGTATTCATCCAGATAAGCTACCAACAAAATCAACTCTCCATCCCTAAGCCTTTTCACGCAGAATGGTTATGTCAAGAAACAAAACAAAAAAACAATGAAAAATGAAGACATTGATCAATCAGCATCAATTATTTCAAAATAGGTGATGACAATGAGAGCCACAAATAGACCAAACAATCGATCTCAAAACAACAACCAAGTTTTATCCCACTAGATGGGGTCGCCTAAGATTTTTATTAATAGGCTTTTACATATTTGTAATGTGTTTGGTTGGAAAGATTTTTCATTTCTTGGAAAATAAAGTTTGAAAGCTGAAAATAGAAATGAAATAAATTTTATAATGATTTTTTGACATGTTAGAAATTACTAGAGGTGAATGATGTGATAAAAATTATTTTTTATGTCCATTTTTTAATGGAATTATTTTATTTTCTAAAAACTACAACCTGAAAATAGAAAATTTTGGTGAAAAATTAATATTTTCCAAATAAAAAGTTAGAATTTCATATATGCCATTGCATATATTTTAATTTTACACCAATTGTCAGCTGTTTCAAGAAAAAATTATTTATCTATCTTGACAATGAATACTAAACTAAACTACAATCCGGTGCACGAAGCTCCCGCCACGCGGGGTACCGGAGAATGAATCCATTGTACGCAGCCTTACCTTGCTTTTTTTGCAAGAGACTGTTTCCAGGATTTGAACCTGTGATCTCTTGATCACAAGGCAACAACTTTACCGTTGTGCCAAGGCTCCCTTCTTGACAATGAATACTGATAATTTAAAATAAATAATAAGTTCTTAAATACTCAATATATGTTTAGTTTCATTAAGATAATATTAACTGAATTTTCTATGATAAATAATTTTATTCTGTCAACATAAATTAAAATCGTTGATAACTTATGCTAACTATGCTTTCATGAATTCAAATATATATATATATATATATATATATATTTATTTATTTATTTTATTTATTTTATTTGCAAATAATCATTATCAAATCGAAGAATGTGTTGATCATTAACTAGTCTATATTAACCAACCTCCAACTAAGACTAGTGCAACCCTATAATGATGGTGATTATCTTATCTACATTAATTACAACCACATATTTGCAAGTCCTTAAGTTTGTATGGATTAAAAAAAATGAAATTTGAATAGGTAAACATGAAAATCAACAAGTTGTATGAAGATTTATGTGATCACTACTTATTAGCTTGTAATTATAGTGTAGGCCACAGTGGTAGGCATATTTCAAGGTCTTAACATAGAAAATTAGATGGCAAGCATAATGGTGTAAGTCTGTAAGATATAAAATATTGACAAGTGAGGCTTATCAATCTCAGCTGTTCATAATGCAGTATAGACAAATTGATGTTACAGCTATCTAAACAATTATCACACACCAAAACAATGAGTCAAAAATTTCCTGTTTAAGAGCTGAATCACTATTTTCAGAAAGTGAAAATGTTTGCTGTTTTTCTGGAAAACTTAAACACAGTCAAGTGAGATATAAAAGAAGAAATAGGTGAATGACAAGGTACCACCAACCTGTGCAGCTTCGTATTCTGGAAAAAGGGTTAGATAAGGCGCATCCCAATCGGCCCATACCCCAAAACGCTGTCAACTTACAAGAATTAACTATATCCAAAAAACATAAAAGTAACTCAAATGTAGTAGGATATGGGAAGATCCTTGGATGTAAATTTAGCACAAATAGTGTAGTTATGAAAAGTTAGAGAGACAAATTTTACCTTAAAAGAGTTCATCTGAATATTAACAGTATTTTTTGCGAACTTTGCAGCCTTTTCTCTCAACTTCAAAGGCTTTAAGTCCCTTCTAGTATCTTCATCCATAGACTGCAGAACTGAGCAATATAAAATTGAGTGAAAGGTCATTGCAGAAGGGATTGTACAAATGTTAGATATGTCCATAAGAGGCAAAAAAAAGGGAAAAAAGAACACCCAATAGATGAAGTTTTAGTAAATGCAATCTAGAAAAAAAACTGTGGTTTATAATTTATATCAATTATTCAGGCTGAAGTTGCTTGTGATTCAATCATACAAATAAATAACATATTCTATTTGGAAAAGAAATACAAATCATGTCTTCTAGATTTACCAAATGAGAAAGTGATGATAGCTAAAACAAATGAACACGAGGAAATACGATGAAGAAGAGTTTTACAGATGCATCAAAAGTAGGAAAGTTGCATCAATGAAACATTTTGTAGCAATTGACCATTTTTTCAACAATCCAGCCAAGGATCAGCGGTAGACTTTCAATACATTACATCATTACCAATCGGTGTATATATAGCTACCAGACAGTACAGAGATGAATTCTTTACATCTTCATTTGATTCATTTTCAAAGTACTTGCATCCTCATCCTGCAATTGAATAGGGACTTAATTTCTGATTGCCCCAAATTGTAATATGTAACCTTGGCTAGAGAAACTCATACAAAACTAGAAGGCAAGGATGGTCATTTCAGAACACAAGGATACGGAATACTTTTCTGCTTTGTGTATAATGTTGCAAAGGTTTGAAGTTTCATTCTGAGTCAGATAATCAGTCCCAGACCAGAGCAAAACCATATTGGTATTATGTTAGCATACTGGCTGTGGTGCCTGTCAACACTGAAGGAGGAACAACTGCAGACCTAGCAGCATGAGAGGAGGAAAGGAAGGAGAAGTCTATCTAGAAGTATACCAAGCTAGATTCATTGAAATTGCTGCTGAAATTGCAACCTTCTGCATTTGTCACAGGTACCCAGGTGTGCTACATCTCAGACTATACCAGCATCTCACTACAAGAGTGGAACACAGCATTCCACCTGTATTGGCGGAGATGGCATGATATCTAAAACTGTGAACATTCCTATATCAGATTACATGAAATTTTGGAATTGGATTGTCACATATACTTTCTCAACTATACCCCACAGCCATAGTTTGAAAAATGTTATCCTATGATGCAATGTTGATAAAAAGTGCAACTGAATATCACCTACTGTTGGAAACCCATGTTTAACTTTCACTTTGCACATGAATTTAAAATATTTACATTACTTGACAAGAAATTGAACAATCTCATGATTCAGATTGTCATTATGCAAATGCTAAAAACAGAAAGGTAATTAGTTTTCTGTAAAATACATGATGATTCTAAGAGGTTTACAGACAAATCATAACACATCAAATTTATCAGAGAGACTTAACTAATTTAATCCGCACAGTGAGAAAAAAAAAGTATGCCAAGGATGTGAGACTTGCCTTTTAATTCTATTGGAAGGCCATGACAATCCCAACCAGGAACAAAATTGACTCTGTAATTACAAAGAAGCTGGAGCAAAAGCAATGGTTAATACAGAAACTGCCAAGCAAAAACCATGATAAAGCAGTTGCAAATTAAGAGGCAATTAACCAATTTATCTTTTCTAAATCGATATCTGCAAACTCATAGAGAAATATACATACATAAGCACACATACTTTTTGTGAAGATGGACAATGTGGGATATTTATAACACCATTTTTAGCAATCCTCCAAAAAGCTATGGAGAAAAACAAAATGGAAGTTCTCTAATAGGATGTTTGATTGTGATTCTGTGATTAATCTCTAAGTCGACCACTGCATATGTTCGATACACTTTCAAACAATAAGTTTTTCAAATTTTGAGGCTTCAGGAGCATCAAGCCAAGGAACAAGCGAAGAGGTTCCAAATCTAGGCATCTGGAGTTATTTTGCTTGTTCCTTCTTGTATCTGAACCAGTGCATATGTTCAATACACTTAAGACACAATTGCACCAACATTTCCCACGGTGAAAGGAAACTACATTAGAAACAAAACTGGGAAAAAACTCCCCAAGTGGCTTTTCCCTCCATTTCTACACGGGGAAGGATGCTGTGAGAGATTATTGTTGGAAAGAGATCATAAGGATCACTGAAAATAAGGCATAAACAAATCATAATCCTTCAAATTAGTTATGATATAAATTAGTTCTAATTCTTTGGCTTAATTATAGGGATATTTTCCTTAGACACAAGACAAAGATCATTGAGTTTTGTAAATATTTGTATCATTTTTCAATGAAACACAGATTTCTTCATAATTTTTCTCTGATTTCATGGTATCAAAGCCTGGTTCCGATCACACCAAGAGTTCAACCACTGATTCATCAAAGTCCTTTGGAACCACCGTCGCAACTTCGGATATGAATCATTCTCTGCAGATTACCCAAAACAAACTAAATGGGTCAAATTTCAGAGAATGGTTTCATTCCGTTCTTTTGGTGATTCGAGAAAAAGGAAAAATGGGTTATCTAACTGGCGAAACACCGATCCCAAAAACCAGCGATGCAATGTGCATTGCATGGGAAGCCAAAAATTCCATTGTCATGGCTTGGTTGATTAATTCAATGGAGCCTCAAATTGTAAGGACTTACCTATTCTACAAAAATGCCCAAGAAATCTGGGATGCAGTCCAAGAGATCTACTCAGATCTTCAAAACACATCCCAATGTTTTGAAATCCAATCAACTCTGCAGAACATGAGGCAAGGATCAATGTCAGTGACTGAGTGTTACAACCGGTTGATTGATCTACGACAAGAAATGGTTTGTTTTACCCAATTCCATGGAAGTGTGCTGAGGATGGAGTGTTGTACAATAAGGTGCTTGAAAAAGATCGAATATTCAACTTTCTTGAAGGCCTAAAAAAAGACTTGGATGCTTGGATGAAGTACAAGGTCTTCTGAAGTTCGACGAGAAGAAAGCAGGAAGAAAGTTATGTTGAAGCCTTCCACTCGCAATGTTGCAGAAGAGCAACTACAAGGATCTGCATTGGCAGCCACTCAACCACAATTCCATAAATGGAGGGAAAACCAACTGTGGTGTGAGTATTGTGAGAAGCCAAATCACACCAAAGAGACTTGTTGGGACATACATGGACAACCCCCAGACGGAAGCCATGAAATCAAAGGAAAGGCACACCATCAGCCCACATAGCTGAATCCAATGAGCCAAAGAAGACACTTCCAGAACCCATTACTCCTGAACAAATGGAGATTTTGAAGTCCATATTCCACAAAACCCAAAATTCTGAAATTTTGGACTCCACTCCTAAGGTTGCAATCGCACAACGAGGAAATATCATGTAAATGGATTGTGGATACTAGCGCATCTGACCACATGACTGGGCAATGCACAACTTTTCCAAATTACAAAATATGAACTGATGAAGTGAAAGTTTCAGTGGTGAATGGAAATACAATTACAGTAGCAGGGATTGGAGATCTTCTTGTTCCAGGACTTCAATTGAAATCTGTCTTGCATGTTCCAAGTTTAAAATACAGTCTCTCTTATCTGTTAGCAAAATAACTAAGGATCAAGACAGTAAAGTAACAATTCTTTATGACATTGTGTATTTCAGGATTCGTCTTCGGGGAAGATGATTAGCAATGTTGAAGAACAAGGAGGCCTCTATTATCTCACTAGATCTTCCCAGCAATTGAAGCCGCCAGTTATTCTCTATGTGTGGATGTACTCTTATGGCATAGACGTTTAGGACATCCAAGTTTTCAATATTTGAAGCACTTATATCCAAAATTATTCCTTAATAATGATCTATCCTTTTTTCACAGAGCTGTGTATCCTTGCTAAACAAACCAGAAAAAATTATCCAATGCACAATTGCCAATCTTCTAAACCATTTCACCTGGTTCAGAGTGATATTTGGGGGACAGCTTGGACAGAGGATTTAACAGGCAAGAGATCATAGATGATCATACTCGTGCTTGTTGGGTCTATCTCCTCAAACATAAATCTACCTTGTTCAAAATGGCATTTTTCATCAAAGTTCATGTCCATCTACACCTCAACAGAATGGGATTGCGGAACAGAAAAATTGTCATCTAGTAGAAGTGGCAAGATCTCTCATGATCACCAATTCTGTCCCTCATCCCTTTTGGGTGGCTCCATCTTAACTGCAGCATACCTTATCAATAGGCTTCCATTGAAAGTCCTTAAATTCAACACACCAATCAATTGTCTCCAAAAAGAATTCCCTCATATCCACATTTTAACTCTCTCCCACCAAAAGCATCTGGGTGTCCAGTGTTTGTACATGACAACAGTCCTGCACATGGGAAACTTCACCAAAAAGCCCTCAAATGCATCTCCATTGGCTACTCACCCACTCAAAAGGGATACAAGTGCTACAATCCTATCACAAGAAAACTGTGTGTCCTGTGAAGCTACATTCTTGGAAGATGAGTCCTTCTATTCCAATGATTCTCTTCAGGGGGAGAATTCAAGGGACGCTAATCATTGGGATCCTTCAATCTCTTGACCTATGTCATCCTTACTCATTGGGACTCCCCCACCTTCATCATGACATGATGTAATCATTGAAATTAGTCAAGGGTGAGAACCTTCAGAACCTTTGCAGCCTTCACAGCAACAAAATGAACCGATTCTTTACTCAAGAAGGCCCCGAGTTACTCAGCAGATCCATTCATCAGAACCAACGAATCCACCACAAGATCCAGAAGTAAATGTTCTTATAGATGATATGGACGTTCCCATTGCTCTGAGGAAAGGGAAAGGACATGTACTCAACATTCAATTGAAAGGCACGTATCTTATGATTGGTTGTCTAACAATCACAGGGCATTTGTCTCTCAACTTGATCGTGTGGAAATTCCTACAAATATATATGATGCCTTAAAAAATTCAAAGTGGAGAGCTGCTGTTTTTGAAGAAATGAAAGCACTGAATGATAATGGCACATGGGAAATAGTAAACCTGCCCAAAGGAAAGAAGGTAGTAGTTTGTAAATGGATTTTTTCTGTCAAAATAGGGCTGGAAGGCCAGATTGAGAGGCATAAACATATGGGCTTGACTATAAGGAAACATTTGCACCCATAAGGGTGCTTCTGTGCATTGCAACAAACTTAGAGTGGGAATTGCATCAATTGGATGTTTCAAATGCATTTCTAAATGGGAATCTTAATGAAGAAATCTGTATGAAGATACCCCTGGGTTCGAGAATAAGGAACATCAGGATCATTTTGTGCGTTGAAGAAATCTTTGTACGGATTAAAACAATCTCCTAGGGCATGGTTCACTTGATTCAGCACTGTCATGAAAAGCTTTGGGGTCACACAAAGTCAAGCAGATCATTCTCTCTTTGTCAAACAGTCAAGGGATGGAAAAAGATCTATCTTGCATGTGTATGTTGATGATATGGCAATCACAGGTGATGCCAATGATGAGATTACAAACCTCAAAGGGCTGTTACAATCTCAATTCAAGGTAAAAGACCACGGAAGACTTTGATATTTCCTTGGAATGGAAATAGCTAGAAACAAAACCGGGATTTTCATTTCCCAAAGGAAATATTCTATCGATCTACTAAATGAAACAGGAAAACTTGGTTGCTGTCCAGCAAGTACTCCAATGGAAAAAAATTGGAAACAACAAAATACAATATAAAGAGAGGTATCAATGTCTTGTTGGAAAACTAATCTATCTATCACTTACTAGGCCCGATATTGCCTATAGTGTTAGCACAGTCAATGAATGCATGCCCCCACTGTGAGACATCAAATTGCAGTGGACCAGATTCTTCAGTATTTGAAAGGGACTCCAAGGAAAGGTATACTGCTCAAGAAAAGTTATAATAGAACAGTTGAAGGATCTGTCGATGTTGATTGGGCCGGTTCACTTGAAGATAGCAAGTCTACTACTAGATATTGCACTAAAGTTTAGGGGAATGTTGTTACATGGCAGAGCAAGAAACAAACAGTTATTTCAAGAAGTAGTGCAGAGGCAAAATATTGAGCCATTGCACAAGGGATGTGTGAATTAATTGGGATTGAATGACTATTGTCGGACCTACATGTTCAATTTGAAGATAAAATGAAGGTGTATAGTGACAGTAAGCCAGCTATCGCAGTGGTTCGCAATCCTATTCAACATGATTGGATGAAGCATGTTCATATCAACAAAATCTGAGATTGAACATGGGAAGATCCATCTTTGCTATGTGCCTTCCGAATCACAAGATGTGACATTCTTACCAAACCATTGTTGAAGAAAATGTATCCAAGTTGGGAATGATCAATATCCATTCACCAACTTGAAGGGGAGTGTTGGAAAGAGATGATAAGGATCACTGAAAATAACGAATAAAAAATCATAATCCTTCAAACTAGTTATGATATAAATTAGTTCTAATTCTTTGACTTAATTCTACAGATATTTTCCTAAGTTAGACACAAGACAAAGATCATAGAGTTGTATATATATTTGTATCATTTTTCAATGAAACACAGATTTCTTCATAATTCTTTTCTGATTTCAATTATTTTGCATGTCATGCAACTTTTAGCTTCTTCCCAAAACAAGTGAAAAACATAATTTGGGCAGAATACAACCCATATGTTTTTTTTTTTTAAATAAATAAATAAACAAATTTTTCTTCGTTATCTTAATTTGAAAGTATTTTTTGTGTTTTTAACTAATAATTTTAAAATTTAAGTTTTCCTCCCTTTTTCTACCCTCCAAGGAAATATTTTCTTGTCCTGTTTCTTTCTCTAACTATTTCCTTTCCTCATGAAAAATTGATCCTAAAAGCACTTCCTGGCGATCAACAGCCTCCAAGTAGAAAACCAAACGCATATTACTTAGTAATTAGTATTTATACAACCTCCTCCTAGGGGCTTCCATGCATAGGTTAATTTAAAAATGTTGCTTTTCTATGTCCTTTTTACAACTGCCTACTCTAGGAACATTATCTCTAAAAAGAAACCTATACCACTATTATATAAAAGCTAGGCTATTATACCTTGATTTCTTTTTCGAATTTAGATTGTTTTACTGCACAACTTAAGTAAAATGGTTCCTAGGAAATTTGAATATCACACATTTTCATTGAGTTAATTAAGCAGTAACATCTGAATAAATATTAGCATAACAAAATATCTAAGAAAAAAAAATAAAACGAAGATAAAAGCAAAAAATCAAAGGCTAATGGTACCTTGTATCGGTTGATAATGTCCTTCAGAATCTTATTTAGAGCATGACCCATGTGTAGACTACCGTTTGCATAAGGTGGACCATCATGAAGGACAAAGTTCCTCTGCCCAAGCAATCAGGCATCAAGACTTCCAACAATTTCAAACTATTTCTAATTATCTACGAGATTTTATGAAAAATGAGAAAAGATGATGAAAAATTCAGTCAAAGTAGCTCACCCCAGTATTTCTATCAGATACTCTCTTGAAAACCTGATTCTCCTCCCACAACTTCTGGATCTCAGGCTCTCTTACCACTGCATTAGCCCTCATCCCAAATGTGGTCTTGGGCAAGTCTACTGTGTGCTTATATTTTCCCTCCTCTTTAATCCCACCTTTTAAGACAAGTATCGATGAAAAAATTACACATAGAAACATACTACATTCAAACAAGATCACACCTTTCAAGTAGTTGTTGGCTGGCTTTTGCCTAAGACCGCCATTATAACCAACAGTCGAATAATTAAACACGAGTACTAATTTCATTTCAAAGCATTCTATCGCCGAGCCAAACAAAAACACTATTTTACCAGAAGGCAGAAAATGTCGAGCGAGTGTAGATTACCATCAGACGCCCTCTTCGCTGCCTCCATCACAGGTCCCCGGGCTCTCCGTTTTGACCCAGAACCACCGCAACCGAGGGCCAGATCGGTGGACAAAGGTCGGGCAAGCAGCACAGGCCATAGAAAGGAAGTATTTTGACGGCCAAAACCAATCCTCTGACACGACACCTACGCCACGCACGAGAAATCAAAAGACAGCATACAAGATTGAGCCGAGTAAAGCGACGAGAGCGGAGGGGGGAAAGAGAGTACGAGGGAGGAGGAGACCCGGAGCGCGAACTTGGCTTCGCCGGAATTGAACAAAGTGGCGGCGGAAGACTTGAGGAGCGGAGCTACTTCCATGAGGTGAGCAGGCGGCGACGCTGGAGCAGGGCCACTATCTATCTACTGACTAGTGGGCGAAGGCCATGGCTCTCGCGAGCCGAGCAGAGGGAGGGGAAGGATGGTGGCGTCGAGCAAGCAGGCGGGAGAGTGGAGAAGGAGAAGGGTTTGGAAAAAGAGGACGGAGGAGACTTAAATAGGGCGAGGGATAAGGAAGGAGAAGGGAAGAGGGTTTGGTTCCAATGTTCCGCCAGAACAACATTGCATTGCATGGATGGTGGTGCGCCTCTCATTCTTCATTGTATCGGATGGATAAGTAGGTTATCATGAATATCCGGTCGGAGTTTAAGTAGCTAGTTATATTTGATTCATCGAGATTTTATATATATATATATATATATATATATATATATATATTAAGGATTGAATTTATAGTGTTAAATCCGATCGAGACGACAATATTATCTTCTGTAACATTCGTGAGATCTTCATTATCCATCGTCCGATCCCCTAAGATTCAAGAATTATACTATAGTACTCATTTGATCAGACAGTGAATAACGAATGTGCTCACGGGTGTTCATATATGAGTTGTGTAGTATAATATTTCCCATATACAAGAATGTTATGCTACACAACTCATTTGTGAGCACTCGTGAGCATCTCTATTATTCAATGTCTGATCTTCTAAGATTCAAAATTGGGCTATAGTGCTCATCTGATCGAACGATAGTTAACGAAGGTGCTCACAGATGAGTTATATAGCATAACATTTTCCATATACAAGAATGTTATGTTACACAACTCATCTGTGAGCACTCGTGAGCATCTCTATTATTCATCGTTCGATCTCTTAAGATTCAAGAATTAGACTATAGTGTTCATCCGATCGAACGATGGATAATAAAAGTGCTCACAGGTGCTAACAGATGAGTTGTGTAACATAATATTTCTCATATAAAAAAATATTATATTATACAATTCATCCGTAAGTACTCGTGAGCATCTCCATTATCCATTGTCCGATCTCCTATGATTCAAGTATTGGGTTATAGTGCTTATCCGATCGGATGGTGGATAACGAATATGCTCATGGGGTGTTCACAGATGAGTTGTGTAATATAATATTTCCCATATACAAGAATATTATATTAGGCAATTCATCTGTGAGCACTCGTAAGCATTTACATTAGCCATTACTCGATCATCTAGGATTCAAGGATTGGGTTATAATGCTCATTCAATCGGACAATAGATATTGAATGTGCTCACGAGTGCTCACAGATGAGTTGTGTAACACAATATTTCCCATATATAAGAATATTATGCTACACAATTCATCTATGAGCACTCGTGAACATCTCTATTATTCATCGTCTGATCCTCTAGGGTTCTAGAGGATCGGACTATAGTGCTCATCCGATCAGATGGTGGATAACAAAGGTGCTCACAGATGAATTGTGTAATATAATATTTCTCATATACAAGAATATTATGCTACACAATTCATCCGTGA
Source organism: Wurfbainia villosa (assembly GCA_025175895.1). Classification (NCBI taxonomy): domain Eukaryota; kingdom Viridiplantae; phylum Streptophyta; class Magnoliopsida; order Zingiberales; family Zingiberaceae; genus Wurfbainia; species Wurfbainia villosa. The sequence goes on along the minus strand of CM045998.1, from coordinate 107,403,798 downwards.
ACACTCATAAGTATTTCTATTATCAATCGTTCAATCCCCTAGAATTCAAGGATTAAATTATAGTGCTCATCCGATCGAATAGTAGATAACAAAGGTATTCACGGATACTCACAGATGAATTGTATAGTATAATATTTCCCTATATATATATATATATATATATATATATATATATATATATATATATATATATATATATATATATATATATAAATTGTTATTTTCAAAACTTTTATATCATACAGTAACAATATTATTTCAAATTTTATTTTTTTTTTAAATATAGTTAATTGTGACTACTCAATGTGAAATATGTATAAATATTTGGAAAACAAATTAAAAGGACATTTTTATTATTGTTTATTAAGAAGGTATTTTTAAAAAAATCAAAATAATAATATGGCAACATGATGACTGTTTGACATAATTTGGTGGTACTAAATTTAGACAAAGCATAAGATGGGTTAATTAACATTGATAAATAACAAAGTGGCAAGGATGATATATGCATATAGATCTAACACAAGGAATAAATCTTCTAGTAATCACTATATAACTACCCATCTTGTATAATAAAATTTTAGTTTGTTTGAGGTTTAATCGCATGCTACTACTCGAGTTATAAACTAATTAATATTGATGTGACTAGATTTTGATCCTCTTCCTCGGAGATCAGATTCAAATCGATCGCAACAGTGATCTTGTCAAAGTCAATACAGTCAAATGGTTATCGATGCTTCGACTACGATCTTCAGACATTTAAGTCAAACAGAGAAGAAGAAAAAGAAAAAAATATACTATCAAAAAATAACGGAATTGTGAGAGAGTGATCAAATCCCTTTCTTTACCACAATTTATCTTTATATAGAAGTCAAGCTTCATCTCCACGGTCTTCATTAGCTATGCCCTTGGACTGGCTGTTATGGGACAATCATTGAGAGGAATCTCCATCCGACTTGCCATGTATTCAGAGGGCATCATTGGGAGAGACGATCAGAAGATCAAATGTAATAATTGTCGAAAGTAATCTCTTTGATGGTCCCTAGGTACCCAACTCCTTTGACTTCCTACTTCTCAAGTGATTAGGAACCCAACCATCATGCATTCCGATTCGTTGAACTCTTAACTCCTTTGTTCTCGACTATTCTACTCTCAATTTTTGAGTTCCTCGCTTCTTCGCTCTTCGGAATTCATAATTTTTCGAGTCACTTCGCTCCCACCTTCTTTGCTCTTTAACTCTTGGTTTTTAAGTTTTCTGACTCCTGGTAAAGTTTTGGGGCCTTAGGATTGGATGACCCATTTATTCGAGTAGTACGACTTATATCCTTTCCACTCGGCATCAAATATCTCTCATTTTCATTTAATATTGAGTCATAAAAGTGTTTTTTTTTTGTTGTCATTTACTATTTGTCCATATTAATCAATATTCAAGCATTTGTATTGTTGCTAAGATGGCATTTCTAATCTAATTAACAAAATAGATATAGATAATATTTATATTTTTTAATAAAAGTGTGTCAAAGTAATAACATAATATATAACTTGGTCTAAAAAACCTATTTTAAGTAAAACTAATTATACATATCCATGTAATTATCATTTACAAATTATAATTTTAAAATTTTAGAAATTTATGACTTCTTATTTATTTATTCTCCAAAGTAAACACCACGTAGAGTTAATAATGTTTTAAAAAACAATATTCAACTCGTTAAAAACTTTAAAAACAAAAAGAGAAAACATCCATTATAAATAATCTAATTGAGAGGATCAAACTGATCAAAGTAACTAATATAATTTAGTAATTTAACTATCGAATTGAACTCAACAATAAACATGTAAAGCTGAGTCAATTCAAAGGTAGGTGGTCTAGATTAAGAAAGAGCACTAAGATCCTCAATTTTCTTATCTATGAGACACGATGACTATGGCGCAATGGTAGAAGTGAAGATTTCAGTTATATTTTGTCTTCACGGGGGATGATGTGTTGGTTGGGATAGAACAATACTTATGAAATGAGCATAGGTTGATTTCGAAGGAGGATCTAAAATCCCTCTTTAGTATCAGTTGATCCTCTTCTGCCGTGGTCAATTGCATTAAGGGTAAAGACCCCTTGCGATTTACCTCTCCTTGCAAGGACCGTAGGATAAGCCAGTGTAGGCATTCATTTTCAATCTTTTTGTGAAGGGGTAGAAGTGAAGATGTCATTGAGGGACACAAGATGAACAATAATCACACATGAGATTAACGATGCATTGACAAAAGTCATGAGGGTGGTAGAGCTGGCCCTGGGCCAGGGCAACTAGGGCCCTCGCCCAGGGCCAAAATCTTATTTCAAAATTTTATGTGTAGTGGGGTTTTTTTTTATTCAAAAAATAAAATTTTCTTCTATAATAGGGCCCAAATTTAGTTTTTCGTCCAGAGCACCTGAAGAACTAGACCAGCTCTAGAGGGTGGCCGCGATAAGAAGATGATCCTCATTATGTTGAAAAGGAATCACAATGACCACCAATGAGGGAGTAGTCTAGCCCAACAATAATGAGATTTAGCCCTTGAGATTTAAAGAGAGTTACAACCTCTCGTAATGATGCATTGATTATCTAGGTAATGATTACTAATTATAACATTATCATTGTCTTGAACAACTCCTTCAATGTAGTATTAAAGGGAGCTTTTAGCCCCTAGAGATACGATGTAGCAGCAAAAGCAGAGATACATTCTACAGAAGAATACAGTTCGATTATCTACTGTGACATTGTTCGACAATGAATTTAACAAAAATTTATTTGGACAGCTATGGAGTCCAGGAGTTTGTCTGGTGGATGGAGTACGATTTCGGTATTGGACCATCGTTTAGGGATGACGCGACTATGAAATCCGGACTGAACCTAAAAAGTTGTGAGTGCTTCCCTGATTTACCTTTGGTGGTCGGTGGAGGCTACTTGGACTCCGACCTCATCCGATTCAGCTGTTGATGAGACATTTCGAAGGTTCGTAGGACAGGACCGGTCACTTCCAGAGATTAGTTGGATCGAAGATTCAGATACCCTAGTACCAATAAAAAATAAAAAATAAAAAAATAAAGACAACTTTTAATCAAATGCAACTACTCAATTCATCTTACTTACTGGGACATGTGGTACAACCCTAACATCTCTTTGTTCCTTTAGAAACTACCAAGGAGGATGACAATTGTTAATACCCATAGTAATTAAGAAGGAGATTGTTGGAATCTCAAGTAGTGAAATAACAGTTTAGATGTGTTATCAACTAAGCTTAAGTTCGACTTTGTCAAAGTTGCTTATATGCATGTTTAAGTGTGCAAGGACTTAGAAGAACACATGAATATTCGATAGCTCAAGGTTTCTTAGAGCACGGAGAAGAATAGTATGAGATATCCAATAGATTGAAAATGACAAGAAGTACCAAAGATAGCAAAATCATGATAGAAGACTCAAGAGTGTGATAAGGATAACATAAGAAGAAAGTCGACGAACTAAATGCGTCAAAGGTATGAGGAGTTTGACATAAAAGTATTTTAGTGGAGCGAGAAGGACACACAAGGAGTAGTTTGAAAGGGCTTGATGCATTTAAGGAATGAAAAGTCGGGAAGAAATTTGTATCAAGTAAGTTGGTAACTTGAGTTGAGTAAATTGTACTTGAAATGAGGGTAGATTCAAATGTAGTGAAATAAGGTTTCGATTAATTAGAAGATTCGACGGATCGTTGTACGATATTATCCATTATTTATTTGAACACATTATCATAGGATTCAGATCGAGTGATCGAGAGTAAGGATCGATAGATTGAAAGCCACATAGAAGTGCAATTTCATATAGGTAATCAAGCGACTGATGAACAAGATTAGGTGATCGGATGCCACATGGGACATGATCCATAGTGAAGATTCGAGATGATTAGGTTTCGAAATGCAGCAATGGGAGATGAATTATTCAAGAATAAGACATATTTGTCACATCATTAGTTTTCGATCGACCAAAAATGATTATTTAGTCGATCGAAGTTGCCACGTTAGTATATCAACCAAATATGGATAGAGGTTATAAAAGAAGATGAGGAGTTCATGTTCAAAGGCATCCACAATATTATACTCAAAGTTATTATGTTCAACCATTTCCTTTCTTCGTGTACTTATAATCTGTGTAAAAAAGTTTCTTTACCCTCAAACACTTTGTCAAAAAGAAGTAAGATAGTGGACAGGCCATTTATACATAATACTTGGACATTACAATCATGGAAATTATGAACCAAATAAATCTATTATCCTTTATCGTTCTTTATATTTTGTTTTTATAATTAATGTGTGCGGCTTTAATTGAAAACTGCTTTTATTCGATTGAATTGTTGACTATGATCATTTTATTTTATTTTTTTTGATTCACTTGAGGTATCGGACTTACGTCTACTAGTCCTCAGGGTCGACTGACTCGACCTCACGGAGTTTTTCCAACAGTCGACGAGGGTAAATCAGGATGACGGGTGACCCATCGCAAGAGGGTCTCATGGGCGCCTGATGGGCCGACCACTCTGGGACGGGGGGTATCGTGCATCACCACCCGTGCAGCGTGCACAACCAAGACGGAATCGACCCTAGACCGTTTCAGAGGAAAGCTCCACTTGTAACCACCACGCCGTGTCCCGGGGGGCGATCATTTTAATATTTAAATCCTACCCCAAGTTGAAAAGTATCCTCTCTTAGACACATATTTCTCAATTCTTGACTCATTTAAAATTTTATCTTATAGCTTCTTCACCACGAGATAATCTCTTGTCGGGATACTCATCCCTTTAATATACTCGAGCACTCGGTTAGTTCTACATGTTATCGCCCCGCAGATGCAGCGCGATGGTAAGCCAGTAGGGGAACTTGCACAATGAACAAGGGTCGATTCCAGAGACGATCTAAAACTCTGTACTGGACTCAGATGACCACCCATTGTCTTACCAATCGCATCTAGGGCATAGCACTCCCATGATTTACTCCCTCTTGAATCCTGAAGGGTCGAGACGAGAGGACTGCTAGATTGACAATTCCAACCTTTTGCATTATCTCTTCTACAATTTACCCATGTAGTCCTTTAACATAGTTGCATCCTTCTCCCATCTTCACAAACTTTGAGCCATCAAGTTATTAATAATCTTAAACATGCTAAATATATGTATTTTGTTCAAATCATGTACCACTTTATTCACATATCAAAACAACAATAATAACTACTAAGTTTTATCCCACTAGATGAGGTCGAGCACTCAAGTACAATCCACTCTTTGTGCCCAAACACACCGAGCACAATTGTGTTGTGTCCCCAAGCAAATTTGCACTTTGTCCCCGAGCACTCGAGCACAATTGCACTCTATCCCCGAGCACCTGAGTTGTAAAATACGACAACTAAAAGTCAATGGGTATGTGGATTAAACCCTTAGGAAGCCGGTTGGGTTTAATTAAGAGGTTGGGTCGGCTTGAGCTAGTTTGGACTTAACCTAAGTTAACCTAACCCCAAGTGAATGACATTTAAAAACATCAAACCCTACCCGATCAGCCGCACACCTGACCTCCTCGCGATTTCCTCACCCGCGATCTCCTCTATTTTCTCTTCCTCGTCGCAAATCACTCCTCTCTGCGTCGTCGACCCTTCCTTCTTCCTCCTCTCATTCCTTCTTCCTCGCGACAAGCAGCAGTGACCGACCTTGATGATCTCCGCGGACAAGCTAGAGTGGAGAGTGCACACGATTGGGAGGTTGCGTCGGCGGTAGCTTCACCGTGTTCTAAATGGGAGTCGCGATCTCTGCCGGAGCAAGGTGAGGCTTCATTCTTTGTTCCCGATTTTAGATGAGAAGCCATCTCTGATCGCATTCCATCTCCTCTTGCAGTACACAAAACCTAGGATTTGGGGCATCGGTAGTTTTCTGTCGACTAACAGGGCGATTGGGGGAAGTGCCAGCGGGGAAGCTGAATTTGACGGTATATCTCTCATTTTTCCCCTCTTTCTCTTTTGTCCAGCGTATTTCTATGGATTGTAATCGTGGAATGAACGTGGGTGCCTTGTTGAGTTCAAGGGGGTGGCAGCAGGGTGATGTAAGCAAAACATATAGGGTTTTAGGAATAGTTTTCGCTCATATCTCATTGCATTTTATACTTGTTTCATGCATATCGTATTTTGTTTTGCATGTATTTCTTATTTTCTGGTTCGAATATCTTCTCTTTGTGCTTTTATGTGCAGGAGAATATTTTACAGGATAAATGACATACTTTTGGAGCAAAAGGAAGACATTCAACAAGCGAAATTAAAGGAGGCACGACCTAGCCGTGTGAAATCACACGGCCGTGCCCCACCAGCCCAGCGCCACACACGACCTAGCCGTGTGGATCCACACGGTCGTGTGACACTGGTGTATTTCAACGTGACTAGGTTTTTTTTCATGGATTCGGGCAGCACCGACCTCAAGTCTATATAAGGAAGGCCACACACAAACCCTAGAGAGAAGGCACGACGGTTGGGATGACACACTGATGCCCTAAAAAGCATCGGAAACTCGCAACGACGAGGAAGGAAACAACAAGAGGATCATAACCTGTGCTCCGATGTTGAAGAGAAGAACTAGAGTACTGCAATTTACTTTCTATTCATCTCCTGCATTGTAACGACTTATTCTCTTATGCATTGTGTTTGTTCTTTTCCATCTATGGAGTAGAATCTTCGATTCTAGGATTAGGGAGTAACTTGTGTATATAGAACATGTTAGATCGAATGTTAATTCTGTTTTTGAATTACTATTCGCAATTAGTGTTTGTTTGATTTGATGAAGATTATGTTTTGATTTTCTATCTATTGTGTGTAGCCGATATAAGGGGTGATAACCCTTGTATCAAAGATCTAGGGGAACTAAGGAGGAACCAAATGGTTATCCTCATCTCTAGTAACCGTAGGTAGAAGGGTATGATGGAGTAGGGAACGAGACACGTTCCGACTCTTCATAGGGATTGATTTGACATCCTCGTACCGTCTATCCTATCTTAACAAAAGGGGCGGCCTGATTAAAGATAGGTAGTTCCCGATAGAAGCGAGAGCTCATCGGGAAAGGGTATGATGTCCCTTCCACAAAACCCTAATTAGAGAACCAGACAACATTTAACTGATTAGCATGTTTCATATTACACAAGTGAAACCGAAGTCCTATAATCCCCTTTTGAACCTCGAACCAACCTTCTCTTCCTTCGTGTGACACCGTACTTGAGTTAAGACCACCATCAACCTCGCAACCGCAACCCTTAGAACTTAACTTCGAATAATAGCGCCCGCTGAACAATCGGTATTCGAATCTCAGTCTCTGTGGGATCAATAATCTATTTATTACTTGATGACATCCGTGCAATTGCGGGCGTTGAGTGCGAGCGCGCGCTTCGAGTCCTCGACGAATTTCGTCGTAAGATTTGAGGTTGCGTTCATGTGCATCACAGGGTGGATTGGAGATGTGGATTAGGCTTGAGGGAAGATGAGGGTTGATTAGGATGCTGTTGATTTGCTTTATTGTAGCAGGGATGGTTGTGGTGATGTTTTTGCGGTGGGTGACCAAATTTTTGTTCCTCTATTCATGATCGTCGTAGCGATTAGCTGCGATCGGGAGTTTCTATATGGGTGAGCTGATCTAGAGATCGAGGGGAGGAGCTAACGATCGCACAACCCTCAGTAACTGCACAGGGGTGGGCACCGCATGCTACATCTCTGATTTATGGTTGGTTTGGGGGATTTGCGCAACTATGAGTGAGAGAAGAAGACTTGGTTGAGTTGTGTGTGTGTCATCTAGGGTTAGGTTGGATTCATATCTCTCGGTGTGAATTATTGATAGCAAACTAACCTATGAGATGCTCTGTATATTGTTGTGGGAGCTGTGAATAGGCTAGATGTGAATTAATAGTAGCAGATTGGGTTGGTGTCATGCTATGCTTATGTTACGAATGAATCTGTGATGGGTTAGATGTAAGCTAGTGGTGGCTGATGAAGGGGATCTATGGTGAAGAAGTCGAGAGTTCAATGGGGAGGTTGGTTATTGTGAATCGACCATGGATGATTGGGGGTTTCTAATTCATATTCGATAAAAAGATGGAAATATAGGAACGATGTAGTAGTTAATTAGTATGTTGTCGTGTGCTTGAATTTAATCATAGTTGATGATATGTGCAGGACGTGAATACGAGTCAGGTCCACCGACGTGAGTATTATTGCATCGAGCTTCATATCAGGTGGGTAATATTTCCTACCATGGGCAAGTAGTTGATTATTCTAAGTGCATGAGTTTGTATATTGTTAATATCGTACCTTGACTCCACTTATGTTATTCTGTGCTTGATACTTAGTCTTTGCACTTTGAGATATACTGTTGTTGTTGCCATATTTCGTTCATTGTTGCTATAAATTACCGTTGCTATGGTATGTGAATCTTTAGATGCTTAACCATGTGTATGTAGCTGAGTATAGTTATTGATTTGACTTGTGTCATCGGGAACAATCATCTGGGGGTGGATGATGTTCTTAATGTAGAGTTGGTAGTTGTACCATCTTACCTTTCGTTGTATAACTATTACAGATCATATGTCTGTACATGGTAGTGTGGGTTGTCAACGGTGTGTCGCTACGGACTGGAGGTCCTAGCATGGTCGATTGTTAGTTGTGTACGACTCTCTGTGGGATAGAGAGTGTGTCGTGGATGTACGTATATGTGATTGTGCATTCATTCCATTTACATACTTGTTGGCGACTTGGTCTCCCTTGTGGTTGAGTGGGTCGTCAGTCATTCTGTCTCCACGGTTACTTATGGTAGTAGTAACTGGTGTGAGGGCAGTTCATTTATTGTGCCACACTCGACCACTATTGACAGTGGTAGTTAGAGTTACGTGCAGTTATCCTGTGTGTGACACTCGATCACTCATGGGTAGTGTCAGTTGGAGTGACCAACAACAGAGACTCCCGTTGTGTAGCCTATAGCTCTTTAACTTATCGCTACTTATTCATATTGTCCACTCGGCCACTCGAGAGTAGTGGTTGTTGTTGAGTTGGAACAGTTATTATGTCGTGCCACCTAGGTCATATTGGGGTCGTGGTAGCGAGTAGGATGCGCATACATGACCATGCATTTGCATTGCCATGTGTGAGGGCATTTGCATATATATATACATATACATATATTTATGTATATATATGTGTATGGGTGTGATCAGTATATATAGATACAGTCTATATATATGATTGTTGTATTATTGCATTTGTTTGTGCTATGTTTGCTACATTTGGTTGTACATCATCTTGCATGCTATTTGAATATTCTATATGTTCGTGTATGAGATACTAGTGTAGAGTTGGTCGGACTATTGGATACCTTGGACTAGTATCATGATGTGGTATTGGATGGACCAAGTTCGTTGATATATTGGACATAGGATGTTAGTAGGTGGTTTGTGAATTGCGGAGATAGGATTACTCATTTTTTCATGTGTTATATTGTGGTCTATATGCTCAGGTTGCATGAGTTATATCATCACAGATCTTCAGGTATGTCAGTACCTTATATTGTCCAATTGATACAAGTGTATATCTGTTGTACTTTTTGATTGTATATTGTTGACTCTCCTATGATATATGATATGCATGCACTATTTTCCTTATTACAGCTGAGTTTTATACTCATCACCATAGACCTTGGATTTTCTTGCCGCCCAGGTAACAAGTAGCAGACTTTGTGATGAGTTTGGAGCATCGCTAGCTGATATAATCTCATCTCACTTCCGAGAGTCCCGACTTTTAATTTATTCTTCCTTTAGTTTCGGATATTTTTTTTATTATTAACTTGGTTTCATATGGTAGATTGTATGATTGGACATTTATTGGTATTCACATATGTTTTTTCAGATTTGTCGAGATATTTTCTTTATGTTGTGGTCAGTCATACCGGTATGCAGTGATGTCGAGTTTTTTAAACTCTATTCTGATGATTTTCGCTGTGATTTTAGTTATATACATTTATATATTGTGTGGTTGTGGTCAAAAGACTTTGTATTAATATCACGTACATGAGAGATGTTGTCCGTTTATCAGGCTCGGCATACTCTCGAGGCGTAACATGAGCACCATGTGCGTTGTCCCGAGCACCATTCTTTCCTGAGCATCCCGAATACAACCCCGATGAGTTCGAGTGGATTCTCTCCCTTGTTTTATGAGCCACGTTTGAGTTGTTTGTGCCAAGTACGAGTTGTTCTCCATAACAACTACTTGGCACTTATGTTATATGAGCCAATTGACCAGTGCCTAATCGGCCAATCGACCAATGCTAATTTAGCCAGTCGATCAATACCAACTCGACTAGAGCATTCGACCTCTTTACTGAATGTTGATTGAGCTCAGCCACTAGGCCATAACACTCGACCACTCTTCTAACTAATGTGCTTAGCCTCTCAGCCCATGCACCTGACCTCTATTACGAGCACCTAATGTGCTCGACCGAGGCCTTCCCAAGTTCCACTCACCCTCAAACCTAACTTTCCGAGTCTGAGTGGGTTGGTGTTGTCCAACTAACCAAGGCACTCGACACTAGACAAATCTCACTTAGTAGCACTGAGTCCCACTCGATAGTACTGTTTCTGTGCCAGAATCACTTGATTTCAAGGTTTCCAACTTTGTTCTTCATGAATAACTCAAGAACAACAATGTAGGGGGATCGTTAGAACGTTAGAGGGGGGGGGGGGGGGCGAATAGCGTCGTCCTATGCGTCGATGGAATACGTTCGCGTATTCGTCTATAATTTTCGTTAGCGCGCAGCGGAATAATGATAATAAAGCAATAACGAATATACAAACACGCAAACACACAAGTATTTAACGTGGTTTGGAACCAAACGGTTCATACTTCACGGATCGAGCTCTAAAGAGCTCTAGCGATGCAAATCACACACCACTATGAAATTACTCCTTCTCGACACAAGTCGGAGGTGGAGAAACCCCGTACAATTGATTACAACAGTAATACGAAAGACAAACAAGCAAATACAATGCAAATACGAAAATAAGTAAAGAGAATTTTACAACACTTTTCTTTGATTGCTTGATGCTAGGTTGATCGAGTAGTACTTGGAGACCCTGAATTGCAGTAACAACTCGCCCCAAATCGCCTCAAAGAAACATGACTTTTTCCTCCTTCACGAGCTCCATTTAAAGCTTCAACCTGTGCTGGAAATCGCTGATCAGTCGACTGCTCGGGACCATCAGTCGACTGTTTCCACTGTTGTCATGAGATAATGGCTAGATCTACGCTGGAAAAATCCAACGGATTTATCATCAATCGATTGATTATGACCATCAGTCGACCGATTTCCACTGATCGCTAACCCCAAAGAGAGTCCGACCATTCTCAGGTTCAAAATCGAGCACCACCGATCGATCACAAGATCCCGATCGCTGTCTAGCAATGACCGCCACCTTCACTACCGATCACGACACTTCCCGCAGTCAAACCCTAGTTGACTCACCCCAATCGACTGTCATATGACACTAGTCGACTGACACACCTCAAACATGAGATTTTAGCCCAAGTATGGTTTCCCCATACTTGCTAGACCACCCTTAGCCTAGACCTAAGCCTTCTAGCCACCTCCATCAGCCTCACGCCTCTCGGATCCCTCCAAGTCATCCATGACTTGTTCATCCGTTGCGCTAGCCTTCAGGTGCTTCCATCGGCTATGTCATGCTAACGGTGTCTACACCGGCAAGGCACATTGGACTTACGCCGCCAAGACTCCACTTGGACTTTATGTCGCCAACCATTGGACTTATGTTGCCAAGACTCCCGCTTGGACTTTACGCCGCCAATATCAAACCCCTTGGACTTCTCAAATGCCAAGACTCAAGTTTGGACTTTCCCTTGCCAACCCATGTTGGAGTTTCCATGCCAAGACCCATGCTTAGACTTTTCCTTGCCAAGACCCATGCTTGGAATTTACATGCCAAGTACTCAAGACTTGGACTTTCCATGACATGGTCAACTCTAGTCAACCATCAAAGTCTCCCTCGAGTCAAACTCGAGTCCGGTTAAACATAACCCGGGTTGATTGTATAAACAATCTCCCCAAAATATCAACATACATTGATATCAAACATCAATGTCAACTCACTTTATCAAACATCAAAACATCACTCGAGCCAAACTCGAGTCTGGTCAATCGTGACCCGGGTCGATTGCACCAACAATCTCTCTTTTTTTGATGTTTGACAAAAACAACATTGAGTTAGGCCCCTAACTCAAATCTCCTTACCAATTATCCAAATTGGTAATTTTATGTTCTCCCCCTTTTTGACATACATCAAAAAGGTTTACTTTCCAAGGAGATCAATATCTCATGTCCCAATGAGATCTTATAATCTCCCCCTTGGTCCAAAGATACCTAGGTTGTCTACCATCTTCCTAGTGATAAGTCCCATATCACTCAAGAGTAGCAATCCTATGCACTCTCCCAATTTCCAAACTGGATATCTCAAATCCCATTTTTCCCTCTTATGAGAAAAAATATCATCCATCATCCCATGATGGATACTGTAGGGGATCGTTTGAAGCTAGAGGGGGGGGTGAATAGCGTCGTGCTATGCGTGATGGAATTCTTTCGCGTGTTCATCTACAAACTTCGTTAGCGCAGTGGAATATATATAATAATAAAAATAACGAAATAGACAATCACACGAACACAAGCATATAACGTGGTTCGGAACCTCAAGGTTCATACTCCACGGATCGAGCTCTAAAGAGCTCTAGTAATGCACACGCAATCACTAATCGCAAATACTCCTTCTCGACACAAGTCGGAGGTGGAGAAACCTCTTACAACCTATTCTTACAACAATAAGAAATAGATACAAGCAATTACAACAATGAAATACAATACAAGTAAAGAAAACTACTTTACAATTGCTCTTTGAATGCTTGATCACTTGGTTGCTTGAAAAGAACTTGGAAACCCTAATTTGCAACAGCAAATCGCCCCAAATGCCCTTAAGAACCTGTTGGCTTTTTCTCCTCCACGAGCTCCATTTATATCTTCTGCTTGTGCTGGAAGAAGCCGATCAGTTGACTGATCACACTGTTGTTGTGAGACAACGGTGTAATCCACGCTAGAAAAGTCCAACGGCTAGAACATCAGTCGACTGATCACAAGATCAGTCGACTGCTCGGTCTAGCAATCGACTGCCCACCTCTGTCAGTCGACTACTGGGATACTTCCCGCAGTCAAACCCTAGTTGACTCACCCCAATCGACTGTCATATGACACCAGTCGACTGACACACATCAAACATGAGGTTTTAGCCCAAGTATGGTTCCCCCATACTTGCTAGACCACTCTTAGCCTAGACCTAAGCCTTCTAGCCACCTCCGTCAGCCTCACGCCTCTCAGATCCCTCCAAGTCATCCATGACTTGTTCATCCATCGCACTAGCCTTCAGGTGCTTCCATCGGCTATGTCATACTAACGATGTCTATACCGCCAAGGCACATTGGACTTACGCCGCGAAGACTCCGCTTGGACTTTACGCCGCCAACCATTGGACTTATGCTGCCAAGACTCCCGCTTGGACTTTAAGCCGCCAATATCAAACCCCTTGGACTTCTCAAATGCCAAGACTCAAGCTTGGACTTTCCCTTGCCAACCCATGTTGGACTTTCCAAATGTCAAGTACCCATGACTTGGACTTTTCTTGCCAAGTGTCCCACTTGGACTTTCCCAATGCCAAATACCCATGACTTGGACTTTACCATAATCACATGGTCAACCCTAGTCAACCATTTAACATATCCCTCGAGTCAAACTCGAGTCCGGTTAATTATAACCGATATTAATGTCAAACATCAATGTCCACTCACTTTGTCAAACATACTATGTCAAACATCAAAACATCACTCGAGCCAAACTCGAGTTTGGTCAATCGTGATCTGGGCCGATTGCACCAATAGATACCTCCCCCTAAAGGCTTGCTCCTCCTTGACCATTGCACCAACAATGTCCTTGGGAAGTCCCTAAGCCAATAGGAACTCTAAACCATCAAAAATAAGGTTCAAAGTTCAAACATGAACTTTCCTATACCTTAAATTTGATACATTATCCTAACACCTCTCCTAATCCATATCCAATGGATTTTCACCCTTTATAATACTTCCCAAAGCATAATCATAGGGCTAGAAGTGGTTAGGGACTTTAACCGTAGCTGAACACGGGTTAAACATACATTGCTTTTCCGAAATTAGCATTGACAGTCGACTCTCTTAACTACCAGTCGACTACCACCCTCATCATTCGACTGCCACCCAGAGCAGTCGACTGATAACTGAAATATCAGAATTTCAGTTATCAGAAATGAAATTCAAAAAATCATAAGTAATTCTACATATATCGAAAAATCGTGAAAATTCATACGTATATTACTTATAGTCAATACAATGGGTGAAAAATGATAGAAAAATATTTTACTCATAAAATACCGAAATTGATACAAAATTCAAAAGTGAAGAAAAACTTCTAAGTTTTGGCTCACTTTGTATCAACTTCATCAATGGTGATTGCTATCAAAAGATAGACTTCACTAAGGTTTTTCAAAATGATTTTAAAATGTTTTCAAAATCTTATTTTAGATCATATTCCTTGGGCTCTATGTATATCACTTGTACACATATTTTCCCAATGATTCACCTTTGAATTAAGATGAGTTTTAGTTCATCTAGATGCAAAAATTATGCACCTTGAACTCAACTCATATCCTAGCATCTCACATGTATCTAGGGTGTATAAATACACACACAAGTCAATGTGATGTGAGATGTGAATTTTGTTCTCCTAATCTAGGATTTCATGCATTTTCTAAGGCAACTCTACTTGATTCCCTTATAAATGGGACTCCAAGTCATGCTAACATCCTTAACTCAATTTTAATCAAATTAAATGTATGAAATGATCATGACATAATGATAGCAATAATTAAGCATGACCAATGATCATGATGTCATGACATATGATGAAATCTAAAAACACATGACATTTAATCCTTAATCCTAAACATGATCATGACATATAAATGATAAAAATAAACATGATGTCATGACATGTTATATGACAAACAAAGCATGACATATAAAAAGTATAAGTATAATAATACCTAAATTTTAATATTAGTTGCCATTTGATATAATTAAATATATTTTGTCATATTATTACTTTTCTTCCTAGTGTGCTAAAAACCCAAAATGACACACTATGACCTCTAATCCTAACTTGTGTCAATTTAATTAATTTTTCATAATTCCAAAAATGTATTGACACATCCTAAAGTCTTCAGGATCATGATATCAAATATATTTCCAAGGTATCCATAACTTTGAAAATTACCTAAAGTGTCACCTTTACCATGGTTGAGTTAACTACTCATCCAACCAAGGTTGGCACACCCTAAATCCATCTAGCGTGAATCAATCACGCTCTTAGGAACCCAAAACCTATTTGAGCTCCTAGGATTAATTAGGTATTCCTTAGGGATAACCTCCCTAATGACCCTCCTAGGCTTATTAGCCTTGGTCATTGTGGTCTTACCTAGGTTGTCTCTAGGGGTAACTCCCCTTGCAACATTTTTAGTGGTCACCCTAGGTTTCCTTGAAACCCTAGCCACTAGGCACACACCATGGTCAACTCTAGGGATGACTTCCCTATTGACCTTGGTCTTCCTAGACCTAGTTTGTGTTTCATAATCAAATGGAATACTATGATAAACCACCTTAGGCTTAGGTTTGTGACCCAAACCCTTCTTGCCCTTGGTTGACTTTTGTTTCTTAGGTCCTAGGTATTGACTTTGACTTTTGGACCTAGACTTTTGATCATTTGACCCTTTAAATTGAGTTTGTATATTCCTAAGGGTCTTTTCTAGTTTCTCAAGTCTTGACCTCAAGACTTGATTTTCCATCTCCGATTGCCTAATTTTCGATTTTTGATTAAGTTTTTGGGCATTACCATTTCCTCAAGGCATATGCCTAGTCCATTTAGGATTAAGACCTAGGTGTTCTCTTATTTTCTTGATAAATTCCCTAGGTAAAATATTTTTAGGAACATTAGTCCCAAATTTCTTCTTATTTCCTAAGTGGATATTTTTAGCTCCTAAACAAAAATATTTGTTATTTCTAACATGCTTTTCATGTACAATAGCAAGATTGTTGACATTATTTCTAGCATGCTTTTTATCCCTAGAAATTGAAGGTGCATAAATAAATTTTACCTTAGGGTTAGCTTTAGAAGCTCCCTCTACTTGTGATGCTCCTCTTTGCCCCTTCTTCTCCCCCTTCGGGCATTGATTCCGGTAATGTCTCAGTTGTCAGCATTTGAAGCAAATCACTTGCTCCTTGCTTTTGGTTGTTGAGGGATCGACATCCTTGACTTTTGGTGCTGGAGGAAACTTCTTAACTCTTTTCGGACACTTACTCTTGTAGTGTCCGGATTCAATACACTCAAAGAATATTATATAATTTTTATTTACAATTGACATGCTTGAGTTACCTAGTTTGGTGGTGAGGGTTTCTTGAGCTTTCTCTTCCTCTCGACCGGATGTGGATGACTCTTCTTGTTGCTCCGGTGTTGAGGATGCTCTAATCTCCTCCCCCTCAATCCTAGAGGTGGAGGTCTCCTCCGATTCTACTTCCTCTTCCTCCTTGAATGTTGATGGTCTCTCAACCTCCAAGTCCTCACTTCCTTGTGAGGATGATGCATTTGCCTCTTCGGTCCCTTCCTCTTGGACCGGTGATGGACTTTCATGGAGCTTGACCACTTGACTCCATAGCTCCTTTGTTGGAGATTTGACGGCGCTAGAGGGGGGGTGAATAACGTGTAACCGTACGTAGATGGAATTCTTTCGCGTTTGATCGTCTACAATCTTGTTAGCACAGCGGAATAGTAATAACAAATAAATATAACAAGACACACAATCACAACACGATCATATAACGTGGTTCGGAACCACACGGTTCCTACTCCACGGATTGAGCTCTAACGAGCTCTAGCGATGCCAATGCAATCACTAATCAATAAACTCCTTCTCGACAACAAGTCGGAGGTGGAGAAACCTCGTACACAAGATTACAACAATAATCTAAAGAAATACAAGCAAATACAAAGGAAATGTAAAGAACACTTTACAAAACTAGGGTTTGAGCGCTTTGCTTGTTGGTTGCTTGGATGAGGTTGAAGGGCCTGAAATGCACTGCAAATCGCCTTCAAATCGCCTCAAGAAAGCTCCCAAGAACTGATGCCGCAATCTCCACGACGCCTTTTTATCTCGCGTCGATTTCCGCGGCCGATCGCTATAAATCACCATCGCCAACACTGTAGCTGTGAGACAACGACTCAATCCACGTTGGACAAGTTCCAAAGGGACTCTACCGATCGCCAACATTGGCGGCCGATCGCTAACGCCGTAGTCGACCGCCTACGGCCACGGAGCGCTTCAGGCCGACTGATCGGCCGATCGCATCTCGCCGATCGTTGCCGACATCACGATCGCTTCCCATGAGCGCGATCGTGAGCTCTAAAGCTCGAGCAATCGAACTCAAGTCGACTCCAATGAACCGCCATAATGCGGTCGATCGCCAACCTCAAACATGAGGTTTTAACCCAAGTATGGTGTCCCCATACTTGCTAGACCACCCTTAGCCTAGACCCAAGCCTTCTAGCCACCTCTATCAGCCTCACGCCTCTCGGATCCCTCCAAGTCATCCATGACTTGTTCATCCATTGCGCTAGCCTTCTGGTGCTTCCATCGGCTATGTCATGCTAATCGGTGTCTACACCGCCACGGCACATTGGACTTACGCCGCCAAGACTTCGCTTGGACTTTACGCTGCCAATATCAATCCCCTTGGACTTCCCAAATGCCAAGACTCAAGCTTGGACTTTCCCTTGCCAACCCATGTTGGACTTTCCATGCCAAGACCCATGCTTGGACTTTCCATTTGCCAAGACCCATGCTTGGACTTCTCATTTGCCAAGACCCATGCTTGGACTTTTCATGCCAAGACCCATGCTTGGACTTTCCATTTAAGACCCATGCTTGGACTTCTCATGCCAAGTGCTCAAGACTTGGACTTTCCTAATTGCCAAGTGTGTCCGCCGGACTTTCCATGCCAAGTACCCATGACTTGGACTTTCCCAAAACCCATGCTTGGACTTTCCTAGTCAATCGCCATGGTCAAAGTCTCCTCGAGTCAATGAAGTCAGTCAATTATAACTGGGTCGATTGTATAAACAATCTCTCCGACATATTAGCAGGCATTAATGTCAAACATCGATGCTCGAAACACTTTGTCAAACTACTTTGTCAAACATCAAAACATCACTCGAGTCAAACTCAGTCACGGTGATCATGACTGGGCCGATTGCACCAACAATCTCCCCCTTTTTGATGTTTGACAAAAACCAAATAAAACCATGAGTTAGAGCACTAACTCAAATCCCTTACCAATTATCCCAAATTGGTAAACACTCACCAAATGTTCTCCCCCAAACATTTAAGTGAAAATGTAAATCAAATGTTCTCCCCCAAACATTCTCCCCCTTTTTGACTAACATCAAAAAGGTTTTCTCTCCAAGGAGGTCAATTTCTCATGTCCCAATGAGATCTTACAATCTCCCCCTTGATCAAAAATACCTAGGATGCCTACCATCTTCCTAGTGATAAGTCCCATATCACTCAAGAGAGGCACTCCTATCTCACTCTCCCAATTTCCAAATTGGGTATCAAACACCCATCAATTTTCAATTGATAACATTCTCCCCATAAAAAAAACATCCATCATCCCAAGATGGATACCTCCCCCTAAAGGCTTGCTCCCCCTTGATCATTGCACCAACAATGTCCTTGGGGGGTCCCTAAGTCAATAGGAACTCTAAACCATCAAAATTAAGATTGGAAATTCAACATTGAACTTTCCACCACCTCAAATTGATATTTTGACCTAACACCTCTCCAAATCCATATCCAATGAATTTTCACCCTTCATAATGCTTCCCAAAGCATATCCTAGGGTTAGGAGTGGTTAGGGACCTTTATCATGGCTGAAAATGGGCTAAACAACCTTGTTAACCCGAAATCAGACACAGCGATCGACTCGGCGATGTCGATTGATTGCCTTACATACATCGATCACCAATGGCGATGATCAGTAGTGAATTTTCAAATTTACTATCGTATCCAATTTCAGAAAATCATAACTAATTATACGTATATCGAAAAATCACGAAATTTGATACGTATAGTACTTATGACCAAAACAATGGGTGAAAAATGTTTGAAAAATATTTTACCCATAAAATAGTGAGTTTGATACAAAACTCAAAACCATTGAAATTTTCAATGTTTTGGCCCTATTTTGTATCAACTTCATCAATGGTGATTGCTATCAAAAGATAGACTTCACCAAGGTTTTTCAAAATGATTTTAAAATGTTTTCAAAACCTTATTTTGGATCATATTCCTTGGGCTCTATGTACATGACTTGTACACAAGCTTTCCTAATGATCCACAAATAGAATTAGATGAGTTTTAGTTCATCTAGATGCAAAAACTATGCACCTTGAACTTAACTCATATCCTAGCATCTCACATGTATCTATGGTGTATAAATACACATACATGTCAATTTGATATGAGATGTGGGTTTTGTTCTTCCTAACACTAGGGTTTCATGCATTTTTCTAAGGCAACTCTACTTGATTCCCTTATAAATGAGACTCCAAGTCATGCCATTGTCCTTAAATTAATTTCAATCAAATTATCTTAAATGCATGAGTGATTATGGCATTTGAGATGATATAGATAAACATATGCTCATAATCATGATGTCATGGCATAAGATGAAATCTAAAAACACATGACATTAACCTAAACCCTAAACATGATCATGACATTTTTTATGATTAAAACTAAGCATGATGTCATGGCATGTTATATGACAAACAAAGCATGACATATAAAATGTATATGTATAGTAATACCTAAATTTTAATATTAATTGCCATTTCATATAATTAATTGCATTTTGCCACATTTTTATTTTTCTCCCAAGTATGCCAAAAACCCAAAATGGCACACTAATCTCTAAACCTAAATTGTGCCAATTTTGATCATTTTATCAAACTTCATAATTAATATTGGCACATCCTAAAATCTTTTAGGATATTAATTCAAATCTATTTCCAAGGTAACCATAACCTTGAAAATATCCTAAAGTGTCACCTTTACCATGATTGAGTTAACTACCCATCCAATCAAGGTTGACACACCCTAAACCCATCTAGCGTGAATCAATCACGCTCTTAGGAACCCAAAACCGATTTGAGCTCCTAGGGTTAATTAGGTATTCCTTAGGGATAACCTCCCTAGATACCTTCCTAATGACCCTCCTAGACTTATTAGCCTTGGTCATTTTGGTCTTACCTAGGTTGACTCTAGGGGTAATTCCCCTTGCAACCTTCTTAGTGGCCACCCTAGGTTTCCTTGAAACCCTAGCCACTAGGCACACCCTTTGGTCAACTCTAGGGATGACTTCCCTATTGACCTTGGTCTTCCTAGACCTAGTTAGTGTTCCATAATCTAATGGGACACTATGGTAAGCCACCTTGGGCTTAGGTTTGTGACCCAAACCTTGCTTGCCTTTGGTTGACTTTTGACTCTTAGGTCCTTGGTGTTGACTTTGACTTTTGGACCTTGACTTTTGATCATTTGACCCTTTAAATTGATTTTGTATAATTTTAAGGGTCTTCTCCAATTTCTCAAGCCTTGACCTCAAGGCTTGGTTCTCTAATTCTAATTGCCCGAGTTTAGAATTTTGATTTAGATCATGGGCATGAGACTTTCTAGGCATATGCCTAGTCCATTTAGGTTTAAGACCTAGGTGATCCCCTATTTTCTTAATTGATTCTCTAGGTAAGATATTTTTAGGGACATTAGTCCCAAATTTCTCCTTTCTTGAAAGGTTTACCCTCTTGGCTCCTAAGCAAAATTCCTAATTATTCTAGCATGCTTTTGACTATAGGAATTAGAAAGAGCATTACTAAAATGTACCTTAGGGTTAGCCTTAGCTCCCTACATGTGAAGCTCCATTTTGCCCCTTCTTCTCCCCTTTGGGCATTGACTCCTATAGTGCCCCTTTTGATGGCACTTGAAACAAATGATGTGCTCTTTGCTTCTTTGACTTTGGGCACCGACTTCCTTGATTTTTGGCACGGGTGGAGTCTTCTTAACCCGTTTAGGACACTTACTCTTGTAATGTCCTTGCTCCCTACACTCAAAGCAGATAATATGAATTTTATCATTATTTGAAATGCTCGAGTTACCTAGATCCGTGATAGGTGCCGGAGTTGAATTTTGGGCTTCTTCATCTTGACCGGATGTTGAAGCTTCTTGGTATTGCTCCGGTGTTGAGGATGGCCTCTCCTCCTCAATTCTAGAAGTGGATGCTTCTTCCACTTCCTCCACCAAAATTGACTCCTATCAACTTCCGATTCTACTTCCTCTTCCTCTTTGGATGTTGATGATCTCTCAACCTCCAAGTCCTCACTTCCTTGTGAGGATGATGCATTAGCCTCTTCGGTCTCTTCCTCTTGGACCATTGATGGGCTTTCATGGAGCTTTGCCAAATCGCTCCATAGCTTTTTAGCATCCATGCATTCACCTAGGCTACACAAGAATTCATTTGGAATTAAATCAAAAATAAATTTGATTACCTTCTTGTTTTTCTCGAATCTTTGGAGTTGATCTTCACTCCATCTCTTTTTCTTGAGGAAGCCACCTTTTGATCCTCAGGATACTCAAATCCTTCCATTAATAGAGACCATTCCTCAAGGTCTCTCATCATCAAAAACTCTTCAATTCTCGCCTTCCAAGAATTGAAACCTTCTCGTCCATAGAATGAATAAGGGACCGGTGTGTTGATATCCCATCCTAATTGATCTTGGACTTCCATCTTTTACCCTCTAGCTTCTAAGCCTAGCTCCCGGCGTTTAGTCCGTAGAAGAGCCCGGGCTCGATACCACTTGTTGGAGATTTGGCGGCTAGAGGGGGGTGAATAGCGTGTAAATGCGTAGATGGAATTCTTTTCGCGTTTGATCGCTCTACAATCTTGTTAGCACAGCGGTAATAACAAATAAATATAACAAGACACACAATCACAACACGATCATATAACGTGGTTCGGAACCACACGGTTCCTACTCCACGGATTGAGCTCTAACGAGCTCTAGCGATGCCAATGCAATCACTAATCAATAAACTCCTTCTCGACAACAAGTCGGAGGTGGAGAAACCTCGTACACAAGATTACAACAATAATCTAAAGAAATACAAGCAAATACAAAGGAAATGTAAAGAACACTTTACAAAACTAGGGTTTGAGCGCTTTGCTTGTTGGTTGCTTGGATGAGGTTGAAGGGCCCTGAAATGCACCTGCAAATCGCCTTCAAATCGCCTCAAGAAAGCTCCCCAAGAATTGATGCCGCAATCTCCACGAACAACTTCCTTTTATCTCGCGTCGGGCTGGATTTCCGCCTGGCAGTCGACTGCCATAAATCACCAGTCGACTGCCAACACTGTAGATGTGAGACAACGGCTCAATCCACGTTGGACAAGTTCCAACGGGACTCTCACCCGATCGCCAACATTGGCGGCGGCCGATCGCTAACGCCGTAGTCGATCGCCCGGCCACGGAGCGCTCGCAGCGATCGCTCAGCTCGACGGCGATCATTGCCATCCTTAGCGATCATTGCTGTCGACATCGCCGCCGATCGCCCCATGAGCGTCACGCCAAGCCCTAAAGCTGAGGTTTTAACCCAAGTATGGTGCCCCCATACTTGCTAGACCACCCTTAGCCTAGACCTAAGCCTTCTAGCCACCTCCCTCAGCCTCACGCCTCTCGGATCCCTCCAAGTCATCCATGACTTGTTCATCCATCGCGCTAGCTTCCAGGTGCTTCCATCGGCTATGTCATGCTAACGGTGTCTACACCGCCAAGGCACATTGGACTTACGCTGCCAAGACTCCGCTTGGACTTTACGCCGCCAATATCAATCCCCTTGGACTTCCCAAATGCCAAGACTCAAGCTTGGACTTTCCCTTGCCAACCCATGTTGGACTTTCCATGCCAAGACCCATGCTTGGACTTTCCATTTGCCAAGACCCATGCTTGGACTTCTCATTTGCCAAGACCCATGCTTGGACTTTTCATGCCAAGACCCATGCTTGGACTTTCCATTTGCCAAGACCCATGCTTGGACTTCTCATGCCAAGTGCTCAAGACTTGGACTTTCCCAATTGCCAAGTGTCCCACTTGGACTTTCCATGCCAAGTACCCATGACTTGGACTTTACCTTGCAAAGACCCATGCTTGGACTTTCCCATAATCACATGGTCAACCCTGGTCAACCATCAAGTCAATTATAACCTGGATCGATTGTATAAACAATCTCCCCAACATATTAACCGACATTAATGTCAAACATCAATGCCAAAACACTTTGTCAAATCCCTTTGTCAAACATCAAAACATCACTCGAGTCAACCTCGAGTCTGGTCAATCGTGACCTGGGCCGATTGCACCAACATCCTTGACATCTACATAATTACCTAACATACACAAGACATTGTTAGGTATTAAATCAATTAAAAACTTCAATACCTTATCATTTTTCTCGAATGCTTAGACTTGCTCTTCGGTTCATCTCTTTTTCTTGAGAAATCCTTCCTTTGATCCTATTGGATAGCTATATCCCTCCATTAAAATGGACCATTCTTCGAAGTCACTCATCATTAGGAAGTCTTCGATCCTTGCCTTCCATTGTCTAAACCCTTCTTGTCCATAGAAGGTATAAGGGATAAGTGTGTTGATATCCCATCCTAGTTGCCCTTGAACTTCCATCTTCACCCTCTAGTGTGCTCCATTAGTTGTTAAACTTGAAGAGCGACCTCGCTCTGATACCACTTGTAGGTGGATCGTTGGAACGCTAGAGGGGGGGGGGTGAATAACGTCGTGCTATGCGTTGATGGAATACGTTCGCGTGTTCGTCTACAATTTTCGTTAGTGCACAGCGGAATAATGATAATAAAGCAATAACGAATATACAAACATGCAAACACACAAGTATTTAACGTGGTTCGGAACCAAACGGTTCATACTCCACGGATCGAGCTCTAAAGAGCTCTAGCGATGCCAATCACACACCACTATGCAATAACTCCTTCTCGACACAAGTCGGAGGTGGAGAAATCCCGTACAATTGATTACAACAATAATACGAAAGACAAACAAGTAAATACAATGCAAATACGAAAACAAGTAAAGAGAACTTTACAACACTTTGCTTTTGATTGCTTGAATGCTAGGTTGATCGAGTAGCACTTGGAGACCCTGAATTGCAGCAGCAACTCGCCCCAAATCGCCTCAAAGAACCATGACTTTTTCCTCATTCACGAGCTCCATTTAAAGCTTCAACCTGTACTGGAAATCGCCGATCAATCAACTGCTCGGGACCATCAGTCGACTGTTTCCACTATTATCGTGAGACAACGGCTAGATCTACGTTGGAAAAATCCAACGGATCCATCATCAGTCGACTGATTATGACCATCACCGATCGATCGCCTCCACTGATCGCTAACCCCGCGATGAGTCGATCCATTCTCGCGTCGAAAACCGAGCACCGGTGATCGATCGATCACAAGATTAGTCGATCGCTGATCTAGCGATCGCGCCACCTGTCGGTCATTGTCACGACACTTCCCGCAGTCAAATCCTAGTTGACTCACCCTAATCGACTGTCATATGACACCAGTCGACTGACACACCTCAAACATGAGGTTTTAGCCCAAGTATGGTTCCCCTATGCTTGCTAGACCACCCTTAGCCTAGACCTAAGCCTTCTAGCCACCTCCGTCAGTCTCACGCCTCTCTGATCCCTCCAAGTCATCCATGACTTGTTCATCCATTGCGCTAGCCTTCAGGTGCTTCCATTGGCTATGTCATGCTAACGGTGTTTACACCGCCAAGGCACATTGGACTTACGCCGCGAAGACTCCGCTTGGACTTTACGCCGCCAACCATTGGACTTATGCTGCCAAGACTCCCGCTTGGACTTTACGCCACCAATATCAAACCCCTTGGACTTCTCAAATGCCAAGACTCAAGCTTGAACTTTCCCTTGCCAACCCATGTTGGATTTTCCATGCCAAGACCCATGGTTGGACTTTTCCTTGCCAAGACCCATGCTTGGACTTTACATGTCAAGTACTCAAGACTTGAACTTTTCATGACATGGTCAACTCTAGTCAACCATCAAAGTCTCCCTCGAGTCAAACTCGAGTCTGGTTAAACATAACCCGGGTTGATTGTATAAATAATCTCCCTAAAACATCAACAGACATTAATGTCAAATATCAATGTCAACTCACTTTGTCAAATATCAAAATATCACTCGAGTCAAACTCGAGTCTGGTCAATCGTGACCTGGGACAATTGCACCAACAAACAACATATTCATGCCATATATAGTCTACAAATTGCTCTGATACCAATGTAGGAATTTGAAATTGCATGAATATGTAAATTAAACTGTAAATACTTACAGTGAGTTCGTCAATCCTGGGACCTATGATTTGTTCCTCGAAGTTTTCGTGTTTGTTATCGGAAGGACGATTACATAATCAAAAAGCTCTTCACTATTCCAAAAATCAAATTCCTCTAGATTAGATATTCTTCTTCTATGCAAGACACACAATCTTGGCAGATTCTGCAACATCGCTTTCGCAGGGTCAATCTCTCTGACTCCTTCGCGTACACAATGCAACAACCTCTCTACACTTCAACAACCTTTCTTTTGGAGTATTGAGAATACAATCAAAGTTTCACATTAGTAAGACATGGAAAATATCATGTGCTTATAAGATGAAAAGATATCTCCATTGGTATGAGACCTTTTGGGTAAAGTCCAAAAACAAAACCATGAGGGCTTAGATCCAAAGTGGACAATATTATACCATTGTAGAGATATATGGATCTTATATGCATTAATAATTGGTATCAGAGTCATGGTCTAAGTCAAGCCATGAACCTCAAACGAAGGAAGTTGAACTCTCATGTCCGAATTAAGAGAACCAAACACCAGACAGGAAGTCCAGTTAGGTCGGGAGGACCGAACAACTGACAAAAAGTCCAGTTGAGACCAGAAGGGTTGGACAACTGGCAGGAAGTCCAGCTGAATCAGGAGGACCAGACAATTGACAGGAAATCCTAGTGGGTTGAGGATCGGACATCAAGCAGAAGATATCCTTCGAGGACGGATATATTTGAGGGGGGTCAATGTGATCCTTCGTTTGAGGGAAAAATTATTGAAGTATTAGAATACAATCAAAGTCCCACATTGGTAAGACATGGAAAAGATCATGTACTTATAAGATGAAAAAATATCTCCATTGATATGAGACATTTTGGATAAAATTCAAAAATAAAATTATAAGGATTCAGACTCAAAATGGATAATATCATACCATTATAGAGATATATAAATTTTATAGACACTAATATTTTCAGCACTCAACCAAAATCAATAACTCCACTTCCTTGGATGCACACTCACATTTATAATGTACAAGAGAATAACTGACGTTGGATGCGCACTGTGCACACATGCACATAGTGCTACATGCTATATTTATAGTAACAATGCATTACTGCCAACATGAGATTCCAATGATCTCCCTCTTAATCCCTCTAACCAAGGGTTATATCACATGTCCCAAGAAGCCAAATAAAACAGTGGTGATTAGTTATCTCAGCTTACTTATAACTGCGTTTGATTAAAAACTCCCTTGAATATTACATTGATGGAGTTGAATGAGTGAATAACAACGTCATAATTAGTAATGGGGACTCATATCATCAATGTGTCATTAACTCTTCAAATCTTAAGGGCCAAATCTCATCGTCGCCAGGCTTAATTGTTCATTTCATCGTTGTCACCCCTACAACATTTGTCGACACTCTTTCTCCACTGTCATCATCGTTTGTACTTGATTATTGTCCATCTTGTGTCTGTCAATTACACCTTCTCTTCTACCAACCCTTGCTCCATAGTCATTATCTCTACTGGATAAGAAAATTGAGAATCTTAATGGTCTTTCTTGATATAGATCATCTACCCTTGAGTCGGCTCAATTTTACATATTTATTGTTGAGTTCACTGATATTTAAATTGCTAAATTACCTTAAGTTTGATACTCTCGATAAAGTTATTTATAATGGGTGTTTCCTCTTGTTTTTAAAGATTTTAATGAGTAAATATTGTTTTTAAAATATTATTAACTATTCATGGTATTTACTTTGGAGAATAAATAAATAAGTAGTCATAAATTTCTATAATTTAAAAATTTTCTATTGCAATGTACTTTGTAAATGACTGAGAGGAGAGTTTTTAAAACATGTGTTCTAAACTGATTGGGTTAGCAAGAGTTTTTGGGTATGAAAGAAATTTAATGTATCAAGTTTGGAATGAATTTATTTTGTTTAGATTTATAAATAAGTTCTAATAAAAGTTTTTTTTATGATTTAAATGTTTTTGAAATCTTTAAATTTTAATATAGATAAGATATTAAGATTTAATGTGGGGTACATTGACAGGAGGTACACGACTACGAACATTTAAAAAAAAAAGTGACAGATTTAATGTGAAAGAACTACAAAGTCAAAAGGAAGACTTTTTTCAATGATTGCATCAACGGCAACGACTAAGGAGCTTCGTTCTCCTTAACAGTGGGGAACCGACAAGGGAGAAAACTTCCAATCCCTACAAGGAACAGAGAGAGATCTTTCGTCGATCATGGAATTCGTGTCCATGCATTTCGTCCGTGCTGTGGTGCATACCTTGGCCTGCACTTTGGAACAGGTGCCCCAGGAGTTGCAGAAAGCGTATGGCGTCGGTGACGAACTGGTAAAGCTGCAGGGATCCGTCTCCTTGATTCAAGCCGTCCTGAGCGATGCACAAGAGAACGAGGAGACCAGGAACGTCGTGAAGCACTCGCTGAGTGAGCTCCGCGAGGTTGCGTATCAAGCGAACGACGTTCTCGACGACTTCGCAACAGAGCAGCAACGGCAGCAGCTGATCAAATATGCACCGGTACGCAATTTCCTTGGCCCTGTGAATCCTAAGCGTATCTTGTTTCGGCGAGATACATGCGATAAGATACAAGAGATCGAAAAGAAACTGGACAAAATAGCGAAGAGATGCCCCTTGTCTGCCTTGACACCTGCCTCGACACCTCGGAATGGATCACAGAGGCCGCGTATCTCCGAGTCCACCTCGGTGAGTCCTCCCTATGTTCTCGGTCGCGAAAGAGAGACGCAAAAGATAAAAGAACTGCTCGTGCCATTAAGTGGACAAACAGATTCTGCTGCCTCAGTGATTTCGATCTTTGGGATGCCTGGCGTCGGGAAGACGACCCTTGCACAAGAACTCTTCGACGACGAGACTGTGAAGAAGCATTTCGAGCTCAGGCTCTGGGTTCATGTGTCTCGCGACTTTAACTTGAAGTGGATTACGAGATGCATCATTGAGTCCATAGATAAATTCAAGTGTGATTTAGAGAGCCTCGACAATCTTCAGCAGGAAGTACGAAAGAAGGTGAGTGGAAGGAGGTACCTGCTTGTTCTGGATGATGTTTGGCAAGAGAGCCAAGAGTGGGAGAGGCTCAAAAGCTTCCTGTATTCTGCTGATGAAGGAAGCAAGATACTAGTGACCACTAAAAGTGAGCAGGTGGCTGCGTTCATGGCGGCTAATTCACATCCTCACCGCTTGGAGGGTCTATCAACGGAGGACTGCTGGTCTTTGATATCTCAGGAAGCATTATCCCGAAACCCAAGTGCAGAATTTACGCTCGAATTCTATCAGTCGCATGCTGTCCAGAAATGCAGAGGTTCGCCCATGGCAGCTAAAGCTATGGGGCAAAGGCTAGCCAGAGAAGCTGACAAAAGCAAATGGGGGAAGATCTTGACGAGCCAGTTATGGGAATTTTCCGGCGCCGGCGGAAGTAACATGGAAGCACTCAGCCTGAGCTACCAACACTTGCCCCACCATCTGAAGCCGTGCTTTGCATACTTGTCCGTAATTCCCAAGGACTGCGAGTTGGAGAGGGATTTCATCATTCAATTGTGGATGGCGCAAAGCTTCATCAGGCAAAGAGGGACGGAACAAATGGAAGACGTCGGCAGTGAATACCTCGACGACCTCAAGAGCAGCTCATTCTTGCAGTATTCTCATTTTGATCACGAGAGCCGTCGGGAAAGGTACGTAATGGATGATGTTTTCCATGAATTTGCCCGACATGTCGCTGCAGAGGAATGCTCTGTCATAGAAGCCGGCACGGATTTTCATCTCTCAGCGAGTGTTCGCCATTTATCGGTGAACTACGAAGAATTTAGAATGAGAGACTCTCGCGGAGGCAATATGTACAAGCAATTGTACAAGTGCGGAGGCTTGCAGTCGCTGCTAGTGATTGGCAGCTCCACTAGAGGCCCAGCAATGGTTGTCCCTGACAATCTCGCAAAGAGACTCAGTAGCCTGCGCACTCTGGTTCTCACCAACTTGTGCCTGACTCAATTGCCTGAATCAATCGGCGATCTGAGGCACCTGCGCTGCCTGCAGCTACAGAACACAGACATAAAGAGGTTGCCTGAATCTGTGTCTCGCCTCTACAACCTACAAACCTTGGGATTCAGAAAATGTTACAATTTGGAAGAGCTTCCAAAGGATATGAGGAAGTTGCTTAATCTGCGGCATCTTGATCTTCATCTAGATGGCAATTCACAAGGTACCAAATTGAGATGCATGCCGCCAAAAATTGGATTATTAACTCACCTCCGGACACTGAACAGGTTTGTCGTGAGTAAAAGGCATGGGTGTGGTTTATCGCAGTTGGAGAACTTGAACGACCTCCGCAGTGAGCTTCTCATCGAAAGGCTCGACCAAGTTTTCAGTCGGGAAGATGCTAAGAACGCCAATCTATCGAGCAAGAAACACATTCACAGACTAGAGTTAACATGGAACTACAGTAATGAAACTGATGCATACGCTAGAAGTGAAGGGTACAACAGTAGAGACAACATCCTCGAATATCTCAGACCTCATCCCGAAGTGAGAGAGATCAGAATAGTCGGTTATGGAGGAACCTCCCTGCCGACATGGATGGGGAATTCGTCCTTGTACAATCTGGAAACAGTGTGGATCTCCAAAACTTACAGTTGTCTAAAGCTCCCAACTCTTGGCCGATTGCCCAAGCTCAAGTATCTATTCGTCAAGGAAATGCACGGGCTGAAGCATCTTAACTGCTCATCATTTTGCGGCGAGAACGAGATACGGTTCCCAATGCTAGAAAAGCTACATCTGGAGAACATGTCTGAACTGCAAGAATGGCCGGGGGATGATGATTGTGCTTTGCCTTCTCTCCGCGAGCTCACTATCAAGAACTGTCCTGCACTGCACCAACTCAGACATGAACTCCCATCTCTAACAAAGTTGGTGATAGAAGCATCCCCGAGCTTTGCCGGCTTGCCGTATTTCCCAAAACTCCAATCGTTAGAAGTCAAGACAAATGACGACTGGATATGGAGGAGCTGGGCGACTATTTCCTCGCTTCCTTCTCTCACTCTCAGTGGACTGAGAAGGGCAAACCTGCCTTACGAAATAGGCAGCTACCATGCTTCCATCCGTCGGTTAGAGATCAGTGATTGCAGTCAGTTGAAACTTATTCCAGACGGTTGGCTACCTGCGTGCCTGTCGCACTTTATCATCAGACATTGTCCGGTTCTGCAAAATCTTCCTGCAGGAGTGACTAGGCTGACAAGGTTAGAGGATCTGGAGATCGAGAAGTGCGAGCAGCTCAAGCATCTTCCAGCTGGACTCGGGAACATGAACTCGCTTGCACATCTTGAGATCTCAGATTGCTTGGCCCTCTCGTGGCTGCCGAGTGAACGTCTCCCAAGCAAACTTCAGTTCTTGAGCATCAGTAACTGCCATGAGCTAATCCAGAAATTGCAAGATCAAGGTTTGTTCAATGGTCGACAGGATCTCCAAATGTGGATAAATGGTAAACATGTGACTTGATTCCTTCGTTCATCCTCACAGGGATCCACATTGGTGTCATGGCCATTCTCTATTTCATTTACGAGATTGCAGTGTTGTTTGGATAAATGCATTAAGCTGTGCATGTGATCTGGGATGGATTTCCGAGCTCTCTCTAGATTTTCTAGAGCAGTAGTTATGTCTGCAAAAATCCTTGAAAATTGTCCGTTGTGATGTTTTTGGTTCACA